>ML675617.1:33493166-33619330 GCA_007922155.1 Mesoclemmys tuberculata
CAGTTGTGTGCATATGTATATACAGTTGTGTGCATACAGTTGTGTGTATATATATAGCACCACAGCAGGCAGTTGTGTGCATATATAAAGAGAACGGTTTTGTGCATAGATGAAGAGCAGCATCCGCTGGTACCTAGATATTGGTGCAGAGGCAGAGAATGGAGCTGGCCAGAAAAAACAAATTGTGTGCTCTGAACAATCAGACTGGGTGTGAACAGCGATTTGCAATGTCACTAATTGTCACTGTTCACACATTCTCACCTAATCAATGGTTGTGAATGGGCCTCATCTACTCTAACTGAATGGACTTTGTTAGCGCTTGCCCTCCCCAGTGTTGTTTCTTACCCTTGGATGGTATGTATATGCCCCCTATCTGTGATTTCTATTTCATGCATCTGACAAAGTGGGTTGCAGCCCATAAAAGCTTATGCCTGCAGAAATTTGTAAGTCTTTAAAGTGCTCCAGGACTCTCCTTGTGTTCTGAATAAAACTGAGGTTTTAGAATCATTCATTCTGCATCTGCATGAAACAGACCTTTTGTAACTGTTAGAGCCCTATCCTAAATAGCTAGTAACACAGTGATTAGGGAACTCTCTTGGGGTTTGGGCGAGACCCAGGTTCCTGTTCCTGCCTTGCTGGATTTGGAAAAAGAACTATAAAAAGTGGTTCTTCCACATCCCAAGTGAATGCCCTAACCACCAAGGTATAGTCTCTCTGATTTTCACCAGAAATTGCATCCTGGACCTGAGAATACTCCCAACAAATGTCTCATTGAAGCTGATATATCAATTATTTTATAAAAAAAATTCCTGACCAGTTCTAGGAGAGAAGCTCCTTTGTTCTATCCCTACTTTGCATAGCCACACATAAAACACGCATTGAGCCTGACCATTCGTTACAGCTTAATTAGGTTTCGCAAGCTGAGAAGCATTTTCTGATTAGCAACAGGAGTGAGCTTCAGGTTCTCACTGACTGCACTCTAATAGTTTGTGAAGCACCAGCAGGCTGGTCAGTGGTGTATAAGATGTGAACCACAGCCAGTTCTTGTCCTGAAGAATTCACAGTCCAAGGTCCCAACCCTGGAGCTTGTTCCAGATGAACAGACTCTATTGACCTCAATGGGACTTCGGGTGCATGCAGGGGTTTTGTTCACACAGAATGGACAACATTCCCTTAGTTTTTAATATTTTTTTTCTACTTAACAATAATTATATGTATGATATTAATTAGCAAATGCATTATTCATTGCATTTTGCAATAGTCAAATTCAATGGATTTTTTTTTTTGCATTCATCTAATTTTAATAACAAACAACAAAACAACCAATTATAAATGCAAGTTAGGTTGGGTTTTTTTGGAGGGGTGGGTCGGCGGGGAGAAAGTGCACAGAGCTCTGTTACTACAGGAGGAATTGTAGAAACTGCTTGTAAGAAGGTGCTGTTGCATCCCCCGGATGTGGGACCCGAGGAGAGATGTCCCTGTAGACAAGTCTGCCCGGCAAGAGAGTGGTCGGGTCGTGATGGGGCCAGCCAGCCAGTCTGCCCAGCAACCGCCAGGCCGGACTGTGATAGGGCCACACGGCCAGACCAACCGGCAGTGGAGGGGCGGAGCCCCTGCAGGAAGGGGCAGTATAAAGGCCAGGCCACAGACCTCAGTAGGGAGGAGACAGCTGCAGGAGACAGATGTGCTGCCTGGACCCAGGCCCGGCTGGAGCCTGGCAGAGGCGAGGGACACTTGCCACCCCGGGCAGCGGACCCGCCGGCTTCCTGACCTCCCCCAGTACAAGGAGTGGATAGGGCTTCTAGGGCCGGGTGGATAGACCCGGCCCACGGACCCCAGGGATTAGCCTGAGTTACCGGATCCCCGAGACTGGGCCGTGGAGCCCGAACAGCCCCGATGGGAGGCCCCTCCAGAGGCTGGGCTGGACTTAGATGAGCTGTCTGCCGCTGACCCCCTGAAGCTGGACGAGCTACTGGATGCTGAGAGCCCCCGCGAATCCTGTGATTTAGAGAAGCTGCCCCTCGCAGAGGACCTCCCCGCCCTACCACCCACTGATGAGGAGGGACTGGTGAGCCAGCCGTGGGCCAAGTACCCCTATGGCCTGCGGGAAGCAGGTACCTGGGAACTTGGAGAGGAAGCAGCCCAGGGACAGCCAGACACAGCCAGACGGCGTGTTGCGGCAGGAGCCCTGCCGACTCAGGGGCACCACGTGTGCCACTGCTAGGGCCCTGAGCTGGAAAGCAGTGGAGATGAGTCCTCCCGCTCTGCTGTACAGCTGGACGACTGCTTGCCTCAACCCCTTCCTGTGGGTCAGGGGCATCAGACTGCTTACCCGCCCGCCCTGCCATAGGGCTGGGCGTCGGACTGCTTACCTGCCTGAGGGCCGGAAACCAGACTGCTTGCGGGCGGAAACCCGCACAGGCCTATTAATTATTCCTCATTTGCAAAGGCGCTGTGGCATCTCCCAGAGTTGGGACTCGAGGGAAGGCTGCAGCTACCCAGCCAGAGAGGATGACTGGTGACAGTGCTGTATTTAAGACTGAAAATACAATTTTTGCATTATAAACAATTCTAGTTGAAAAATGGAATTTGATTTTTTTCCTGGAAAACTTTGACATTTCAAAATTAACTTTTGTTCCAAGTTGGAACAGAAAGTCTAACATTTTCACAAAATGAAACATTTGCATCTGTCAAAACAGAAGGATTCTACATTTTCTATTGGAAATAAGCAATGAAATATGTCAAAGCACGTCTTAGTTTTCAAACATTTCAAAATGAAATTTTCATTTAAAATTGACATGTCAATTTGAAACTACATTTTTTCATTTTGATAAGAAATGCCAGCTGTTTCATTTAAAAATATCGGTTCCAAATAATTTTTTTTTATTCTCCCTATTTGAAATATGAAAAATTTAGTCAAAATCTTTTAACTAAACTACGATTTCCAGTAGGAAAACATTTTTTATGCAAAATATTCTGACTAGCTGTAATCAGGGTAAAAAGAGAGCAGGCCAAATATTTTTAAGGGTAGACCCTTTATTTTTAAGGGTAAAAAGAGAGCAGGCCAAATATTTCCATGGTAGACCCTTTCCTGGAGCTGGTTTAATTAACAAAACAAAATCTTGTTAAAAACTTCTAGCCATTTCTGGGTACTGCTTGTGTAAGAATAAAATATTTTTCCTATATTTTTAATCATAAAATTTGCCGTAACTCAGCAATAGCTGAACATTCATTAATGATCTGAAGGATGGGGTGGTAGATAGGATACACAGAGTGACCAAGACAAATTGGAGGATTGGGCCAAAAGAAATCTGATGAGGTTCAGCAAGGACAAGTTCAGAGTCCTGCACTTAGGGCAGAAGAATCCCACGCACAGCTACAGACTGAGGACCGACGAGCTGGACAGCGGTTCTGCAGAAAAGGACCTGGCAGTTAAAGTAGGAAAAAAAGCTGAATATGAGTCAACAATGTGCCTTTATTGCCAACAAGGGTATAGCAGCATATTGGGCTGCATTAATAGCAACATTGCCTGCAGATTGAGGGAAGTGATTATTCCCCTCTATTCAGCACTGGTGAGGCCACATTTGGTTTACTGTGTCCAGTTCTGGGCCCCCAGTACAAGAAGTATGTGGATAAATTGGACAGAGTCCAGAGTAACAGAAATGATTAGGGAGCTGGAGCACAAGACTTATGAGGAGAGTCTGAGGGAACTAGGCTTGTTTAGTCTGCAGAAGAGAAGAATGAGGGAGGATTTGATAGCAGCCTTTAACTACCTGAAGGGGGGTTCCAGGGCGGATGGAGCTAGGCTGTTCTCAATGGTGGCAGATGACAGAACTACGATCAACAGTCTCAAGTTGCAGTGGGGGAGGTCTAGGTTGGACATTAGGAAAAAAAATTCCTTAGGCGGGGGGTGAAGCACTGGAATGGGTTACCTAGGGAAGTGTGGAGTCTGCATCCTTAGAGGTTTTTAAGGCCTGTCTTAATGAATCCCTGACTGGGATGGTTTAGTCACAGTTGGTCCTGCTCCTGCGGTCCCTTCCAACTCTAATCTATGGTTCTGTGAATGGATTTAATCAGCCCTGGCTTTTTTGGAAGAACTCAGCAAGAATTACAGATTTATCTAAACTTGCCACAGCATCCACTAATTTTAGGTAAAGTTGAAAAATCAACCAACATAAAATGGATACATGGAAATATTTTAAAGGAAAGGGATAATGAACCTGTAGAAATCAGTGCTGTAGGATATTAGTATGGTAAAGTGGTTAATAATATTACAAATATTAAGGATGAAATCCTGGCCCCGTTTAAGTCAACAGCAAAATCCCCTTTGACTTTAATAGGGGCAAGATTTCACGCTAGCTATTTATATGCATAAGGGTAGCAGCTGCATTTGCAATTTCCTCACAGATAGTGTACATCTGTTCTCTGCTTCAGGGCATAAATAGATCACCATTATTACAGCATTTTAGTGTGGGATCTCAAAACCATCCAGCAATGGCCTAATTGTTCTCCCATTCAATGGTATAACTCCCAGTGATATCAATGGAACAGAGTTACTCCAACCGTGACCGTTTTTGAACATCGCACCCTTTGATGCATGGTATTGGTGTCTGAGGCCCAGATCCCCAAAGGTATTTAAGTGCCTAACTGATTGCGCTGAGAGTTAAGTATCTAAATCCCTTTGAAGATCTGGGCCCAAGTCACTATTGGAGTATCAGTCTGTTCTGATTGGCAGTTCTCATGTTTCCTCTCCTTTCTCATTTGTTTCTTTCAGTACAGGTCCATACAAATGCTGAGCAAAGGGTGTTATGACACTACAAAATGCTACAGGACTTTCTTAGAATTATAATTTGATTCTTATTTGGATTTGGTGTCTCACAACTGCAGAATTACTTGTAAGGAGGAAAACATGTAGCCTAACCATAAATTAAAGAGTGGAGCCCAATGGGGCCAACTTCAGAGTGCAAATTAGTCACATATTATATAGTTTTAATTTCCATAGAGGAAAAAGTTAGAGAATATTTTATACAGTGCTGAAGGAAGACTTCTCCTAAGCCAATTTTATTTTTTCTTTATGAAGCAAATCTCAGCAATGAAATGTCTCTAATACCTACACAAGAAAGGTGGGGTCATTGAACATATATACACACCACATCCTGGAAGTCATCCTAAGATTTTTTTTTCCATCAAACTGAAAATTTTTTGCTATGGATAAACCATAAAGAACAAAATAAAAGTGTCACACAGAACTGGATTTGGGTTTAACAGGTTCCCCAAAAGAAAAGTCCTTAAGGATTACTTGGTATTATGTTTGATTTTTAGCCAACAGAAAACTTTCAGCCAAAGCAGAAGTCTGAGATTTAACCACAGAAGATGAGAAAAACCTCTATTAATTTTGTCTGCAAGAAATCAATGACTGGAGTTTCAATCTCTTTTAGAGGCATCTGTATTCTTTATCTCCCTATCTGGTCTGAGAAATAAACTCCCCATATACTCTGCCATATGATTTACAGGTTGTTGGTTTGAGATTTAAGGACAGTAAGTCAATAGTCTCTTTTTGAAAATCCTGCTGAAAGTTAGGATTGTCAAATATGAGACACGCTACCATAATCAATCTGCTGTTGAGGAGCCGTATTCTCCTACTTTGTATAGAAACACCAGCTGGGATAATTTCCCCAGAGTTTTCTGAAGCCCTGTCTCTGAAAAACAAGAAAGTTTCAAATGAGAGTCTGGAAAGCCACCAAGGGTATGAGAATGTGTGATATGATATCCTTTCTTTCAATTTCATTGTAGCAGTTGGTTTTCTCTATGAAAAGAAGAAGGTCACTTACATGATATGCTCAAAGACTCAAGAGCTACAGAAATTTTTTTTTCCCATAAATGGCTTTTTTTCCATACTATACCCCAGAACATTTGGAAATGGAACAACAATAGTGACTTCAGCCTAGGTACACAAAAGTAATGATCTCAGTTTTGGGGTAATTGAGACTCACAAAGCATCTTCTGAACTCAGAGAACATCTAAATTCACTCAAGGCATGCATTTTTCCTGTAAAAAGTTCCCTAGTCACCTGTGGTTTTTTCCCTCCATCTATGCCCGGGGGCTTTCCTGTGGGTGTCTGGGTGCCTATCTCCTGTCTAATCTGCAGAGTGATTCACAGACTATGGGAAGATAGACATTTGGCTGCCAACCTTGTAGACAGGGCCTGAGCAGGTAAACATGCTCAGGGGTCACCTACCAGATTGGGTCCCTCAGGTGAGGTCCCACACAACAGCTGGGGAGGTGAGGAAGACCTCCCTCATAACATTTAGCCTGGTGGTTAGGCACACATCTAGGATATGGCGGACCCTCTTGGCTCCTACTCCTCCTGAGGGGAGAAGGGATGTGAAGAAGGTTCTGGCACCTCTCAGGTCGTTTGGCTCCTCTTTCTCTCCCCCCATATTCTTGCAAAAATGGCATAGGTTCCTCATTCCAAACAGGGTTTCTGGCTGGGAATCACTTGCAGAGATAGGTGCCTACCATTCTGCTCTAGTCTGACCTGTATAATACAAGCCAGAGAACATCTCCAAATCAATTCCTAGAGCAGATTTTCTAGAAAAAACATCCAATATGAATAAACTCAGTGATGAAGAATTTACCATGACCCTGGGTAAGTTGTTCCAATGGTTAATTACTGTCATTGTTAAAAATTTACACTTGATTTCCAGTCTGTCTAGTTTCAACTTCCAGCCATTGGACACTAGAACTGGACACAAATATTCCTGCTGCAGTCACACCAGTGAGATAGCGAGATAAAATACCTCTCTACTCCTTCTTTAGATTTTGCTCTGTATGAGTCCAAGGATTGCATTAGCCCTTTTGGGCACAGCATCCATTGTCAATTAAAGAAAATAGAGGCCTCCCTAACTAATTTTAGTTGACAATGCAAATGCTTTCTATAGATAATTATTTTGTGAGTAAAGTTTTATTATATTTTTAAATAAGAGTGGTCTCCTACACGTAAGTGTGCAGTAGAGCAATGCCACAATCCTCTCTAAATGTGGAGTGATAAACATCTGGATTGATATTTTGACACATTTTCCAAAAAGTCACAGTGGTTTTGGGTATCTTCAATTTTGGGTGCCCAACTGGAGATATATTTAAGAGTGTTTTTAAGAAAGCACTGAGCATGCACTATCTGGAAAGTGGGTCTGCTTAAAGTGTCTCAAACTGGGCACCTGAAAATTGAGTCACTCCAAATTATTAACCATTTTTGGAATTCAAAGGCCTTTTGCAATTTTTTTCTATTCTAAATGTTACAGAATTCTGAAAGCCCCTCAGCATAGGTCATTTAAATTTTCCTTCTCAGACAAAAGATATCAGCCAGGAATTCAAAAGGGAAAAAGGTAATAGTGGACTTTGAAGAGGCTTTTTTTATTTAAAAGGTTACATAGACTTAGAAAAATGGATACAAGTAGGAAAAAAGTGGAATTGCAATAAACTTTGACTTCTTCCTACATAAAATATATATATATATATAAAAACCCAATTATGCAACAGAAAATGTTTGCCTTTTTTTGTTTTTTCCTGTCTGGCTTTGCTACAGTCTCTAAGAAGACAGTGGCATATGGGAAGAAATGACAGACCGCTAGCAATTTGATTTCTTATAAAAAAGAATGAATGCGGTTTGAAACTGGAATTTTTAATGGCTGTAGGAAAGGCTCCATAACAAACGCTACCATTACAAGGTACTGCCTGTGGAATAAAATCAAGACAGCAGGCCTTAGGCTGGAACCAAATCACTCCAGTTTGGTGAGTTATGTTATAAGACATTAACTCACCTTGCTGCCACCCCAGCCCAACCTGTCAGGAATCCCTGCAGGCTACCAAAGAATGTAGGTGCCTCACGACTGGCTGGCACCAGGAGAATCACCCTGACTTATTGACACCGGGAGAATCCAAGCGGGAGGTATAAGTGCCCAATATGTAGTAAACGACTTGTTAAGTACTAGAAAATCCACTATACGGTCATGTATGTAATATGAACCTTTTGATAAATCTATATAAACCCATTGTAACTTGAAACCAGTGGAGTTCCAGTCACCAGCACTAAGGTGTGCTGCCTGGGCTCCCCATAGCTATGGTCTGTCTGTGTGTGTCTGTAAAATTAAAGTTCTACTCGATCTTCACCTGAATTGGAGTGGCTGCGTGATTCCTTCCACGACAGCCATAAGAGAAGGCTTGATTTTGTTAGATAAAACAATGGTTTCTGGAGCTTGGAAGAGGTAACCACAGTGAAATATGGCAAATCCTGGGAAAGGAAAATTGATTGCTGGCCAACAAGATAGTTTCATTTACATGTTTGAATAACCTCACATGAAGACCCCTTTAAAAGGAATCCACAGAACTGAAATGCTGTTTTAAAGTTAATTATTTCCTTTCTAAAATGAGTTGGGCTACTCTTTACAGTGTCAGCTAGCTGGAGTTTTCTTGTGAGAGGCAGGGACCCAAACTTCCACAGGCTTCTTCGACAGCCTCAGGCTGAGACTTCCGAAACCAAATGCCATCACAAGTCATTTTTAAAAAGTTCATCAGTCAAATAATTCACAGGCCTGACTCTTCCCTAAGCTATTGTAATCCAACTGAAGACAGCAGCATTTCCCCCAGTGTCAGGCTTGCTGCAGCAGAATGAAGAATCAGAGAATCAAGCCCAACATGCTTTCAATGTAATATGAGATGATAAATCACCTGCTGATTTTTTTTTGTTTGACAACTCAGAACCTAATGTGATTTTCAAATCATCAGAGCACTCTAATGTCTAGTCTGTCATTGTGTCTTACTCTATAGCAAATGTATTAGTTGACTGACTGCTATCATATTATTGATGTGAGATAGATGAAGACGAAGAAGTGCCTGGTATTCTCTAAAAGGCTTTCAATATTTTACAGTGTGGATAAGATTTAGCGGGATTTAATAAAACCACAGTGGATGTGTTCATCTGCCTCCAAGCCCTTCCCCCAAGCTCATCATTGTAAATTGCTCCAAATAGTATATCCCTAATAAATTGTCACAAGACCAATTACTTTCCCTAATCTTCTCTTGGTTGCAGCCCTTGATTAATCATCCTGCTTTGATATTAGTTGAGCTAGCAAAAAGTTTGATCCCTCATAATCAATGGTCCTTTGGCAGTTACAAAGATGAGCAGTCTAGCCTTCAGCTGCTGAGCGAAATGGGAGTTCCTGCTTTTGTTTATTTTCTGTCTGCCCAAAGGGTCATTTTAATCAATGACCACATAACATTACTGATCTTCTATTGGTTCATGACAAGCATTCTGGTAGTTTTTACAGATTCTTAGCTCTAGGTCTCTTTTAACTACTGTGTACATTGAATGAAGATGATCAGATTCATTCAGGTTTGAGATAGTAATAGAGTGTGAAAATTAGGTCTAGCTGGGAATGGACTCATTTCAGATCTGGAATCGGAACACATCAGAGGATGGAGTACACTGATCCAAGCTTTTGGTTTAGCTTTGTATAAAGAAAGCCAATTATAAAATTTTGCAGAGTTCGGATTGAGGTTCCCATTTCTCCCAACGCTGAGGGCTGTTTCTTCATGGGGTTTTGGCTGGGCTCAGTCTCTCTAGATTTGAAACAAACTCTAAACAATTGTGACTTTCAGCTGCTATGGTTGCTGTAATAAATGGGTGCCAGAGGTGAGTGCTGGCACAAGTGAATTAACCGTATTCAAATCAGCTGACATGAGTCAGGGTTACAGAAGGTTAATAACTATGTAGCATGGCAGGGAAAATTAATATCCAGTCACCCTAGTTTTTGTTGCTATAGCTGAAGACCACCATAGTCACTCTCAGCCTAATAATCCCAACCTTGGACTGTCCTTGGAGCCCTGGAAGTTTTCTTGGAGAAAGCCTGAGGATCTTTTCATCGTTTCCCCAGAGGACAAAGGGAGAACCTCCCCCACTAGTTACCTTCTCCTTACCCTAGCTCTGGAGGCCAGGGAAACAGGAGACAATTGGAAACTTCAGCCCCTTGCTTTCTCTACCACCCTCAGCTAACGATGTATGTCTAGGCTTTTCCATGATGCTTATCATGTTGTTTGAGCACCTCACAACCATTGATCAAGCAGCCCCACAGCTGTCCTGTGGAGCAGGGAAATGCTATTATCCCCATTTTTGCACATGGGGGAGAAGTAAGGCTAAGAAAGGTTCTGTGGCTATTGAAGGTTACACACAATCCGTGACGTAATCTGGATCAGAGCCATAGCTCCTGATTCATGGCCTAGCTCCCTCACCATCCTTGATCTCAAAGGCAAAATGGGTGACTTCAGCTCAGCTCGGGCACTGAGCTGTGTGATTGTCGCAAGGGGGGCTGGCCAAACAGGCAACCCCTTGATCCTTAAATCATGGTTTTTAAAAAAAAAATTAAAATGAAGTTTTGAATCTACAAGCAGGAGCTTCTAGGTGGCCAGTGGCATAGCAAAATCAACTCTGTACAAAAAATATGTATGGACACCTGAGAGAGAGAAAAAAAAAGCTGTGTTATGCCCCATCAATCTTCTACTTTAGACAGACAAAGAAGGGTGACGATTTGCCCAAGATCACAGAGCTGGGACTAGACCCCCAGTCTTCCTGTTCCAAGGCCCAGCCTGCTAGGCTACATTGCGATCCTTCAGCACCACTCCTAGCCCCAGCATTTGGCCCCAGCATCTCTTCCCTTGCCAAAGGGTCTGCCATGTGATATTAAATGCACATGTCTGCAAGGATGGCTCTGCACCACAGCCAAAAGTCATATTTCTGGATGAGTGGGCTCCATTCTACTGATTTCCCCCTCATTCTTTGTAGTAAATAGTTAATAGAGAACTACCCTGATCTTGCTTATCTCTAGAAATATGCAGTTTCAATAATTTGGCACATATACGTCCCAGTTTCTTCAGGCTGAATGGGGATTCTAACCTGAAAAAATGTCAGAGTGCTAGTCCCAGAAAAATAAGGGACTTTCCACTTTATGAACATGAAACATTAGTGCGATTGTCTCCGTCCCACATAAAAATATTGGTACGTGTGTCTCATGTTAATGTGCTTATTTAGTCTGTGAACCCTCGCCACCTCGCTGTTCCCCAGGCAGTGTCATAAATACATATGCTTGTCCTGTGTGTTACATTTTGCATTGGGATCTCTGATTCATATGGCAGATGTATAAAATCCCAGAAGCCAAGTGATTCCCTAGTGACTGCCCAGTTGGTAATACTGAAGAACCCAAGTTAATCAAGCAAACATTGGCATTTATTTATGCTCACAGTTTTCCTGCTGGATCTATTTTTTTTAATGTTATGATATAGTTTAAAGGTTTGTGCTGATTCTTTTCACGTTCCTTGAAATCACGCCCTTTAGCAGGGGGAGGTTCTCTTCCAGCACAAATATAGAAGACGTGCAGCTGGACAGCTTTCCAGTTAATTCAGATCTCATATATATATCCCATAAGCACCAAACTGTGATTTAGTCCACTGGTAGATAGAAGACCTGTGTTCTACTCCAGGTTCTGCTGTGATGTGAAACTGGAATTAGAATAGGAAAAGGTACAAAGAAAAGCTACAAAAATATTTTGGGGTATGAAATGGCTTCCATATGAGGAGAGATTAAAAAGACAGGGACTTTTCAGCTTGGAAAAGAGATGACTAAGTGGTGATTTAATATAAGTCTGTAAAATCAGGAATGGTGTGGAGAAAGTGAATAGGGAAGTGTTATTTACTCCCGCACATAACAGAGGAACTAGGAATCACCTCAGGAGTTTAATAGGCAGCAGGTTTAAAATAAACCTAATGAAGTACTTCTTCACACAACACACAGTCAACTGGTGAAATACATGGTGAGGGGTTGTTGTGAAGGCCAAAAGTATAACTAGGTTAAAAAAAGAATGAGATAAGTTCATGGAGGACAGGTCCATCAGTGGCTATTAGCTAAGAAAACCAGGGATGAAACCCCATGCTCTGGGTGTCCTAACACTCTGGCTGGCAGAACCTGGGAGTAGACAATAGGAGATAAATCATTCAATGACTCCCTGTTCTGTTCGTTCCCTCTGAGGTCCCCAGCATTGGTCACTAATAGAAGACACAATATTGGGGTACATGGACCATTGGTCTTACTCAGTATGGCCATTCTTGTGTGACTTAGACAAAATCACTTTGCCCCTCTTTCCTCTCCCACTCTTTGTCTCTCTTGCCTATTTAGATTGCTAGCTCTTTGAGGCAGGAACTCTCATTTATGTATTTGGGTAGCTGCTCTCACAACGGGGCTCCAATCTCAGTTCTAGTATTATACAAAAAATAATGATAAGCCTTAATGTGTAACTGATGGAATTAAATGGCCAACTTTCTAAGATTATCTTTTAAAGTACCATGAACAAGTTGTTTAACATTTAAAAAAGCAAATACATTTCCAAGTTTGACTGACCATTCGGCTTTGCTTGTTTGGAGGGCTGATTTGTTCTTCCAAAGGAACATCATCTGACTATTACACTATTTACTGTTTTGTCCCTTTATCCTTGCTAGTTCTGTTTCATGTTACCAGTGAACATGAAAGGAAAATTAAATCAAAAGAAAAGTCCGTCATATCACAACTGCAATCAAATGCTGAGATGAAACTGATAAAACAGTTTTAGATCTCTACAAAATATCAGTGAATTGATTCAGACTACAAATGGAGAAAAAATAAAGGCCAAAGTACTATTACAGTGTTCATGTAAGGCCATGTCTACTCTACAAACTTTTGTTGATGCAAGTTACATTGGCATAAAACCGAATCAATTAGTAATCACTTGTGCATGTGCATATGTGGCTTGTTGTATTGGTATTGTGTGTACTCATCAGGAGTCCTTGTGTTGACGCACATTGCAGTGCACCAGGCTTAGGTATCCCAGGGTGCAACTTGCTGTCAGCCAGCACACTGTCTTTTGGGGAGTTTTGGCAAAGCATAGTGGGGCAGAAATGAGTCATGCAGGGGTGACTGGGCGAAAGGGGTCAACTTCCCAGAATGCAATTTTCTCTCTCCTGTAATTTCATCTATAGCCCATAGTTTTTCATTGTTTAAAAATAAATCCATGAATTTGCATGGCTCTTCTCACAGCTCACCATCTCTCACAGAAGCTTGGTTCCTGCACAGCTCTGCACAATAGTCTTGAGCGTTGCAAGCCCAGGATACGTGAGCCTCCAACATTTGCAGAGATGCAAGAAGTATCAGATCTATGGGGAACATGATGATTTTGTGGAAGACAAATTACTGTGATCCATAGTGAGAATCAAGTCAAGGTTGTTGGTGGCGTTCACAGAGCAGCTGCAGATGGTGGAGCACCACTTCTGGGCCTGAGAAACAAGCACTGACTGGCAGGGTCCCATCATAAAGCAGGTTTGGGGTGATGAGCAGTGGACAAAGAGCTTTTGGTTGCACAAGGCTATGTTCCTGGATCTGTGTGCCAAGCTCACCCCAGCCCACCAGCGCAGGGACACCAGAATGGGAACCACACAGTCAGTGGAGAAATGAGCGGCGATCACATTGTGGAAGCTAACAACAACATTGGTCATTGGGAAATCCATTGTGGGGGCCATTGTTAAGCAAATGAGCACAAACATTATTCATTTCCTGCTATGCAGGGCTGTTACTCTGGGCAATTTGCAGGACATAGTGGATGGATATTCAGCAATGGCGTTCTTGAACTGTGGTGGAGCAATAGATTGCATGCATATCCCTATTTTGGCATGAGACCACCATGTCACAGAGTACATGACCTAATTGGACTCCTTGTGCCACATGTACCCCATCTCCTGTTTGTACGGATGACTTGGGCTCTTCAGACGTATCCTTGGTGGTCTGTGATCAGAGCAATCAGTGTCTAGGCATTGTGGGACAATTGCTGAAGGACTGTTAAGATCAACACAGTGCCTACACTCATGCTAAGTCTATCTCAGTACATCAACCCTGGCTCAATGCCATTAGGAGAGATGATGTCATTTTGTCATTGTACTGGGTGTTACACTGGTGGGAGATCAATTTAAATGTAAACACGTGCACCACTTGGTAAATGCAATGTGGCTTACATCAATGTAACTTTGTAGTGTAGACCAGCCTAACAGAATTTAAGTGCATATTTGCTGCAGAATAGAAAAATACAATACCCACATTTCTGGTTCAATGAAATTAAGGGCTGTGTGTGAATCACATATCCTTTACCAGGGATTATTCCCAAGCAACTTTGCAGAGGGAAACTGTAAATGTATTTTTCCACCTGCATATGTCTTGTGCATGGAAGATGTGGATGCCTTATTAAAGGTTCTGGTTAGGAATGTGCCTAGATGTATTTCCAAGGGCCATATGCTTGTAAGAGCTACTCAAATGGAGTGAAAAGCAATATCGCACTTTTCTGCAAAATTTGTATACTTCTGTTAAAGTGATCTTAATGATGTCTGGCCAACACACAGCCCCAGAACCCACTCTAGGACCTGTGCAGCTTGGGGAAGATGGAGCAATCCTTCCCTCAGGCCATAGAGTGCTAGTGGAGTCATTCTAAAAGGCTACGCAAGCCCTATAGCCCTTCCATGAAGGGGGAAGGACCAGAAGATACGTGTAACTGTTTGGTTCATAGAAGAACTGCAGTCCTTTCACTACTGCCTTCCTATTTTGCACTGGTTCCAAAGCGTTCCAGCATTGATTTTGAAAGACACAGGAGGGAGAAATGGAAGTTCTCACTTTGGAAGTCCAGGCCAACATTTTCAAAAAGAGATGCCTAAAATTTCTGCGCACCCAGCAGCTCTCATTGACTTTGGTAAGGCCACTTTTGGAGTATTGTGTCCAGTTTTGGGCCTTCCACTACAAAAAGGATGTGGACAAGTTGGAGAGAGTCCAGCAGAGGCCAACAAAAATGATTAGGAGGCTGGAGCACAAGATTTATGAGGAGATGCTGAAAGAACTATGCCTGTTTAACCTGCAGAAGAGAAGAATGACGGGGGAATTGATAGCAGCCTTTAACTACCTGAAAGGGGGTTCCAGGGAGGATGGAGCTAGGCTGTTCTCAGTGGTGGCAGATGACAGAACAAGGAACAATGGTCTCAAGTTGCAGTGGGGGAGGTCTAGGTTGGACATTAGGAAAAAGTTTTTCACAAGAGGGTGATGAAGCATTGGAATGGGTTATCTAGGGAGGTGGTGGCATCTCCATCTTTAGAAGTTTTTAAACTGTGGCTTGACAAAACCCTCACCAGGATGATTTAGCTGAGGATAGTCCTGCTTTGGGCAGGGGGTTGGCCTAGATGACCTCCTGAGGTCCCTTCCAACTCTAATATTCTATGATTCTATGACTTTGGTGCTCAGAACTTCTGAAAATCAAGCCACTTACTCAAGTGCCTCCATATGGACTTGAAAGTAGAGATTCTTGTTTGTTTAATTTTCTTCTTGATTTTTATTGACATTTTGCATAAGAACACATTTTTCATTTTGTTTTTCAAAATATTTCTTCAAAAATGTTCCGGCTTTTGTCAAAAACCAGCAACCCAAACAGTTATGTCCCAGCCAAACTTTGTTGTAAAAAAACAACAACAACAAAAAAGCTTTTCTGACAATCCCCCCACCCACCGCCCAACTATTGTAAAAAATGGATATTTCCCATGGAAATTTGTTTTTCTGACACCCCACTTTTTTATGAAAATGGACATTTTTGGCAGAAATTGCCATTTTTTAGGGGGAAAAAAATAGAAAAAAAGAAAGAAAGAAAAAAAAAACCCCTAAAACTTCTAATCATCTCTGCTTAGAAGTGTGACTTTAGCCATACAATTTTGAAACTTTTGGCATAAGGCTATAGAGTATTTCATCCCAAGCCCACACACAATATGAACATGTTGAGTTCTATTTGATACTTTATCCACTATGTACTTGATGGAGAACCTACATGTGATTATAATGAGGAAAAATCAATTTACTTACTTGGCTGACTCCTAAGAAATGTATAATATTTTTTGCACCCAAAACTTTCATGAGACCGGTACCAGTTTCTGTGAAGATACAGATTATCTGGCTGTTTGTCTGTCCCATGACTGGCTACAAAGGTGTTATTTCTTGTGATCCATTTCTTTATCTCTCTTTTTTTTTTTTTTTATGGCCCAGGCTTCTGCTGGATCTTATTTTATCGCATGGAGTTGCTGAAGTATTGTCATAGGCCTTTGAAGCAGTAACTGCTGAGTGGTATTTTTAAATGTGAATATGCTTTGGATCCTTCTAGTACAGTTTCTTTGATTTATAAAGGTCAGCTAGTGACTGCATAGATCAAAATTTGACTTTTTTTCAATAAGGGTCAAGCTTAGTCAATCAATAGGCTAGCATGTTTCAGATTATGGTCCCAAATGTCCTTGGAAAAGCTTTCCTTCTACAGGACAGACATCTCACACCTTCACTCCAGCACAATGAAGCAAAATCACAAATATCTTCTTCCTTTGTAAGTTAAAAAAGTTATAAATATGTTTATTGCCTGAATTTCAAGTGGACTATAGAAAATCTCCAGGTTTGAAGGACAAAGCATTTGCAAGCTTTGTCAGACTTCAGAAAGCACTAAGCAAACCTATTACTCAATACAATGATACAAAGTACAAGTCATGATCTTGAGCCATTAGCAAAATGTCTCATAATTTCTTTTCAAATCTGATTGTAAACCATATTCCCCCCCTTTGCCTACAGCTTCGTATTGTCCTTGCCATCTGTTGGTGCCTTAATAACTGTGTGAAGGCACCTCTTTGCTGTACAATGTCTGCTTTTTGTTGAGTTTTAAAAACAAAGTTGTATGGTACTAGCAAGTAAGTTAATTGTTTGACATTCAAACTGTTTTCTATGAAACTTCAAAGCATGGGAAAGAATTTGACTCTTCTGAACTAAAATAAAATGCTCTATGAAAAAGTAAATGTATAAAATGTGGGCAATCTTTTCTGTCTCTCCTTTAGTGACCAGCTGTTGCTGCAAAAGAAGCTGAGCCAACAAACCACTGCAACAGCTAAAACAATGGATTAAACAATGAAGATTGAATGAATTGGTACGTATCGTTATACTGCGAACCAACTCCCCCACTCCTCTTTTTACCTTTGTTTTTTTAAGTCTCAGTATATTTGTTTCATAATCTTTGATCAAATTACTACATTAAATACAGAAAGGAAAAGGTACTTTTATTATTCTTTTTTATTACTGCTATCTTACAGACAGACCATTCGTCATCATTGTCACCATAAATAATAACAGTAACACCCAGGAAGCAAGGGTCAAGACCCCAGTGTGCTAGGCAATACACATTACAGGCAAAAAATTAAGATAGTGCCTGTCCCAGAGTCTTGGCCTTTCAAACTCATATTGTTTACTTTTAAGGACACAATGTTTGTGATCAAACATATCTGACAGATCTTTCCTTATCACTAGGAATCATTCAGTGAGGTCCGAATTGTCAGGTTATTTAACACTAAACTCTGGAAGCCATGTCCTCATGGAACTTGCCTTGACTTCAAGAAAATGCCTTCTTTCCTCTTTGGCTGCATGAGAGATTGCAACCTTTCCTCCCAGGTGAGGACCTCCCATCGGTATCCCTAATGTTTTCGTCTCAGGGCTAGATAACTGGATCACACTGGGTATGGGCTTGTTCTTGAACAACATTCAGAAACTTTGATGGCTGCAAAATACGGCTGCATGACTAGTGAGCAGGGGACACATTTAATATTGCACCTCTGCTCAGACATCTCCACTGCCTGCCAATTTACTTCTGAGTGAAATTCAGGGTTCTGATTACTCATCTATCGGTCTAGGTTATAATATTAAGACCTTCATTGCGAGCTGAGGCCACCCTCTGCTATCCTAGTAGAGGGACCTCCTGACGCCACAGTACAGCTACAAAGTTTCATGGCTCTTCGCTCTCAAGTCAATATCTTGGCTAGAGTCTCCAACTAGTCATTCCCCTACCTAGCTCACTCGTGGGCCCAAGGTGGTATGTGCCCTGAGCATGCCTACACACAAAGAGAGAATACCCATAAGCCCACTGGGTAGAGCACTCATCTGGGATATGGGAAACCCAACTTTGAATGTCCCTTCTGCCTGATCTGAAGCAGGATCAGGACCCAAGTCTGCCACATGAGTGAACTACACACCACTGGGCTAGACAGTCAATCTCTGTCCTTCTTTCTGGCCGTCTCAACATTTAATTATTCGTATAAAGTGGAACTCTCTGACAAGAAAGATTGAGAGCGCACACGCCATAATAGGCACAAGTCTGCTTGTTAGGGCACAATCCTGGTTCAACTGTCTGCTCCAAGTCAGGCAAAGCAAGGATTTGAACCTGGGTCTCCTCTGTGCCCCATGAGTGCCCCAATCTCTGAGCTACAAGTTCTCACTTTTTATCTCTTTCTTGCTCGCTCCAAGAAGGGGCTGACCTGACTCGTCCCCTGAGCTCCAGGAGATGGGTCACAGCTGAGAATCTCAAGTGGAGGGGGGTGCCGAGAGGCTCAGATCCATGGGAGTGAAGTGCCAGAACATCTCTGAGACCTGGGCCAAAGTGCTGCCTTTTCCTCTGCATTTCACTTCTGGATAGCTTGTGTGGGACCCTATTCGTCTGGCTGGCTGCTGAGGGCCCCTTCCTTGGGCACCTGTCTCATTGCATAGGGACTGGGCGGCTAACTCAGGGCTGAGAGGTCCATGGGGCCTCAGTATGCCCAGGGGTTAGGTTTTGCATGCCCAAATACTTTTGAGACTAACTGAATCAGTTAGATGGTACCCTTCATCTGTGGGTTGGCATTCCTTATATCTGGTCGGAGAGTTTGAGGCCAGACAGGACCACAAGATTCTCTAGTCTGACCTCCTGTATATTGCAGGGCCCTAAACCTCACCCAGAGAATTCCACAGCAAGACCAACACCCAGAATTAGACCAAAATACAACAGCCCTCAGGGAACTTAACCATCGTGTGCCGTATACAGAGAACAAGAGGAACTGATGTGCACCCATGCGGGGTTGAATGGCAGGGAACTAACGGAGAGATAACAAAATGATCCCACAGAAGATTCATACTCCACACTATAGAGGAAGGTTAATCCCCCATTCCTCCCGCTAAGGTCATTGCCAATCTGACCTGGAGGAAAATTTCTGCCCAGTTAGCCTGTGCTAGCCCCTGAGCATGTGAGCAAGACCCACCAGCCAAGGAAGTTTTGCGGATATTGATGCAGTGTGATGGGAAAACGCTTTAATAACAACAGCCGGGCGCCCACTCACATCCACTGTCTGCATGGACTTCTCAGGCTAGTGGTTGCTTTTGACTTTTTTTTTAATTTTTTAATTTTAGTGTATCTTGTGAAACAAACTCTTGTAACCCATGGTGAGGAAAGTTTTAAAAATGCATTCTGCTGATATTTTTTTACATGCAGTGGATTTTTTTAAAGCAATATACCACGTAAGCCATAGAACCTTTTTGCTCTGAACAGCGCGAATATAAACGAACCCAGTATTTAATTTGACATCATTTAATGTCTTGGTTTTTTTTTTTTTTTTTACGAAGAGCATTTCAATCAGAGGCTTTAAAATTCATATTTAATATCACCTCAACTCTCTTCATATTTTGTTCTGAGATTGGTAATGTTAAACAAATATCCTAGATGCTGGTCATTATATTGAATATAGTCCCTAGTTAAACATTATATTTAAAAAGTATTAAGATATCCAACTTATGTTTGATACCCTTGGCATTCAAGTGCCCATTTCGGTGCCCCTTTCACAGACACAGCTCCCTGGATATGTCTGCAGTGCATTGCTAGCCCGGTTCTGTGGGACCCGGGCTTGTGAACTCAATATTTCCAAGCCCAGACTTCAGCATTCACACTGCATTGTAAACCTGGGGTTACAATTGCTGGACTTGGGTCTCAGAGGCATCCTAACACACTCCTACTGCACTAGGCAGGCCTTCCGACTCGGGTCTGTGGTTTGAGCTGTGTCCACACTGCAAAATGACAGGAAATGGACCCGAGTCACAGCAGGAGTTGGGTTCTGATTCCTCCTCCTGCCCCCCAGCAAAGATCTTGGACCCAGGTCCTGAGCGCTTGCTGCCCCAAGTCAGACTGCTTTGTGTGTGGACAGAAGGGGGACTTGGACTCAAAAGTGTGCAGTAAACCATACCCCTATTGGCCTCGCCGCTCTGTATAAGTAGCGCATATGAAGAATGCATCCCGTCATGCTGATACGTTAGTGTTACCAGGGCAGAGAATCACAGAAGTTGGAGAGCATGGGAGTTTGAAATGATGCTTGGCATATCAGGCACCCGATCCCCATTGATTTTGCGTTAAAGCTGGATGTCTAACTCTCTTACGCCCATGTTAACAGCCTAACTGTAAAGGGCATCTTTGCCCATTTAGCCCATTCTCCAGGGACCATCGAAAGGCTGTTTTCAATCTTCTGACTTCAGCTTTAAACATGTGCAGTGACAAAGCTACCACTAATTTTCTCCTAAGATTACTCCATGAGTGATAGAGTTAATTCAACGGCACTAGAGCTTGGATCTGGTTCAGCTAAGGATCCAGGAGTCATTTGAATGTACCAACCCCCATTGGTTAGTAAGAATAACCTTTCTCACAATAGTTTGGTAATTCCCCTTCTGGGTCCAGCTGAAAGCAGAAAGTTCATAGATTCATTAACTTTTCTGCATTGATTTTCATATAGGTGCAGAAGTACAAGAGGACAAAGGTAGTTGGTCCCTAGGAGAAGCAAGGGAGATAAAAAGATATTTAAATTCAACAATTGTGGATAATAAAGCAGCAAAGAAAGACAAAACAGGGCACAGATGATACAAATTTACTCAACTTCAGTGGATTCAAAGTCTAATTGAATTATTAACAATTATAAAAATCTTACATTTTGATGCTGACGTCCTTACCCCTTAGAGGTGAAGAGATTTTACCGGTGATAGGATGCTGAAAGCTCAAAAGCAGTTCTGAACTACATCAGATTGATCAGGACTGCACAAAGACTACTGTTCAATCAGAATGCAGGACTCTTTCATGCTACTTTATAAACCCATAGGGTCTGCCCAGAGTGCAGCATTAAAATATGTAGGGACAGATTCTGACATCCTTACTCATACTCATTGAAAACTGGGACCCCCCAAGTTGTCTCTTAATGGGAATGTAAAAAACATGGCACCCCAAATCACGCCTCCTTTTTGCAAATCTTGGTCTAAGGTAATAGTGCAATTCTGCCTGTCCCTATACAAACAGAGGAGCTCGTTCCTTACCTTTTCATTACCCTGCCGAATAGGTGCTGGCCAGAATCTAACATGCCAGAGAGTAAAACAACAGCATAGTCAAAATTGTAAGGAGGTATGGCTGTCACACGGGTGGCTTTGGGGATATTCAGGGAAGGGGGCCATGGGAAATACTAATGTGCAAGGAGAAATCCCAGGCACAAGGATGTGATGGACTCATTTCCTTTAACAAGGGAAGTCACTGCTCACTTCTGTCTTCTTTCCTTTAAAGTAGCTGCTGCCCGAAGGCTCTTCTGAACTACCTACACTCTTAACTACACACAGGTCATCTCCTGGTTCCCTAGGCAAGCACGAGTGACATTGAGGTCTATGCCTACCAATGTGACAAAGACAGGTCTGCTTGGTTAGCAGTTTCCCTTTGAATTTCAGCAAGATTCAACACCTTTTGCTTTGCTACTGAGAATGCTTGCTTAAACCTCTCTTGTCTTGGACCCCCTGTGAGCTAAATTCTGCCCTCTGTTACCGTGGTGTTCATCTGGAGTAGCTCCTTGGAATCCGATGACCATACTCCAGATTCACCCAGCTGCAGCTAAGGGCTGCAAGAATCCACTTGTTTTGAAGCAACTGAATTCTCTGGCCCTTTGACAGAGTGTTTTCAATGAAGCATAATAGTTACAGTGATGGCATCTATAACCCGCACCGGCAGAGGAAGAGTTGCTGGAGCCAGAGAGCCATTAACACGCCTGATTGCACCAGGCTCGGTTTACGATCCAGCCCAGACGAGGAAGAGCTGGGTGGCTGAGCTGAGGACGAAGCCCAACTCAGAGGAATGGGGTGACTAACAAAGGGAAGGCTTCGGAGCAGTTGGCGGCTCAGGCTCCTCTCCTGAGAAGGGCTCTCTGGGAAAGGGCCAGGAGGCACTCTGGGGAGCCACAGAGATGAAGCAAGTTCCTGTGCAGAGCCCAGATGGAAGGGTGAGACCCTGCCCCCAGAGAGGCAGTTTGGGTGTTGTGTTCATGAAGGAAAGAGGCATGGACGCCATCGCAGCCTGGGGAGAGGCAGATGGCAACTGGGCTCTGAGAGAGGACAGCGAGGCTCTGTACAAGAGCCGGCAAGAACTCTGCAGAGCCTGGGGGGCATGAAGAGTCTGCGGCGGAGTGAGCCCAGGAAGGGCGAGGGAAGCAGATTTTAGCTGCTCACTACAGGGTCCCTGGGCTGGACCCGAGAGAAGAGGAAGGGGCTGGATTCCCCTACTGGTGAGTGAGAAAGTTGGCATCAACACCCCACCTCTCCTGAGATAAATAAGGGGCATAAAGACCACTGAGCCCAGAGCTGGGGGTAAGAGGAAGACCTGGCCAAAGGTCCCTGGATTGTTGTTTTGCAGGCGTCTCTATCACCCCAGAACTGTGTGTGCAGGGGAACTAGAAGTGACCTGGCCAAAGGGCTAAGGCTTGAGAAGGAGCAGATCATCACGTGGCGGAGCAGGTGCCAGAGGAGGTGAACCTGCTATGCCTCACCCAGCCATGAGGGGGCGTGCTGACTGGTGAGTCACTCTACTGCCTTTATAATACCAGTGGGCTGACTGGATCCTAATTAAATTTGCGGGGACGTAGGGGGGTTAGAGTCTGAATCTGGGGTGGAACAAGACCTACATTGAAACTTACAAGCTGGGCTTGCAAGCGGCTTTTGAAGGACCAGCTGTTCTGGTAAGATTTCTAACCCTTTGGGCCGCACCTGAGCGGGACACAGGACCTGGACAGTGCTGTTTATCCAGCTTCCCGTGAGTTCTGACTGAGATCAGAGCCTGACGGCAGAGCCTCAGATGGTGTCAGTCTATTTGGCTGTACTGAAGTAAGCAGAGCTGGCCTGATTTACACAGGCTGAAGATGTGGTCCCTGGAGTACATGTGGAACTGCAACAGGAGGAAAGAAAGAATAACTTTTAACTCAGACTAGTGGATATTGGCAGGAAACTGCCTAAATCTGCGGAATGGCTTCTCATTAATCTGTGAGCTCTTTGAAAGCAAATTCATTGTGTGTATGTGTGTGTAGAAACACTAAAGGCCAGGTTCTGATCTCCCTGCTCATATTAAATAGCAATTTACACTTCAGTGAGTCCTGTTAATTATTTCCTCAGTGCTTGTGGTCCCATTTTGCAAGGCGGTATGGGAGAGGGGCCTGACTCCCCCATTTCTTCACCCCCTTGTCACAGGGGGACAAGAAGCCAGCAGTCCGCATACAGCTGAAGGCACACTGAGTGCTAGGAATGACATTGTGATAACTCCAAGTTTGCCCTGTGTGCAACCAAAGAAGATTTCCGGCAATCTAACCCCAGTGAGTTGTTTGAAATAAAACTGTTTGTTTAAAAAGCCAAGATAGGGTGAAATAAAAATTCAAACAAATCCGCCCTTAGATCTCATTCTTTCTTGAGATTTTTCTGGTCCTCCTAGAATTTCCCTCCCCTTTGCCTCCGCAGGCACTGCGCTAAAGCCAACACAACAACCAAATAGCTTATAAAGCATCAATAAGGTGCAGCTTTAAAACCTGCACCTTTATTCTAGAGGAATGTACTTGTAGAATGAATTCAACCACACATTAGACAAAAGCACAAAGCTGCTGGTGGTGCTGCTTTTTATTGCATGTGGAGCTGGAAGCACCAGTAACAACAACACTAAGGATGCCTGACGTTTTCCATTATAAGACTCTGTTTTTGGGTTCTTATAGCTTTGACAAGTTTTAACCATTTCCCATGCTGCGTATCTGCCTCAGGCTGAAGCTCTTCTGGAAAGTTTCAGCTGAAGCGGTCTGACCATAGTGAAGAATAGGAGTAGGAAAAAAATACGTTTTGCCAATTTTTTTTTTTTTTAAATCTTACAACCACTTCATTAAGAAGCTCTGGCACTGATTCGAAATAGTATATAATCATGCAACTGTGCACAGGATGTTCTTTCACATTGTTTTTGTTGAATAAAGAGCAAAGCCACAACAGCAGTTATGTAATTAAAGGCAGAACCATAATACATATCCTCAAAGGGGCTGAGTTCAGGGTTCCCAGGCAACTCTAAGGCTTGCGTTTTCCAACTTCTGAAAGCCTGATTTTGCAACTTTAACATTCTTTTAACAGATGTTTTTTCATAAATAATATACAATGTTGATGTAACAGTCCCTGCTGGATGGTTAGCTAGGAGTTTGTACTATGAAGATCAGCAGTGACATATTTAACTGTGTAGACAGCTGAATTGTCATGATTAGACTCCTGGGTCAAAACCCCATTAAACTCAGTAGGACTGTTATCCTTCCCCTGGAACTATTGTTTCATTCTCTCTTTCAGCTGACTCTAAGAGGTGATTGGGTGGTGCTCAGAAAGCAGTCTGTGCTATCAGAAGGACTGCACAATTAGGGCTAGATTGTGTGCTTGCATGCTGCTCATAGCTCAAGGATCAGTGCATAGGTGTGTTGCATCAGGAAGAGCACCATGAACAATTGTGACCAGGTCCTGAAACAGGAGATATTCAGTAAATCACTCTCTGACACACACCCTTATCAACAGCACAAATAGATACATTGGATTATTTATGGCACTACAGTGGGGAGGAAAAGTACACAGTCATCCAGGGAAGCACTTTGTCACTCTGAAGGTAATAAATGTTTGGGATTGTCTACCTGGCAAGATTTCTGAGGGTAAAATACTAGGGTCATTCTAGAAACAAGCTGATATTATCCTAGAGTGAATGAGATATTCTGAGAGGTTAGCTATTGCACACAAAATAGCTTTCCTCAATCCTAAATTTCTTATGCTTGTTATCGTGTTCAACAAAACCGCTGTTCAACAGTGTCTTGTCTGACAGTTAAGGTACATAAAATGGCCACTTTGTTTAAATGAATGGCAGTAACCTTTATACTACATGAACAGCTAGTCCACCAGGACAAACAGTGTTTTCACTACGTTTCCTCTACATTAACTCTTTGCTTGATATGGTTGGATAACAATCATGCATTTATCTGTTCAGAGTTTATCTGTTCAAAATTCATAGGCCTCAAACCTTATGCTAATTTGTTGAGGCTAATGTCTTACAGTTACAGGCCTGTAGGTTCCTTGCATCCCTGCTGAATTACTGCTGGAAAGCAGTGAATATAGTAAAGGCAAGCAAGCCCTATGGGCTACAAGACAGAGAGGACTAAGCTCTCTCCTGAAATTAGGCGCTTGAGGATTCATTTCTGAGTATCCTTTGCAGAGATAGGTGCTTCCCTCCAGTTTGTCAGTCAGCTGCTTAAAGCCCAGATCAGCTCAGAATTGCAGTCCTTAAGTCCCCTTTGTGAGTCTAACCCTAAGTGCCTAAGTGAACATGGGACTGGCTCCTAAGTTGCTTACATGCTTTTGAAAATTTTACCCTGTGTGTTCATTTAGTGTGGTTTCCATTATGTCTGTGGACCTGTGCTAAATACATGAGCAAATAACTTGTGTGTATCAGTAGTTATTCCATGTTCAAATATTAATTGCACGGCATACGTTAGCACTTCCCATTTTATAGGAAACGTATTTTTTCAAAGATGTATCACTTTAATAACTAGTAAAGCCCTGAATGATCACAGTACTTGCAACAGGGAGGGACGACCCCACTCTGCCGGGCTAATGCACTTCTTGAGAGCTAGCATCTGAATGAATAGACAGTAGCTGGTTGAGATCAAGACCTGTTTGCAGCATGGCTTTGTACATGAGTAGTAGCCTGTATCGCCATGGTCTAAACCTGCTCGACTTTTAATATTGCAAAAACACAGTCAAAATGTAAACAAAAGTGTTGCTGTAGTAATGATGCCATGATGGTAAATAACTGCTCTGACAGCAAAATAGGAAGAGCAAGGTTAAGAGCTATGTTGACCTTGGATCTGTTGGTTGTGCTTAGAGATGCTGATGCTCTGGGAGGAAAAAAGCTCTGACTTCAAGATACTAAGATAAGTGACTTAGTACAGAACCTTTCATCGTGGTTCAATAAACCCAACTGATGTAAGTGTGACATTACGCAGGGTACAATCAGGACAGAAGAACAGTTGTGTCCCCTCGATTCTCCAACCTGGGGTGTCTTTTACAATGCTTTACTGTGAGAGCGACCATTGCCGGACTGCTTTCACACAGCCTCCAGTATGTAAACCATTCCTAGCTATATTGTGCGTGTGCTGTAACCAGCCACTCGTCAATGACATTTCAGGGCAACGACAGCAAACTCCCAGACCCAGATTTCCCCCCAGAAATGTGTGTCTTGTTCTGCCCAGCATCATCCTGGACAATACGAGCTCATAGAAAGCCCGTCGTTCCATTCATATAAAATGATATGCACAAAGCCTGTTAAATCAAATGGAGTTTCCCAAACATTTCAGTCCAAACACATTGGTTTAGATAAAACAAGTTTATTAACTCATAGACTCATAGACTCATAGGTCAGAAGGGACCAATATGATCATCTAGTCTGACCTCCCGCACAAGGCAGGCCACAAAACCCTACCCATACACATTTATAACAACCCCGAACCCATGACTGAGTTATTGAAATCCTCAAAAGTGAGATTTGAAGACCTCAAGCTGCAGGGAATCCACCAGCAAGCGACTCATGCCCCATGCTGCAGAGGAAGGCGAAAAACCTCCATGGCCCCTGCCAATCCGCCCCGGAGGAAAATTCCTTCCCGACCCCAAATATGGCGATCAGCTAAACCCTGAGCATGTGGGCAAGACTCACCAGCCAGCACCCAAAAAAGATTTCTCTGCAGTAACTCAGTTCCCATCCCATCCAGCATTCCCACAGACCATTGAGCAGACTTATCTGCCAATAATCCAAAATCAATTGCTCAATTTAAACTATCCCATCATAACATCCCCTCCATATACTTATCAAGCTTAGTCTTAAAGCCAGATAAGTCATTTGCCCCCACTACTTCCCTCGGAAGGCTATTCCAGAACTTCACTCCCCTAATGGTTAGAAACCTTCGTCTAATTTCTAGTCTAAATTTCCTAATATCCAATTTGTACCCATTCGTCCTCGTGCCTATAATAGTACTAAACTTAAATAATTCCTCTCCCTCCCTAACGTTAATCCCCCTGATATATTTATATATAGCAAGCATATCCCCCCGGAGCCTTCTTTTGGCCAGGCTAAACAAGCCAAGCTCTTTGAGTCTCCTTTCATAAGGCAGATTTTCCATTCCTCGGATCATCCTAGTAGCCCGTCTCTGAACCTGTTCCAGTTTGAATTCATCCTTCTTAAACATGGGACACCAGAACTGCACACAATATTCCAGGTGGGGTCTCACCAGCGCCGTATATAACGGCACTAACACCTCCTTCTCCTTGCTGGAAATACCTCGCCTGATGCATCCTAAAACCGCATTTGCTTTTTTAACAGCCATATCACATTGGCGGCTCATAGTCATCCTGTTATCAACCAATACCCCAAGGTCCTTCTCCTCCTCCGTCGTTTCCAACTGATGCATCCCCAACGTATATGTAAAATTCTTATTATTAATCCCTAAGTGCATGACCTTGCACTTTTCACTATTATATTTCATCCGATTACTATTGCTCCAGTGTACAAGGTAGTCCAGATCTTCCTGAATAGCATCCCGGTCCTTCTCCGTGTTAGCAATACCCCCCAGCTTCGTATCATCCGCAAATTTTATTAACACATTCTCGCTGTGTGTGTCAAGATCAGTTATAAAAAGGTTAAATAAGGTTGGTCCAAGAACCGATCCTTGAGGGACTCCGCTAGTAACCTCCTTCCAGCCTGACAGTTCACCCTTCAGCACGACACGCTGTAGTCTCCCTTTTAACCAGTTCCTTATCCACCTTACAACTTTCACATTCATCCCCATCTTTTCCAATTTAACTAACAGTTCCCCATGCGGCAAGGAACTACAGCAAGGAAGATTTTAAGTGTTTACAAGTAATGAGGCATAAAAGTAAGAACAAGTTACAAGAAAATAAAAGCTAAAATTCAACTAAAGTCTAACTTAACCAGCTGTATGAATTTAAAGCTAAGGTCTCTCAACACATGCTATAGCAATCTCGCAGGCTGGAATTCTTTCAGACAGGACTCCTCCCCAGTTCAGTGCTACTTTCCTTCTTCAGCTGGTGTTGATGCTGTGGGCAGCGAGAAAGGGAGGGATACTTTGAGGCATCTGTTCCCCTTTCTTATAGTTTTCCTTTTCTTTGAAAATGATCTCCAGCTGAGATTCAGGACACAGAAAGTCTGTGGGGATGGGAACCTCCAGATGTTTATTTGCCTAAATGTATATTTCTTGTTCATACCCCTTTTCCGGCTGAAGAATGGCCACTGAATCAGGAGATAGTCCATTTGATTTTGACGACACCTGGCTGAGGTATCAGTTTGCCTGCTTTTCTAAACTTGGAACATGTCTCAGTAACGTCATAGGGTAGAATATTATAACTTTACATACAATGTTGCCACATATATTTTACCAGGACAATAATGGTCAGCAAATTATGAGTTTTCAAATGATATCTCACAAGGCATAATTTGTACAAAATTTAGCATAGTCTTGTAAAGGGTTGAACATAGGGGTACAGACTGTCACAGTAAGTGCCATGAAATGCATCTTTCAAAGCACTGTGATTATGTACCCAGAAATATTAGAGTGATTCTCACTCTTTTTAACACTCACTGTTTCTGCGTAAGAACAGTGATACTACACATACTATTTTGGAGATCTCTGGCTAGTTTTCACTGGATACAGTAATAATAGCTTACTTTTATATGCTGCCTTTCATCCCCAAAATTCTCAGGGAACTGCAACGCAGTACAACCTCCTAGGAATCACTTTTTCACTAAGAAAGTGTAGTGGAATATAAACAGCACACCGAGACTCAGCACCGAATACATAGGGAGTCTATGGCTGGGAAAATACATATAAGGAAGGACCTTTCATTTTGGATCTCACACCAGAGCTCAGTATCCAGGGAGCACTTAGAATTGCATTGTAGTTCACCTACATTTATGATAGAGGCAGAGTCTGACCTTCAACAGTGTAGATCTGGAATGGCTTTATTCAAGACAAAGGAATTCCTCTTGATTTACCACAGTATAACTCAAATCAGAATCTGGCCTAAAGTAACTTCCTGAATTGCTCTGATTATTTTTTTTAAACCTACAATGCCCTCTTCTGTTGAAGGGTCCAGGCTATTGCCTATGAACCCAATGTTTTTCCCTAAGGCTTCTTGAGACATCGATATAGAGCAAGGGGCAGATTGACAGCACTGCAGCCCTGTGCAGATGGATGATAAGGAGGGACACCATGCTCCTGTGCAAGCTAACACCAGTTCTTTGCAGTGACACAGAGAAACCCTTCCGCTTACTGAACTGGCAAGAAGATTGGCACTTAGTAGGAAAGCTACAGGCTTGGGGCAACATGGAGCTGAGCTGTAGTTATAGAAGCAGAGTGCAGGGCCATTGGCTTAGACCTTCTGCATTGGTATGTCTGAGATACTGGCCATTGCTGCTGCTTCTGCCATCTGCTGTGCTCCCAGTGTAGCTGGCCCTGTCTGAGGCAGGTACACCTTTCCGCAGAAGAGGTTGCCTGCAGCTCAACCTTGTGAGGCAAACAAAGTTTTCGGTGCTGGGTGTGACTTCCCAGCCATAAGGCATGCACCCTACTGGAATGGTGCCCTCACTGAGCCCGCTAGCAAGGTGGGCTGCTAGCATTCAGTCCTTGTGCACATAAAACCCTTGTATACAGGAACCAGTGTGTCCTGAATTTGGCAGTGGTACCCAAGAACAATAGTGGGATTTTCAAAACAGCCTAAGAGAGCGAGGCACCCAACTCCATTAACTTTCAATGCATTTTAGGCTCCGAACCCTATTGGACATCTTTTGAAAAATCTCAGTCTGGAAGATGTGAATTTCTTGTCCCTTAGGGACCAAAACCCCACAGCAGATTTGCTTCAAGTTAAACGCATGCTTTATAGCTTTGCTGGATCAAGGCCCAGATGAGTTATCTGGCCACTGCTGTGTTTCGTGGTCACAATCACAAATCAGATCTTCTAGAAACATCTAGAACTCTGAATGCAGTCCATCCGTGCAGGACGGAGGACTCTATCCTGGAAAGCAGTGACTTTGAAAGAAAAGATGTTGTGATGGATGATCAGCTGAACGAGAGCGCCCAGTGTGACGCTGTGGCTAAAAGAGCTGATGTGAGCCTGGGATACATAAAAGGGCAATCCTGACCTAAGAGTAGAGAGGTGATTTGAGCTCTGTATCTGGCTGTGGTGTGACAGCTGCTGGAATACTGTGTCCAGATCTGATGCGCACAACTCAAGAAGGATGTGGATAAATTAGAGAGGGTTCAGAGAGGAGCTAAAAGGATCATTAAAAAGCATGCCTCAGAACGATAGACTCGAGGAATTCAATCTACGTAGCTTAACAAAGAGAAGGATAAGGGGTGATTTGATTATAGCATAAGGACTCACAGAGAAACAAATATATAATAATGGGCTCTTGGATCCGGCAGAGAAAGATGAAACATGATCCAATATTTGGATGTTGAAGATGGACAAATTCAGACCAGAAATAAGGTGTAACTTTTAACGGTGAGAGTAATTAACCATTGGAACAATTTATGGTGGATTCTCAATCTTGATTTTTAAATCCTGACTGGATGTTTTTCTAAAAGCTCTGCTCCAAGAATTATGTGGTGGGAGTTCAATGGTCTGTGTTATACAGGAGGACAGGCTAAATGATCACACTGGATCCTTCTGTCCTTAGAATATACATATATGTCTCTTTTAAAAATATTTTCTAGCTTATTTGCTTTTTTTCTATTTTTTTCTGACTGGATTCAGTTCAACAAATAAACAAACCCATCTCCGTCTGCCATCTTCATCATTTTCACTCTGCTGTGTGGCAGGATTGGCTGCAAAGGGAAGGCTGGGATGTTGGACTTGGACAACGCAGGAATACAGCAGCCATCACTTGCCTTCCTGATAAACCATTTCATTTTTGCATGTCTCAGCCGCACTGTAAATATAAAGCACTTCTCTCCAGCTTAACCTGCCATCTGGGACTGAATTCCAGTAACAACCCACCATAAGGAATAAGTAATGAATAAATAAGAGTCATCTCTATTGTCAAAAAACACAGCTTTGCAAGTTCCCGCTATAAATTTAGAGAATTTTTTCTCTTGTCTTCTGAATAGAGAGCTACCAAATTAACAAGAAACAATTAGGGTAGTCCACAAACAGAGCTGTTCTGTGTATGACACAGTGAAAATTCTGATAATTGAGGGCCCGTCTGCCTACAGAAACTTTGTTTGCTTGTTTGTTTTGTTAATGTGGGAGCCGAGAGATGAGAACGCAAGCTGTCCTCAGAGCTATGCAGACAGTAAAACGGACTCTAACTGTGCTAAGACCAGCATGCTAAAGCACCATAACAAGAACAAAAAAAATACATCTCTTCTACAGAGCTCTTTTCATCTTCAGAATATATTATGAGCATTAACCACTTGACAGCACCTCAGAACTGGCACTCAATCAATCAGGAATTTGAAAAGTGGCATAGCTCCATTGACCTGAAATGGGGTAGCCTGAATTATTCACATGGATAAGTGTTTGCAGAAATGTGGCAGAAGTAGGTTTTAATGCACAAAAAGAGGCAGAGGAAGTGGTTACATTGCACGTTATTGGATCCAGTGCAAATCAAGGTATAACAAACTACAGGAGGTGTGATATTAGAAACCCATCACAGACAGCTAAATCCAACTGATATTTTGTGGTGAATTTGTCCATGATATATACTATGAAGATCTGACAGTTATGCTTGGAGATTTGGCCGGTGAAAAGCATAAGGAGGTGTGCAGAAAGTATTTCCAAGCACCATGCAGCCAGAGATGTGACTCATAACCTACATCCCACACACCAACGGCCACCATTCCAGATGGCTTCTGCACACTTGGAATAGTACCAACATGTTTCATGCAACCGAGGGGTAAGGTCTTGCTGAGAGTGAGTTACTGCTGGCCTACCAATACAGTAATTTGCAGTGATATTTTTTGGTAGTAAATGCCACTGTGTTTGCAAGTTTTCCTACATGTTATTTTCTGTCTTCTCTCATGTCCAGAAGCAACACCCCTGTGTCTGCTAGTATTTCATGCTTTACTAATTTTCAGGTATAAATTACAGCATCATACAAAGGGGAAGATGTGTAGCTTCAACTGCCGAAGCAGATTTTCTTCTTTTCTTTTTTTGCTGTTATTTTTGCTCACCTGCTCCTGCTAGATGAATATTTGCAACTTGCTACTGAACTCAAAATGTAATGCTATGAAACAGACACAGCATGAGCCAGGACAATGCACGCTGCTAACATGCCTTAGTCACTACCTGGCAGGTGTCACCTCTCCAAATGAAAGTGTGGTTCTGTCCCACCAGGGTGCTGATGTTGCTAACTATTATTATTATTGGGGGTGGGTTACTGATGCAGTCATTTGTCCAGTGGATACTGGGCTGAGACCACCATCCTCATTCCATTGAGCTACCAAACTTCCATTAGTAGTAAGAGATGTTGGTTGCTACCAATCCTGGCTGAATTCAAACCAATGTCTTAGAAACAGAATTAAAGGTTCTGGAGACCATTATCAAGTTCTTCAGCCATTTAGAACCACAACAAATCTGTTTGCAATTAAAATTTAGACCATTGTGTTGTATACTAAAGTTCAGGTGGCTTTTTACGAAGATTTCTATTCATTTTTAATTGTAGAATAGGAGACATGTTGCTTGTATGTAATAATGTGCATATTTAACCCTATTTTTCCCTACCAAATTTTCTAGATATTAGTTTCCTTTTAAAATATCCCCCTTACTTCCACCCAGAGGGTCTGAGACTGCCTAGAGCCAGTGTGGGGTTTGTTCCTTTACTTAATTTATTTTTCCCCATGTAACACACTGTGGTAGTGTTCAGTTTCATGTAAGACAGGGTGTTAATTCCCACAGCTTGTTCCCAATAGTACTGGTGTTCATAAATGTGAAGCCTCTGTCTCTTGATCTGTGGTTCACTTCTTTCTGGCAAAGTTTGCAACTGAGTTACTTTTTTTTTTCATCTGAAGATTTTTGCCTGGAGGCAGATACTCTTTTTAAGCTATGGACATGTGTGTTTGATATTTGTTTCATTAGTATTTATTTCAAATGGGTAGCTACCGTGGCTTATATGAGTAATTCGCAAACTTCCCAACACACGCTGCCTTTGTGGAACTCACTCATCAAAGTACTTTGAGACCATCTGTAGAAGTTACCATTGTCTGGGCTGAACAGTTTTTTTTACCCCAATGCAAAGATGTATTTTTCTCCCTTTAGTACAGTAGCTGCTCTTCATGCTGCTTCTTTATACAAGCTCATGAGTTCCTAATGAAATGGGAGAGAGCTGCTCTGGGTAAATGGCACAAGGGATGGCACTACTAATGAGTAGCAAAAGAAAGAAATGAAAGAAGGAGAAACAGAAAGTAAAGAGGAAGAAAAAGAAAAGTGAAGAGAAAATAATATTAATAATTACAAATATTGGTTCAAGCATTGCATGGAATTATTCCAGATTTACTCTGGTTCTAGATCAAAGTGTATTCTAGTCCTGCGTAAACAAATCTCCTTCGTGTGTCTGTTGTGCTCTGTCCCATTATGAAAATGAGAATAGTGATAGAGCTTTCTCTGTCACTGACCTATGCTCTATAATATTCTTCCCCTCTTCTTTATCCGACTTTATCTATGGCATCTCATGGGTTTTCCTGTTAGAGTATATTATCACATGTCAGTATAGTGGTGACATTTTTGTTCTTGTTCTTGAATTTATTGGGTGAGTTCCCAGGTTTAGTTCTGGTCTCAGGTTTCAGAATTGAGGCTCTAAAGATAGGTGCTTCACACCTTTGAAAGAGCCACTTTTAAACTCTTATTTTGGTGTCTGAATGTAGCTGTATGTTCACTCACTTCAGAGACCTTAATTAGGATATGTAACAAATACAATTCCTTAACGTATTTAAACACAGGACGTACTGACTCAGTTCAAGATTTTCAAAAATTGGAGACTCGGGTGAGATTTTCAAACACCCAGCCTCAACCAGTGGGGCTGAGTTTTCAAGACAGCTCAGCTCTTGTTACATCTATGTGAATTGATTAGACTTTAAAAAGGCTTCATCGCCCAGCTTTTTTTTTTTCCAATGATGTTTTTTTTTAAAAGGTCCCATCAGCTCCCATTAAAAACAATAGCCCCAAATTCTTATGTAGTCTTCTTGATAAACGGCCTTATTTTCAAAATTTCTGCGTCCCCAATAGTTTCCAGTGAAGCCAATGGGAAGTGAAAATTGGGTCACTTGTTTAAATGCCTCGGTGGGTGCTGAGCCCGATGTTAATCTCCTGTCTTTGAAATGCTCTGTGCATGTCAGTGGGCAGTGAGGCAATGTGGAATCCGTCCATGCAAATGGGTGAAGACACAATCTGCACGTGTAGTCTCTTAAAAGTCTACTTTTAAAATGTGCCTCGGGCCTGATATTTCCCTAAGAGAAGGGACTTCGGGCTTTTGGTCCTTTATCAAGGGACATCCTTATGGGTGTATGGATAGTAGTCTGAACGTAGAAGCAGTCACAGAGACTAACTGAAAATCCAATGATGGCAGCAAAACCAAGAAGTGACATGTGAAGCCGCTTCGGCATGGAGTGAGGACATCTGTGAGAACATCCAGGAGGTGCTCTGTAAATCCACAGAGGCCCTCAACCGACTTGGAGAGAGAAAAGAAAAACAAATCAGCAATAACTGCTTATGAGATTCTGCAATTCTTCTGCCACTCAACTGTTCTCCTGCTCTAGAAACAGCAAAGTGATGACAGAAAATGAGGAAGGGAAGGCAAAGTGTCTACATTGGTCTTCATGTTCAGGCTTGAGTTTGATTTGGGAAGCTGGTGAGCAGCAGTGTAGGTCTGAGATCTTTCTTGGGCCGTACCCAGGGGCCTTTGCACTCCCATGATCCCTTTGTTTGAGTCTATCAAAGGGGACATATCTGTCTATAGCTTTCGATAGCCACAGCTAGGATGTAGAACCCTTGGAAGGCCATGGAAAGTGGTGAAAGTTGTGAATAAAGATGCCCTCAGTCATATATTGGATACTTGAGGTCCATGTTATTGTTCAGAACAATATAATGTCCATGTGATTTGGTGCTGTGACTGGTATCTTTGAAGCTACAGATGTGGAATGGAAAAGGCAGGAAAGGATTAGGGAATAAGTGCTGTGGGAATGGTTATGTGCGGGGAAATAAATTATGGAAGGACTAAGGAGGAAAACAGCCATTTGGCTTCTGAGAAGCCCATAGTGAGGAGGAGGGGGAAACAGCACAGAGACAGAAAATGGGACTCTTGCAAAGCAAAAAATGGATACTACGTCACATGTTTAGCAGACATACAAACTAAAATGTGCTCTCATACTGGACAAGCAGGTGTTGCAATCTTCACCACTGTAATAGAAGCATGTCTGCAGCAGCCTTCCACTTTGCCCTCCCCACAGCGCTTTCTTCCTTTGTCTCTGCTGCAATCTGCAGTGCTCTTCGTCATCACAATGAGCCTTTATTCCCACAAGACCATTTCAGCTCTCTTAATCTTACCATGCAACAAGACTGGCCAGAGCAGAACCCCGAGGAAAGTTAGGCGATCAGCAGCACCCTATCCATCACTGTGGAGGAGACCAAGCAGCCCTAAGAGGAGAGGACTGTTAATACGGGGTTCATTGCTGCTGACCCATCAAAGTAAAATCCCCTGAAACATTTTGCCTGCAGGGCTGGTGCCTAAAATAGCCATCTGGGTTACAATAGTTTTATAACAGAATAGAGTCCCAAAGTCACCTTTAGCAGATGAATCTACATCCATCAGTTCAAGGAGGAAGGGTGAGGTTTCTAAAGAGGCCAGTAAGATGACATACCCAACTCCTTTGAAAATCCCAGCAGAGATGTTTGGATTAAGACCCTGACTTTTGAGTTTTGTCCCACCCCATTCAAATAGTACGTACTAGGAGCACGCTGGATGAAAGAGAGACGCTGAAGATTCAGTGCTCCAAAGAGAAGACCAGCCAGCAGCTCCCCTGGGGATCAAAAGAAACTTCTCCGCTTTGCCGAGAACATCAGAGGCAAAAGGATACTGGAAAATTGGTCACTGCGCTTAAGTAACTAAGTGGGTGCTTTTAGTAATTTGGCCCTAAGCAGCCATCTGTACATCATGAGGGTTTTGGTTCCCCCTCATCCCCAGAGGAATCTCATATTACATGCTTCATTTTCACTTACTGCAATCAATCAGTGGAAAGAGAAATTTCCTCTCATGTCATTTTAGCAACACTTATTCAAGAAATATACATGGGCCCATTTTTAAACATTTGTTTCAGTCCTCTAACCATCATCAAAATAGTCTTTTTTTCAGCCATACACTGTCTATTTTTTTAAATCAATTTATTCCACAAGTTTCAAACAGCAGTTCCACAATGGGAGGCTGTGTGGCCTAATGGATTCCCTGCTGGACAGGATCGCAGGAGTCTGGCATTCCATTCCTGCCACTCACCTGTGGGGAGACCTTGGGCAAGACATGTTTCCTCTCTGTGCCTCAGTTTCCACAGCTATAAAATGGGAATTTTGGTGCAGACTCTCCTTTGTAAAGTGCTTTGAGCTCTACTGATGAAAAGTGCTATTGGTAGCTGTAGTTTTCTACCATCTTTTTTTAAATGTGGCCAGTCCTGTATTTGTTGCTTTGTGAAATGAGCATTCTAGAGAATTCTTGGATCACTGGATAAGGAGGCTACTGGATTCCAGTGCTAAGCACTGGACATCTTACCAGAATGTAATGAAGTTGGTTATGCATTTCTAGTTCTGTCCTCCCCTCTCTGAAGTATTTCAGCCCGTTTTCTGTACAGTGGTGGCACGCTCGGAAGTGCGGTCAGGAGCTTGAGTCCCAGCTAACGTAAATGAACTCTGATGTTAAAGCAGCCAGACCAGTTTACAGAACTGATCCCCCTCCGGGAACAATATTGCCTGCTGGCTACCATCTCTCCTAGAGCTGCTCAGCCGTGGGATTTCATGGCTGGTGAATTTGCAGTGGGAACAATTTTCTCCTGTACCGAGCACCAGGGAATGGTGGAGCGGGGAGTGTGTGCTGCCCATGGCTTTGTGTGAGAACGGAGATGGAGAATAGGTCAATTTTCTAGACAGAAATGGTGGTTGCTTTTATTAAAAGCAGGAAGGAAGCAGTCACGGGATGCTAAAGGAAACATTTCTCCTCCTTATGTCTCACTATGCTCACGGGGGAAGCTGTGCACTACACAATAGCCACATTGTGCCACTCCAGCAGGACCATAGAGCTTTCTTAAATACTCACCCAGAGAATCCCTGAGTGGCATGAAAATGAAGGAGCCAACTCTGAGCCATCCCATCCTGACCTTCCCTTGGGAGCAGGGAGAGGAGGAGGTGGACAAATGGAAATCGCGGCACCGCGGGGTGCTCCCATGAGCAGGTTGGGGGGCAGAAAGGAGACATAAGTAACACTATGATTTTTGCCACTAAGGTGATGGAAATCGTGAATTTGAATAAAACCCATGAAAACTCGGGAATGGCTGTAAACACGCAGGACTGGAAGCACAAATGCCTAAATGGTGTGGCATTGCAACCTGGCATGTGAGTTTTGTGGCGCCACTCAGGTTGGAAAGATCGACTCCTCCATCTACAAGGGAGCAGATGGGCCAAACCTGAATGGCACTGAATGACCTTGTGTGCTAGGCTGCAATCCCTGGAATGGGAAGTCAGGCCCAGCCCACAGCACCAGCCCTGCCATTGCTGGGTGGACTCTCTCACCAACCCCTTCTCCCTGACCCATTTCCATGACTTATCTTTTTGTTTTCCCCCATGTATCTCTGTTGTGAAATTTAGTAAAAAAATGTTGTATGAACTAAGAAAATCATAGTCTTAGGTTTTAACTCCTGGAGCTGGTCAAAGACTATTGGGCCAAACAGTTTTCCTTCCAAAAATGCCTTTTAACAATCTAAATATTTTGTGGAAACATGTCAATTTTGACAATTTTTATGAGGGGGAATCAAAACCAATCCCTTTGGCTTTCTCATTTTGTTTCAATAATATCAGAATAGTTCCTTTCGACAAGGTAAAAACACATCACTTCAACGTGACATTTAGTTTCAGCTTCACTGTTTGGATTTATTAGGTGCTGACTTTTAAATGTAATTAAAATATGCATTTTAATATTATATTTAATATTCAAATATGAAAATCAAAAACAAGTGAATCACAATGATAGTCAAAATGAAACATTATCTTCCGGAAATGATACAATTCAACATTATCAAAATAAATGTTCGGATGGTCTCAAATTGATTTTTGTTGATTTGTTTTTTCCGAATTGGAATGGAAACAAATTCAAAATGTCAGATTTCCTGTGGAACAGAAATTCTGGATTCCAGCTCATCTAGTAATGCCACTTCTCTTGCCAGCATTCCTAAGGATCCAGACTATGGAATTATTTCAGTTCTAGTAATGACAGTGTAACGGGCAAACTGTGCTCACCACGGAGACTGGTGCTAATAGATGGAAAGCGATGGCATGAGCTGGTCCTCTTTGCAGAATGTGGAAAGCTTCATACTCTTACTTCCTTTGTACAAAATCATTTATGAGGTAGAAATAGGGCCCGGACACATGCCTTTCTGGTCCCTTTAGGGGTTAGTAAGGTGATGAGACTCTCCTCGTTATACCCTTATCCAAGCTCAGAGACTGGTGTTGATGGGGGCTATTGCTGCTCTCTAAAGAGGATGTGAAAGGAGAGTGGATGGGATGGGTGAGGCCAATGCATCAAGGATGGAAAAGCTGGAGAGAAATGCAGCATAAACAAGGCAGAAAAACAGGATCTGAGCAGCTAGAGGCAGAAAACCCTGATCAGATGACTGAGTGCAAAACACAGTCCCCCATTAGAGAATATGTCAGATATTCAACTGCTCCTGCTTGACCTCAGTCAACAGGCAGAGAAGATGGGAGCACATGAGCTAGTTCTCATTATGTCTATTACAGTAAAGAGAGCCATGAATTAAAACTAGAATCCTAATCCAGCGTTTTAAACATAAGCCCATCTTTCCCCAGGAAAAAATAACTAGAAAGGGCTATCTGAGCTTTGATAAGCACCACAGTTTGGGAATGTACCCATACTAAACCCTAGGTCATTTGAGGATACAAATCCACCCCATCCCAGACCTTTGTAAGGGTCAGTTTGGTCCATGTCATATTTTTTCTAACCCTGTGTGTCAACATTAACTAGGAGGAATACTATTACATTTAATTCATTTTTAAAGCCAGTACATTCATATGTTAGAGTTTAACTTTCTTTTCTTTTGTTGTTACAATCTCTCATTCCTTAAAAAAATGTTCCATGTAGATTTTTAGCATTTTCTTTGCTTCTTTATTGGCTGTTAGATGCATGCAGTGGCTAACGACTTTGGCCTACTTTCCTTCATTTTTTTCTCCATTATACAATCCTATAAGTCACAGGAATGACCCATGAAATATAGCCTTTCCTTTTCCTGAAAGTTACTGGACAGAAAGGAGAGATAGTTTAAAAAGGAAGAAATAATAAAAGAACAGAAAATAATTTTTTTTTAAAAAGACACTATAAAACAGGACAGGGACTGGCCAAATGTCTTGGAAATGAAGAACAAAAAAACCTCTCCTTCCCAAAAAAATAAAACACCCTGGACATTTTGAACAACTTTATTGTTACAGAGAAGTTGTGTAGAATTTAATGATAACCTTTCTGTCAGATATCTAAGTCATTCTTCATAGCAATGTAAATACTTATTCTGTAGGTTGGCTTAAATGTTTGGTAGAATGGATGCATTTATGTACTGAATGTAACAGCTTTTTAGAGTACATTCTATAATCCTATTTCATTTGTCTAGAACCCTCCTACTTTCATTCCTTTTATACTTTATAGGGCTGTTCCATATGAAATGTATTCAGAAGCATGTGTAAATGGGAGCAATTAGGAAAATTAGATTAATATTCATCAGACCAGAACTTGAGAGGACACAATTCAAGTGTACAAATGTTGTTGTATAGAAAAAGTGCATGATGTAGTTATCTAAGAGGTAACTGATTCCAGAACAGCAGGTCAGCAAATCACAAGCACAGGAGTGAATAAAATGCATATGAATAGGCCCATTGAACTCAATGGGTGGGATTTTCCAAAACAACTTAACAATAGCTCAGCACTGAAGTCAATGGCAGAGCCTGGGCAATGCTGAGCGCCAGAAGGAACACTCATGTATGTAGAGTTACGCATTTTAGATGGACTGACTGGTTTATTCACATCCCCATGTTACCATGCTGTTGTGATTTTAAATAAAGCTATTAAAATAATCAATGAAGTAATGAGCAAATGGATAATGAACACCATAAATAATAAACATTAAACAGAGCTGCTAATTCACTGCATTTCACAATGACAGAAGAGTAGCAATCGTTCCCTCAGTGGCCCTATAGCCTAAATAAGACAAGACAACAAACACAAAACAAGAGGCAGAACAATAGGTTGGAGTAAGCTGGTGTGGAGATTTCCAGGAGGAGAATGGAGGAAGGACAGCTTGAAGAGGTGAGTTGTAAGAAGAGATTCAGAAGAGGGAGGCTTGGTGGATGTGCCTGGGCAGAAAGGATGTGAAGGATGGCCAGACCATGAAGAGAGTAGAAGGGAGGAGTCCAGGAAAAGGAATGGGATAAGTTTGGGGAGCAGGAGGCTGGAAAGGAGAGCTGAGTTGTTGGTGGGGACATGACGGGGCCTTCTACGTGAAGATGAGGTGCTAGGTGCAACAAGAGGCAAGGAACCAATGGAGGGGCTTGGGCTCTGATCCAACGTACATTGAAGTTAACAAGAATGTTTACATTAACTGAATTGGGTATTGGATTGAGGCCTGAAAGAGGATGTGCTGTGGTAGAGAGAGCTGGAGATGAAGATGACTTTGGCAGCAGCATTTTGGACAGATAAGAGTCACAGGAAGGCAAGTGGCAGAGCAACCAGACAGGAGGAAGTTGCAACTGTCATCCTAACCCACTCAATGTTGCTTTCTGTCCCCCTCTAGTGGTGGCTGGGCCACATGAAGAGGCTGATGAGCATGCTACAGCCTTGGGCCTGGTCTACACTTACCTTCCGGATTTGGCGGCAGTCGACAGGAGATACACAAGTGACGTAAAACACTTGCGTATCTCCCATCAACTTCACTGCATCTGTTCGGTGCGCCGTCCACACTGCGCTGTGCCGACGAGAACAGCGTTCCCTTCGATGCAGCACTATGCTACTTACCGAGGTGGTTTTCTTACTTCAATTTCTGGATTGACTGAGCGGGTCTACACAGACTGCTCAGTAGATCCAGAGGCATTGATCTGACAGCGGCAAATTTGCCGCCATCAGTATAGACCCAGCCTTGGCTTGCAGAGAAAGGCCTTTTAGTTTAGGCAGGTGAGGCTCATGTTTTAAGACCCAGGTGTCCTATGTTTGATTTTTGTTGTTGATGACACCACCAGGAGTGTGATGCAATACCTTGGGCATCGAGGCAGACCAGACCTTCACAAAGAGTGCTGGCAGTGGAGACATTTTTATAATGGGAAAAAATCCAGTTCCATTTCATATTTAAACTGAAATGTGCACTCCTGCCCTCATACTTTCTCCCCACTTGGCTGTACATACTTACCAACCCAAGCCCAGCATCCCAAGCAGTCTGCACACAATTAGGAGGAGGGGCGTGGTGTCTCGTCCTGTCCCCCGATACTAACCTCTTTCTCTGCCTCCTGTTATCTGTATTCATGTGTGGCTGTTTTGGAGGGGCATTATATCTAATAATTAATGAAATACCAGGAGCACGCATTTATCATCTTCAAGAATAAATGCCTAGAACTCAGTTGTGATCAAGCCATCTCTACCTTTATGAGCCAGGACATAAGTTATCCCCAAATCCATCCTGTTATATTGCCAGTAATATTTGAAAGTTGAGGGGAGGAAGCTGAAGCAGAACGGGATTTGGCTGACAGAATATGGGTGGGTGAAAAGTCAGAGCTGAATGGAGGCGATGGGACAAATACACAGAATTTCCTATATTGAGAACAGCATCACACAACCGAAACTCAGCTGACTGGTAGAGACATGCATTCCCTGCTTATAGTGGGAAACTGGATTTTTTGTTATTGTTTTGCTCTGGTTTCCTTCTGTTTAAACATGTTTAAGTAAGTATATTAATGTCTTATAGTATCTTCCATACAGGGGAGCATCTCCGTAATGTTCTGTTAGAAAAAGCAAGTAGGATCTCACTGTAATTTAGTGATCAAATGAAAATCAGTCATAGATGGAGCAAAATGTACTTACATATTAAAAGTTATGAGCTGGATGAATTCAGTCAGGGCCATAATTTCCTACCAAGGACTCTAAGGTGCTTAAGAATAAAGAAATTATGTGTGATCCACCTAGTTTAGCATTCTGGCTTGGAAAATGCCCTATCCCTAGAACTTGTTGAAATTTGGGGTGGTTCTTTACATGTTGAAACATTAAAAATATTTTAAATGTTTCTTAACTGATCCTATGTTTTCCCAGTGAAAAACGAGAAGCTGAGCAGCACACGATGGAACGAAAGTGGGATTTTCACCATTATTTTGAATGAAACAATTTCAGAAAGTCAGAAAAATGTCAACATTTTTGTTTTGGAATGTTTAAAAAATGTTTTTGCAAAACAAAAAAACCATTAAAATGAAATTGTTTGCCAAAAATCTTCATTTTCAAATCTATCATTTTTTTAATGAAAAAACCTTTCACCATCCCCTGCCCCCAAATTTTAAACAGTTCTTCCTGTGTTACACATTAGAGAGGAAGATTAAAAAATCGTACTTTGAATAGATTTTCAGGCTAGGGACACAATAGGCCCTGGTCTCAGGTGGAAATTTTAGGTGTTACTGTAATAAACATAATTTTTATCACCACCACCACAAGATCCTGTTCCCTGATTTCAGGGGGAAAAGAAATACCTCCACTAGAAATGGAAAAGGGAAGAGGTCTCAAAATCAAAATAAATTGGAGTCAGTTAAGGCTGAAAGGGAAATCAGCATGTGCTAAATACAGTTAGGGGGATTATATGGAATAAGTCTTTTTTAATAAAAATGTGATAGGCAAAAGAAAGACTAAGGGAAACATGGGTGCATTAGTGACTGAGGAGTGTGGAAGAGATGAAAGATAACTCAGAAACAGGGGCGATGAGGAATTCCTTCTTAACTTCACGTTCAATTAGATAAATAATGGAGCTCTGAGAATTAGGAAGTGAGGAGTATTTTATGAAAATAATTATTGATAAAGATTGAGCAAGGGAATATTTGAAAAAGTCCACCATGGGGATGGCCTTGATGTATATTTGTGTTGCTCCGCCAAAGTCAACGTAGCTGAAATGAGTGCAAAGTCTAGCACATCCTGAATGGGGTGGAGAAATGAATAAGGAAGTGGTATTTATCCCTTCATGTAACACAAGAACCAGGGCTTGATCTATGAAATTAATAGGCAGCAGGTCTGAAACCAACAAAAGGAAATACTTCCTCACACAAGGCTGTCAGGAGTAAGGTCCCCACCTGCATCTGATCACTACTCCTGACACCCTAAAACGACAGCTAGGCTCCCTGACGGACTGCCCTACCTGACTGGCTGAGGAAGCCAGCAGGCCGGTTCTTAAGCTCAGCAGCAGAAGTAGCTCACTAGCGGCTCAATGCACACCCAGGGACTATCTGCCTCCTTGTTCTAGTCTCTCCAAGCCCTGCTCTATCACAGCTCCAGCCCAGATCCTACCATGCACCCAGCCTTGTTCCCATCCTGGCCCAGCCTTGCTTCTGCCTCAGAACCAGCCCTGGTCCTGCCTTCCTTGACTTCTGGTAATCTGGTTCCGGCCCTCCACTGTGATTCCTAACTTGCACTCTGTCTCGACCCTGGGCAATGGCATTCGGATTCCAGTCCCAACTGTTAACCCTACTTCCTGGATCGACCCCAGCTCTGCCTCTCAGAGTCCGAGCACCAGGCCTGATGCCCACAATGATCCGATCTCCTGACAAACGCTCAGTCAACCTGTCAATCTTGTTGCCAGAAGATATTGTGATGGCCATAAACAATAACTGGGTTTTAAAAAGAATTAGATATGTTTATGGAGGATGGGTTCATCAATGGCTATTAGCCAAAATGGTCAGGGAAGCAACCCCATATTCCGAGTGTTCCTCTAACTCCAGCTGCCAGAAGATAAGACTTGATGACAGGGGTTGGATCACTCAGAATTGCCCTATTTTGTTCACTTCCTGTAAAGCACCTGACATTGGCCATTCTCAGAAAACAGGATACTGGTCTGGAGGAACCATTGGTCTGATCCAGCCTGGCATTTTTATGTGATTATTCAGTACATTACAGTAACAAGTGAAGTGTTTTCATAGTACCTTTTCATAATGAGGATAACTTGAAGCAGTGTGCAAACATGGTCAATAATAATTAAACACAATAGAACTATTAGTTTCACAGTAACTCAGAAAGAGCTCTGTTGGAATCTGAGAGACCAGAAAAACTTAGAAATGAAGAAAATAAAAATCTAGCTGAAGTGAAATCCTAGCCCACGGAATTCAACAGAAGTTTGGCTGTTGGCTTCAATAAGACTAACATTTTACGCATGTATTTTTAGGAACAAGAGAAAATTCCCAGGAATGGAGGGCATCAGCTATAGACCTCCTGACCAGGAGGATGAGATAAATGGGGCTTTCTTCAGAGAACTAATGGAAATTTTCAGATCACAGGCCCTGGTTCTCATGGGGGACTTCAGTCACCCTAACATCTGCTGGAAGAGCAATACAGCAGAGCACAGACAATCCAGGAAGTTTTTGGAGAGAGTTGGGGACAACTTCCTGGTGCAAATTCTGGAGGAACCAGCTAGGGGCCGTGCTCCTCTTGACTTGTTGCTCACAAACTGGGAAGATTTGCTAGGGGAAGTAGAAGTGGGTAGTAACCTGGGCAGCAGTCACCATGAGATGATTAAGTTCAGGATTCTGACAAAAGGAAGGAAGACGAGCAGCAGAATATGGACAGTGGACTTCAGAAAAGCAGACTTTGACTCCCTCAGGGAACTGATGGGCAGGATCCCCTGGGAGACCAATATGAGGAGGAAAGGAATCCAGGAGAGCTGATTGTATTTTAAATAAATCTTACTGAGAGCGCAGGAACAAACTATCCTCATGTGCAAAAAGAATAGTAAATATCGCAGAGGACCAGCTTAGCTTAACAAAAAAATCTTCTGTGAGCTAAAACCCAAAAAGGAAGCTTACAAGAAGTGAAAGCTTGGTCAGATGACTAGGGAGGAGTATAAAAGTACTGCTCAAGCATGCAGGAGTGAAATCTGGAGGGCCAAAGCATAATTAGAGTTGCAGCTAGCAAGGGATGTGAAGGTTAACAAGAAGGGTTTCTACAGGTATGTTAAACAAGAAGGTAATCAGGGAAATTGTGGGTCATTTACAGAATGTGGGAGGCAACCTAGTGACAGATGATATGGAAGAAGCTGAGGTACTCAATGCTTTTTTTGTCTCTGTCTTCATAGACAAGGTCAGATCCCAGACTACTGCACCGGGTAGCACAAAATGGGGAGGGGTCAGCAGCCCTCAGTGTGAAAGAACAGATTCAGGACTATTTAGCAACGCTGGACATGCACAAGTCCATGGGGTGGATGCAATGCATCCAAGGGTGCTGAGGGAGTTGGTTGATGTGATTGCAGAGCAATTGGCTATTATCTATGAAAACTGGTGGCGACTGAGGGAAGTCCTGGACGATTGGAAAAAGGCAAATATGGCACCCACCTTTAAAAATAGGAAGGAGGGGTGTCTGTGTGAGACAGTAGGATCGTGAATTTCTTAAGCAATCCCTACATTTCTGTCCCCATGTGCTAATCGACAACCCAGTTGTGGGATCAGTTCTAGGAGAGTTCCTTTTCAGAGAAAAGAAAGAAAAGAAAAAAAGCCTAAAGAAGTCTAATATTTTCATTAGAACTCCATATAGCAGATAAGACTTAGGCTAGCGTATCATTTCCTACCATCAGATATTGTGCTGCTGCTTTTGATTGTTCCTTTTCTTCAATTAATGCTGTCATGATCGATGTCAGTCGGTGGCACTATTACACACATTTTACCAATTCAGCCCTCGTTCGTTCTTTGAAGAAATGCTGTATTGTTAGTCTGGTGATCCTCTTTCTTTTGGGGGAGCAAAGGTGTTTGCTCCTCCGCCTTAGTCTCTCTCGCTAGCTAGAGTCAGTCCTGGGCACGGCATTGCTCGCGGGGAAGTGAGGCGTGGTTGTGATTTCTGACAGAGGGCATTGCCTGCATCCTATCTGTGACCCCCGCTGTTCCGGAGCTGGTGTATACGGTGTGAATAAACCAGTTACCCCAGCAGGATACTCAGACTTCCCGTCACTAATTTTTAATCCAACAGAAGACCAATCTACAAGGCCACAACACCTACTACTGCTCATCAGAAGGCGGAGATGCAACAAACACAGGGGTAGTGTTTAGATTAGTGTGGTGCTTAGGGTACTGGCTTGGGCTTCTGCAGACAGGATGCTGCTCCAGCTCTTCCAGTGACCTACCGTGTGACTTTGAACAAACCCTTCCCGCCGTTTGACTGTCCTGTCTGCTCTGAGTTATAAGCTCTTAAGCACAGGGACTGTCTCCTGCTGTGTTTGCACAGCGCCTAGTACAAAGAAGTCCAGATCTCAGCTGGAGCCTCCAGGTGCTACTGCAATTAAAATAATAATGATACATGTAAGGTCTTTTTAAAATAAATTCATTTCCTCTGTATTCAGTATGGAACATTCCCCACACTTCTCACGTCAAAAATAAACCTACAATCAGACAGAACTGTAATGAAAATGTGAAATCTTCCCCCATTAGAGTAGGGTATTGATCATTTTGCCAGGTCTGTAAAGCAAAAAGAATTTAGCTGAAAAAATAACAGAATGCTAAAGGAAGAAGGTCTTGTCTCCAGCATGGATGGCACATATAACATCTTTGTGGGCATGTGGATAACAATAGCCTAAGAACTGAGGATGTACCTAAAGGCAACAGAAGGGTGATTAATTATAATTGAAAAGGACCCAAAGGGTATCTGAAAATAGAATTTGTGATTTGTCACAAGCTGCGACTCAAAAACAATAAAGAAACCTGGTAAACGGTAAACAGTATGTGTAGTGCCTTGGATGTAAGACATGCATATTTTTTTCACAGCATCTTTATCTATACCAGTAACAGCTACTGTAGATATGAAAATATATGGGCTGTTGTTATCATTCTGAGTTGCTCATGTAAAACTGATAATGCTTCCTGCGACACTAGAGTTTTATCTGCAAAATTTGTTCTGCCTTTTTTTTTTGGAGCCATTTTGGCTTTCTGCATGTTTAGCAGTAACTATGATCAGAATGAATGAGTGGGGAAAGCTGTGGGTTTTTTACCTTTTTAATCTGAGAAGCTTAAAACTCCACATGTCCCCCCATTCCCACTATTTTTGTCTAGCGAAGGGATTAGCAAGTGAAGCCTTCACGTATTGTTTGAAATTTTTCTTGAAAAGGTCAGATCACTGCAGAATTGATTTTAGTCATTTGTACAAAAGTAGAGCTGGCCCTTCGAAACATCTTTATTTCCACACTGTACGTTCTTTGGACCAAATTAGCCTGAAATAAAAGTGGTTGCGCTGATCTGTATTTGAGAGATGTTCGTGTCCAGTGCTCCCAGGGACAGCTGTGCCCGTTTGGCTGGCCCCAGCGCTGGGGCAGTGTGTTGTGGTCAGAAGCGCTTCCCAGCCCTGTATCAGCCACTAATCCCATTCGTCCATTAAAGTTAAAATAGGCCATTTTAAAGAACTCATTCCTTGCTCTCCTCTGGCAGCCTCCATCATGCTCGGAACAGCAGTGAGTCTCCATCCCATGCCACCCCCTCGGTGGGGGAGTCTCTCAGAGCACACTGGTCTGTATGTTGCAGTAGCACTAATTAACAATCAAAGGGACAGTATGAAAACACAGCCAGTGTTCTGTGGCCAGGAGAAGGCTGCAGGATGAGAGAGAAGTGCACTCACATGCCTTGTTTCCTCAACAGCCATTAGCTGCACACTAGAACGGTCAGGTTGTAATCAGCTGATAGCACCGACGGAATTGGGCTGGGGGCTCTGCTGTGCCAGGGTGGTGGGGATGAGGTCACACAAGGTGCATATCCCTCACCACCTCACACCACTGTGTCTGTCTTTCTTAGAGATCTGCTGTCACTCACGCAGAAGTTCTGGGTTTGAGGCATAGGGTGAGGTGTTCTCGGATCTGTGCTGAGCGTCTTGATGATCCAAATGGTCCCTGCTGGTTTCCCATGGGCAGGACAGAAAATGTATCTGAGGGCTGGAGCTTCTTGTGTCATCATGGACAAGCTCCAGCTGAAAGGAGCTGAAATCCTGTCAGGAGTGATGGTATTATGAGGTTGGCAGTGCTGTAAACCCCCTAGGTGCATCACATGGAGCAGGACTCCCCACTTCCCAACGATAGAGGGAGAGGAGAGAAACAGACTGGGCGTCCACTCTGAACTCAGCGCCTGAACCCAGAAGTCCATTCCTACCCTCTATACCCCTCAATTTTGGGGGACCACGTAGGGCCAGGACTCTTCTAACCAAGGAAGTGAAAGCGAGGCCAGATTATCCGCACCCCATCCCAGGGCCCCTGCGTCATTCAGCACATTACATGGATGGCACAAGTTGGGAGAACTAAGGTTGTGTGGACACCTGTAAAGCTGGTATTTCACAATGCTTGAGGTTGCAACCTGAGTAATGTCCTTTTAACATAGGTTTTGGTATGTAGTGTTCATATTACTTCATATGTGCCTGCATAATATTTTTTCAGTGCCTCTGTTTTCTGAAAGTTCTTTTAAGCTCGGGTTTTTAACACTTTATCTGACGTCCTTGCAGGCTTTTGATTTGATAAGGAATGTACTGCAAACTCCTGCAGTCTTAGGGCCTTTGTTCAACAAAGCATTTAAACACATGCTTAAGTCCTGCAGTGACCCTCGCCTGCATGCAACATGCCCCTTGTCTTCCATGGAAGTTATGCACATGGAACAAGTGAAGGAGGAATCTTAGGTCTCTGCATTTTTGACTTAGGGCCCTAGTCTTCAAGGTGAGAAGTATCTTTGACTCCTGTTGACTTCAATGAGATTTGATGGTGCTCAAGTCCTTCTCAAGAGGTGCTCAACAGTTAAAAGTTCAGACTTTTAGGACCAAAGGTTCAAAAGACGCCAGTGTGAGAACAATGATCAGCTGCTGAATAATCAGACAGGTTCTTAAAGGTATTTAGGTGTCTACATCTACGTAGGAACCTAATGGGCGTTTCAAAACACCATCTAGGCATCTGTCTGCATCTTCACACCTAAATGCTATTAACAACCTGGTCCTCAGCCCTTTGGAAAATCTGGCCTACCTCAGTGAGGTGGTTAGATAGGAGCTGAGCTCTTTTGAAAATCTGTTTTAGTGCATAATTCTCACGCTTTAAGGATATTTATAATTAATACATGTAATTTCCATGTGTTTAACATTTTTACATATTTAACACTTAATCTATTTATATTGATTGCACTCAGGTTTAATCAGGATGGAGAAAAACAGATGATCTAAAAATGGCTCCACTAATAATTCATTTTCAAATTGTCCATTCACCAGGGTAAGAGAATCTACAATCTTAGAATGGACTTTCAGTTGGAGAAAAATTCTGACAGAGGAGGGCAAAAAGTGGAACTCGTTGGCTGAGTTATTTATTGCAAGGAACATTATCTGTGAATTTACCCCTAGTTTCTCTCCACAGATTGGTCATGAATTGACCTGATTCCTTTTGGAAAAGCACCTGGTATTCATATACCAAATAACTGTTATTAATTAACTTATGGGCTCTCCTATCCAGCTCTTTGTTGTTCATGGAGCTTGACTGGTCATCAAAATCACATCGTTTCATTCTTCTCTCTCATTGGATAGATGAAGTTTTAAAGCACAAATATACTGATTGGTGAATAGCCAGATTGTCATGCAGCCACAGGTGTTTGTATGAAGAAGAGCCATTCAGCACCCTTCAGTGCAACCAAACGATGCAAATAATCACAAAGCGTTCAGATAACTCTGAACGTAGCTGAACTGAGCAGTGGTTTAGTATCAAAATGGATACCTGTGAACTCTGTGTATAAAAATCCTGAGACATGGCTCTTAACATAGAGCCCAGTTCTGCAGTCCTGAGCCACCAGAGTGCAGTGTCTTCATTAGGACCAATCACTTGAATAAAGGCTGTAGGTTCAAGCCAATGGGCCAATTTTTCAAAAGTGCGCAAGTGACTTAGGAGCCTTAGTCTCATGGAAAGACAATGGGAATTAGACTCCTAAGTGATAAAGCATTTTTTTTAAATTGGACTTAGGTTTCTAAATCACTTAGGTGCTTTTGAAAATGTTACCCAACATCTGGAAATGGTGAGAAAATATTTTGGTGAAGGAATTATGCCCCCTATAAAAGTTCCTTATAAGCAAAATAGCTGCTGATGATTCCAATGTGCAATGATGTCTGGCTGCTGAGATTTTGGAGGATCAGATGTGTGTCACTAGCATACAATGAGGCAGCTTTGTTTTCGAAAAATCCTTTAAGAATTATGAGTGGTTTTCTTGGCTTTTCTTAGAAGATGCTTATTTTCATCCATGCTAACAGCATATTCAATTCCCTTCAAGCTGCACTGAGAAGATTAAAAAAAACAATCTCATCTGTAAGCAACTCTAAGGAAAATCTTAATATTCCATTTTGATTTGCACACTACTCTGTGCTCCCAAGTTTTAGCAAGATCTCAGCAGACATTTTGCCTTAAATCAGCTATGAAATTAACAATTTCCGGCTGTAAAGTCTACTTCCGTGTCATAACATGGGTCCCAGAAGTTGCATTTGCCTGTATGAAGTTATTCAACTTAGTAAACTGCTAATAAACCCATAATGCATGGTGAATATCCATACTATGCAATTAACACTGCAGTTTAAACCTTAATTAGACTTCTCATTTGAAGGCACAGGATTTCAATGCATTTTAATGGTTTGTTTGTTCAACGGTGCTCTACTTCCACTGGGCTTCTGTATATTTTAACAGTGCTGCTTTTAAAAATCATTTCCAGAATTGAAACCAAAAGGAAAGGCTGGAATGGGTTGCAAGCTTGCTCAGCAGTGAAAAAGACAGATGGAAAGATCATTATTTCAGGTATCTGGCATGCTAAACTTGAGCTATATTGATTATGCGCAATTCTGCAGCATAACCATAGTACCACAAGGATGAGGCTTTCCTTTGACAGCTATGGAGATTGATTAGAAAGTGTCAGCTTTCGGAGTCCTTTAAACTCTTGTCAATGAAGCAACCTCAATTCTTCTTCCCGTATGTGTCAATATGGATCCCACTGCAGGTGTGCACAAGCTTCTTGCACGTGTGATTGGAGCTTTTTGAATAGCTGGGTCGGTTGGGGCTGTGCACGTACCCTTTGCTCCTTTGTGCTCTTGTGCATAAAGAGCAGAGGGGCCACAATGACTTCTCGGTTCTCTCTTGGCACCCAGGGGCAGCGAGACAGAACCTTGCACATGCGTCACCCACTCCCTTTCTCCTAGCTTCAAACTCATCCCTTGGGAGTAGGTTGAAGAAATGCCTTTTCACCCTGCTATCTACTATTCATTCCCTGATTTGGACATGTCAAAAACAAAACACCACACCAAAAAACTCAGGAAGATGCCCCCCAGACAGCTGGGTGAGCAACACCAGAACAACTGCCCTGATGGATTCTGAACCTTCAGGGGTTAAGCCCTGCCCAAACCCTGATGGACTCATATCCTGGTTGATGGGCCTAGCCAATGCTGCTTCTCTGTGAGGGAGAGCCGCATCCCTGATAAGTGCACAGTGTGTAAATCCTTCTTGCTGAGGACCCACAAGTCGAGGGACTTGTGGCTACAACTCCACCTGCTCGAGCAATCAGTGCATGTCGGACCCAGAGAAGACATCTATCTCACAGGATCCCAAAGGGTTCCTCAGAGAATGCTTCTACAGCCAAACATCAGTCCTTGAGGTCCAGCAGCAAAAGAAAGGCAGGGAAGAACCATCTGTCAAACCCACACTGGTCACATCAGTGCTGATTGCCCTGGTATAGGGAGCTATCTTCCAGATGGACACACTCATCTGAATGGAAGAGGTTCTCAACATGATCTGGGCCTACCTCAGGCCTGGATATTAAAGATCCTCGACTCACTGTTACACTTAAAGCAGACTTGTTGAGTCTATTAAAGTCCATCGTATGTTAATGTTAGCTTGGCATCCACCTGTACAATTGTGCTCAGTCCTTTCACACTCCATGGTATCAAAATTTCTTAAGGGGGTTTTATTCACTTACCAACTTGTCAGAGAACCTGCTCCTGCCTGGGACCTCAGTATGGTCCTCCTAGCACTTAAGGAACTTCCACTCAAGCCTTTTTCCATGAGTGTCCGCTATTGTCTCACTCTGAGACTGGTCTTCCTGGTGATTCTCGCTTTGGAGCATAAGAATGGCCTGACGCAGTACAGCCAATGTTCCATCTAGCCCAGGCATCCTGTATTTGGACAGTGGCTGATGCTTCAGAAGGAATGAATAGAATAGAGCAATTTACTGAGTGATCCAACCCATGCCATCCACTCCCAGCTTCTGATAGGCTTGAAGAAATACCCAGAACATGGAATTTTGTCCCTGACCTTCTTGTCTAATAGCCTTTGAGGGACCTAACCTCTATAAACTTATCTAATTATTTTTTGAACTCACTTATATTTTTGGCCTTCATAACATCCCCTGGCAATGAGTTCCACAGGTTGACAGTATGTTATATGATTAAATCCTTCTTTATGTTTGTTTTAAACCTGCTGCCTATTAATTTCAGGGGTGAGCCCTGGTTCTTGTGTTCTGTGAAGGGGTAAATAACACTTCACTATTTGCTTTCTCCAGCCTGTTCATGATTTTATAGACCTCTGTCATATCCCCCTTAGTTGTCTTTTTTTCTAAGTGGAACAGTCCTAATCTTTTTAATCTCTTCTCATATGAAAGCTGTTCCATACCGCTAATAATTTTTGTTGCCCTTCACTGTACTTTTCACATTACTAATACATCTTTTTTGAGATGGGGCAACCAGAATTGTATGAGTATTCAAGATGTGGGAGTAAAATGGATTTATATAGTAGTGTTATGATATTTTGTCTTATTATTTATCCTTTTCCTAATGCTTCCCAATATTCTGTTAACTTTTTTGACTGCTGCCACAGGTGAAGCAGATGTTTTTAGGGAAATATCCACAATGACTCCAAGATTTCTTTCTTGAGTGGTAACAGCTAATTTACACCTCATCATTTTATATGTATAGCTGGGTTTATGTTTCCCAGTGTGCATTACTTTGCATTTATCAAAATTGAATTTCAGCTGCCATTTTGTTGCCCAGTCATCCAGTTTTGCAAGATCCCTTTGTAACTCTTTGCAGTCTGTTTTGGACTTAATTATCTTGATTCATTTTGTATAATCTGCAGACTTTGTCACCTCACTGTTTACTCCTTTTTCCATTTATGAATATATTGAACAGCACAGGTCTCAGTACAGATCCTTGGGGCACCCTACTATTTACCACTCTCCACTGTGAAAATTGACCATTTATTCCTACCCTTTGTTTCCTGTCTTTTATTCAGTTATTGATCCATGAGAGGACCTTCCCTCTTATGCCATGACTGCTTACTTTGCATAAGAGCCTTCAGTGAGGAACTTTGCCAAAGTTTTCTGAAAGTCCAAGTATACTATATAGCCAATATACACTGAAAGTCCAAGTACACTATTCACTCGATCATCCTTGTCCATGTGTTTGTTGACCCCATTCAAAGAATTCTAGTAGATTAGTGAGGCAAGGTTTCCGTTTCCAGAAGCTGGTGTTGACTCTTCCCCCTGTATATCGTGTTCATCTGTGTGTCTGATAATTCTGCTCTTCACTATCATGTTAACCAATTTGCCTCATACTGAATTTAGTCTCACTGGCCTGTAATTGCCAGGATTGCCTCTGGAGCCTTTTTAAAAAATCAATTGTTGTATTCGTTAAATCAGCCTCTGTACCAGATGACTGGCAGATACAAGATAGATTACATACCTCGTTAATAGTTCTGCAATTTCATGTTTGAGTTCCTTCAGAAGTCTCGGGTGAATACCATCTGATCCTGGCGACTTATTATTGTTTAATTTATCAATTTATTCCAAAACCTCCACTTCTGACACCTCAGTCAGGGACATTTCCTCAGATTTGTGACCTAAAAAGAATGGCTCAGGTGGGGGAATCTCCCTCACATCCCCGGTAGTGAAGACCAATGCAAAGAATTTATTTAGCTTCTTCGCAAACGCCTGGATTTCTCTGAGTGCTTCTGTCACACCTTGATCATCCAGTGGCTCCACTGATTATTTAGCAGGCTTTTGCTTCTGATATTCTTAAAATGGCTGTTTAGTTTTTGGCTCTCTTGCTAGTTGCTCTTCAAATTATTCTTTTGGCCTGCCTACTTTTACACTTTACTTGCCAGTGTTTGTGTTTCTTTCTCTTTTCCTCAGTAGGATTTGACTTCCAATGTTTAAAGGATGTCTTTTTGTCTCGAACTGCTTTGTTTACTTTGTTTGGCCAGGGTGGCATTATTTGTGTCCTTTTACTGGTTTTTTAAATTTTGGGTATACCTTTTGTTTGAGCGTCTATTGTTGCATTTTCAAATAGTCTCTGTGTAGTTTGCAGTCGATTCCCCCTTGAGACTGTTCCTTTTAATTTTCATTTAACTAGTTTCCTCACTTTTGTGTAGTTCCCCTTTTCGATGTTAAATGCTACTGTGGTGAGTTTCTCTGGCATTTTCCCCATACAAGGATGTCAAATTTAATTGCATTATGGTTGCTATTACCGGACAGTTCGGGTATAGTTCTCTCTTATCCACTTAGGACTAAATCAAGAATTGCCTCTCCCTTTGTGGGTTCCCAGACAGACCACTCCAAGAAGCAGTCATTAAATGGTGTCTAGAAATTTTATCTCTGCATCTTTCCTGAGGTGACAAGTACCCAGTTAAAATGGGGAAAGTTGAAATCCCCCATTATTATTGAGTTTTCTGTTTTTGTAGCTTCTCTTATCTCCCTGAGCATTTCACAATCACCATCCTACTCAAGTGGTTGGTAGTATATTCCTATTGCTATAATCTTTGTATACAAGCATGGAATTTCTATCCATAGAGATTCTATGCTACTGTTTCATTCATTTAAGATTTTTAGTATATTTGACACTATTCTGTCTTTCACATATAGTGCCACGCCCCCACCAGTGCAATCTACTCTGGCATTCTTTTATATTTTATTCACTACTATTACCATGTCCTATGGATGATTATAGTTCCACCCCATTTCTGTGTTCTGTCTTGTTCTGTGTATCAATATTCTCATTTAATACCAGGCACCCATCTTAGTATTTAAACTTCTTGCATTTGTATACATGCATTTTGAAAACATATCAATATTTACTTGTCTGCCTTCATATGATGTAATTGAATGGGGCTCTTTTTCATTTTTTCTTTTGATTCTTTCTGTTCATTTCCTACTTGTACTTGATCAACATCTATCCTTTCCTTTTTACTAGGATATAGAGTATCTTATTTAAGAAATTGTCCCCTAAGGGATGTCTCCATCTGTACCATGTGTACCTTCGCACCAGTTGGCTTTTCCCAAACTGCTACTTTAAAAACTCCTCTATGACCTTTTAAATTTTGCATGCCAGTGATCTGGTTCAATTATGGTTTACATGGAGCCCATTGTTTCTGAATATTTTCCTCCTTTCCCAAAAGGTTCTTCAGCTCCTAATAAACCTAATCCCTTCTTCCAACACCATCAGCTCATCCACGCATTGAGACTCTGCAGTTCTGCCCATCCAACTGGCTCTGTGTGTGGAACTTGAAGCATTTCAAAGAATGCTGCCATGTAGGTCCTGGACTTCAGTCTCTTACTTAACAGCCTAAATGGGCCTCCAGACTGTTCTCCTACCTTTCCCCATGTCATTGATACCTACATGTAACATCAGCCAGGAGAGTGAATGAGCTTCAAGTGCTCATGGACAAACCACCCCTATACAACATCCTGTAAGGACAAGGCATTGCTCATAACTCACCCAAACTTCATCCTTAAAGTGGTCTCAGGTTTTCATCTAAACCAAATGATTGATTTCCTGGTCTTTTCCCTGAAACCACACTCTGGGCACACGCGGTGTATCTCACTGTGTGACTAGCCATCAAGTACACCTGTCCTACCAAACACCAAGACTCATTCCACCAGAACACAAGCAACATCCACCACCTGCTTCAGACACATGACAGTATCACATCTGCCTGGCAGTGACATGGAGTCAACCCACTGAGCTTTTTCAAGGGTCTAGGTTGGATGCCAAGTTCTGGAGATCCTGTTTGATCGATGCAGCTGGACTGTCTTCTTTCCACCATCCTGAGTGGGTACTGCTTGCCATTCACCTGCCGTGATGTCCATACTGACACACTTCAAAGAGAGAACAGTTACAGACCCTACACTAACCGTGGCTCTTCAAGATGTTGTCAGTGTGACTTCTACAACCCACCCTCCATGCTTGTGTTTTGGAGTCCTCAGCTGCCACGGACTTCAATTTGTGAGGGAACTGAGAGAGGTTTATGGCCACCACACACTTTATTCCTTCATATGGGAACCCAACACAGCACAGGTGCTAGTCCCAACAGACATTGCAGTGCAAAGAAATCTGACCTTGGGAGCACGTGCTCCAAGAGTGGGATTGACACTGATTATATCTTGATGGACCACACTTACTGTAGGATATATGATTATTCTTTATAAGCTGGGACTCTGAGTATGGAACATAGTATCTTTGGTCCGGCCTTCCCAAGTGTAACTAAATCAACCCTCCTAGCAAAATCTCTCTTAAAGAAGCTGTGTCTTCTACATCTTCCAGAAAGGGTGAGGGAAGATCCCAGGCACTGTATAACCTAAGTGTATTTTGACAGGTTTGCCCGTAACTTAATAAGAGAGCTCAGAGAGGGAAATGTTACCCATCAACAGTATTTTAAGCAGACCACAATTATGTCTGGAGCAGAATCGAATCTCATAGACTCAGACTTTAAAACTTGAATCATTGCAGCAACATCACGACAAGAATGGAGACCATCACACAAAAAGGAGCATGGTGGGGTTGGGGAGAAAGAGGGATGAAATTAGACGGTTCAAAAAAAAGGCATGTTTGTTAAGTTGCATGTGGGGGAATACTTTGAACTCTGAGGAGAAAGGAATGGAGTGGCTGGTGCCACGAGGGCTGGAATTTCAAAAAAGGTCAGCTTCCATTCTTCTCGGAGGAGGGGGTGGCATATACTTCTCCAGTGCTCTCATTAGCAGCCGCTGGGTCCTGAATTCTTTTGAAAAGTTGGCTCTGGCTGTGGGTGGATGGAGTCGGATTCAGGCTGAGAGAGGATGGGCAATTAGACATCAGAAGACATTAGGCTAGAACAAAAAAAGCAAACAGCTTTGGAGTGGAAAAGATCATTTGGAAATAAGATATGAAGGGCGGGGGGCAATTGTGTTTGCACACTTTCCAGATAACTTTGTAAACTGACCGAGGGAAACCAGAAACTGAAACTGTTTATCCAGAGCAATGAATCCACTGCCATATGGATAGGGAACACAGACAATGGCTGACTGTCATCTCCTCCTTGGAGGGATTGATGCCACAGAGGAGCACGCTACATTGACCTGCGAGGTACAGCAGAGGGATCTCAAGGAGGAAAGGAGAGAAAATCTGGCACAGAGCTCCGGAGAATGGAAGCTGCATTTCTCCCACGCTGCCTGCCATGAAGAGTGGAATAGGTGGGAAAATACATGCTTTAGAAAAACGGTTCCCAGCCTGGAGTGTGAGACCCCCTGGGGGGGGGCGCCAAAGATTACAGGGGTCCATGAGACGTCCGCAGTATTTAGGTCATTTAGCCCCCTGCGCTGGCTGGGCACAGCACACTCAAGCCCTGCACTCTCCAGAGTAGATGAGCAGTCTCCCTCCAGCCCCAAGCCCCACACCTGGGTTAGCAGTTACAGGGATCGATCCAAAGCCACCTCCTCTACATATAACGTTGCATTCCGGAGACTCCACTGCCTTTCTGCAATGCTAGTTACAAATAAATGAACAAGCGTTCCCTTCGCTGTGCAGATGCTAAAATAATACATTATTAGAAAGCTGGTCTGTGGTACTTCCTTTCTGTAGTTTGTCTTCAGGCTGCTCTCCAGCAAGTCCAGCAATTATTCCCTGTATGGAGTGAGGGAAGGAGGTCGGTTGGTTGCAAAACTGTGAATGTGGCCAGGGATCAGTGTGAAAAACAAGCAGAACTGTGAGAATAATGAGAAAAATGGTTGTGAACACTGGGCTTGAAGAAGATCGCAGAATTCAAATGTATTCACAAGTCATCACAACTTATTCACCTAGGAAAAAAATAATGGTGCAACAATTTTTAAAATAACACAAGATTGGACTGTTAGACAAGCAGCTATCCTGCTGAGCCAATATTATTTTTTTAGATCGTCTCTGTATGAGGCACTTGTGTGGCCCCCCATTCTCACAGTATCTGAGCATCTCACAATCTTTAGATGGTTTCCTATAGTCTTTCAAATGCTTTAAAAATTGAACATCATGGTTCACATAACTAAATTTCTTAATTAAAAGGTGTATCACTAGGATTACACAACACTGGGTGTTTCCCAAATGGTTGGTTATTTCACACCATATTAAAAAATGCCCTTTATATTCTACTTAATTCTGCAAGTGTAAAAATAATGTATTTGAAAACACAATTCTGGTGCTCAGAAGTGAGAGGAACCCTAGATATGTAAATGAATGTGTGTGGGATAAGAATAGCCCTTAGTATGAAGGAAAGTTAATGAATCGCCAAAATGCTTATTTGCTGTAGGAATGCAAGTTCAGTGCTTCCACTGAATTAAGTATATGTGAAACCTTGAATGGGGTGCACCTTGGTAAATAAATTGTGACCTCTATTTCAGGTGGTTCACATCATTACAGGGCTTCTTGCTGTGGCACTGAGAATATAATGAACTCATCATTTATTCACTGCACTTCTGTAAATGTCCCACTACAGTTTGTAATGGTTAATAGGCAATCACAATAACATGATTTCTGTATTTGTTTTCCAATTACATAAATTGCGATTGCCTTGCCTTGGTATTGCTGCCCTTATGTTACCCTGGACTACAGATGAGGGCGTCTGTGCCTTTCCTCATGTAATCGGACTGATGTGTCTTTTCCATCTGTATAGCTGTAATGCCTTTCTTTTGCAAACTTAGATTTCCCCTCAACCCCCCAGCAGTCCTTCCACATGGGGTCGCTCAGTAGCAACTCCTGGTGCTATTAAACTCCATTGGAGACCTGCATTCATGTCCAAAAAAGTTTTCACTGACTTTCCTCGTTGCAACTTCCCCTCCCCTTGTCTCCTTGCCTCATTGGAAACCAGCTATTAACTTCTTCAAATATTATTGTTAACCTAAATAACATTGATAGAAGAATCGTCTTTCCACAGTAATGTCCACAGGGGCTACATCTGCGATTATGAAACAGTTTCTATTATTGAAACCCTCCTTTTTAACCCCTTGTTTCTTGAAATCTAGTCAGCTTATAAAACACCCGGTGTGTAGAAAGGCATTTTTCCTGCTTATGAATTTCAGTAAATCTATTTTATTCTTCATTCTATTGTAATAATCCCTTTTCTCACTCAGACTTCCTACCAAGGAACATCATTTATATTCAAAGGCACACCTGGAATACATTTTAGGTGGGCACCAAAATGCAGCCTGTGATATGCCTTTGACAGTCACAGGTGGCAAGCATTTGCTAGCAAAGCCTGAAGACAAAAAGTAGACAGGCAAGGGGCTTGCTTTTCCTGCAAGGAAGAGGATGACTGGAACCAGCTTTCTGTACTGGACTGCATGCCCTTGACATGTTTTGCATCACTCTTGATTCCTTTAAGTGATGTTGGACCAGATCTTTAAAGGAGCTCAGCTCCCATTTGGATACTTGGATGAAGTTGCCAGAGTTTAAAAAAACAAACAGACAAAGAACCCCAGCTTGGTACCCAGCAGCTCCTGCTGCGAAGAATGAGGGTTGAGGCTGCTGACTCTCCACTGTTCTCAGTGGGAGCTGCTCGGTGCCTGACCCTTTTGAAAACATGGCCTGTTCTCTTTCTCTTCCAAGGCACACACACTCACACCCCTATCAGACTCACCACATTTGTTACACTGTTTGTCACAGGCAGTAATAGTTAGCAATAACCCATGCTTCATTTAAGTGGCTGTATTAGATGACACATCCTCTGGCTTTAGCTTTGTAATGGCCTGATTTTCATCCCTGGTCTATGCCACATAGTTAGGTTGAAGTGAGGCGGCTTATGTCGATCTAACTATGTCAGCGTACACATTACAGCCTTGGTCCCACCAACGTGAGGGCCACAAGAGGCAGAGGGCTTATATCGGTGTAGTTAGGGTGACACAGTGTCTGTGTATCCACTGTGTGGGATGCTGGCTGTCTTGTCAATTTCTTGAAACTGACAAGAAGGCTGTCTGCTGCCAGGCGCGGCTGCCACCCAGGCTCCCGGCTTGGGCTGCCCACTGGGAACGTGGCAGCTGGATTTCATGCACAGATCTCCCCAGCGAGTGTGAGAAGCCCTGGATGTCCTCTCCTCTGGTCCCAGTCAGAAATAGGAAAGCAAGGAGTAGGGCGGCAGCTGGGGATCTGCGTGGCACTCTCATCCCCCCACACTGTGCCTCTTCAGTCGGTGGAAGTGCTCCTGACGAGGACATGCACCACTGACAGAAAGAGACTGGTGCGGAGTGATTACTGCGGGGGGCTGTAAATTGACCTAACCTAGGAGGGTTTAAGACTGTAGTGTGAACATGCCTTCAGAGTCTCATTTCTTTCAAATGCAGTTGAATCTCATGGAGAAACCAGAGCTAAACTGTTGAGATTCTTAACAGATGAGACAATCTGGTGTGGCCATCAACCTGTAAATAATCTCTGCATATCCCCAGATGCCGTTGCTATAGAGTAGTTACTACTTTAAATTTCTTCTTTGACTCACTATTTTAAGTCTCTTGATAAACAGTTACCTGTAATTCTGTTTATAATGATTGGTTGCTGCTTTGCGTTGCATTTGCTGTGCTGTGTAATTTGTCTCTACCGAGAACTGTTCAGCCAATTGGTCAGCATAATCATGGGTTTCATGGGGCACAGTGACACAGTGAGGGGATCTACATGGAAAGGACGATCGAGTCTCATCTAAATGGTGATGTCACAGGGGAAGGCACTAACATCGGTAGTTACCTTGGGTATAGACACATTAAGAGGCCTTCCTGAAGAGCTGGTCACACAAGGTGTAGCAGGCTTTACCGATACTTCACAGAGAGAAATTTAAGTGCCTAAGAACTGCTCTCCCTTTCCTTGATAAAGACGGTTGTTGGGATATGTTGAGTAAATAAGTTAGCCTAGAGCTCGCCCTGATTAGCTCTAGGTGGGTGTTATGCTTATCTCTGGCTCTGAAAGCTCTATCCTGGGAATGATTCCATGGTCCCTGGAATGCAATTCTTATTGGGTTATGAATGGAGACGTGGCCTCCTAGGTAGCCTCTTCCCTTACCATTGAGGGCCTCAGAGGCTAGGCTCAGGACCTTGAATTAGGCCCGGAAGCAGATTAGGAGTCACAGGGCGTGGTTTGATGTGCTCTTGAGGCTAGCCCTTCATGGACTGCCCCATGTTGCAGAGGTTAGAATTGGTTCTGACTGAGGGAATGGCTGTAATACAGCCCAGATGAGACAAGTTCACAGATCACAGTTACTAAGCACTGGCCCTAGAGAAATGTGGAAGCTGAAGGCTGAAAAAGACTTTACTTGCTATTATCACCACCTTGTTATCAAAAAATTGACATTAATCTGGTAAGACCATGACATTTTATACTGTTTTCACAGCTGGGGAATAGAATGGTGGTGGGAGAAAGACTCTGGAGGGCAAAGTCAGAGTCTTCCTCAAATTTGCCTAGTGGTTAGAGCATGGGAATGGAATCAGGTGGCCTGGGTTCTCTTCCTGACTTTGCCACTGGCCTGGTGGGTGACGTTGGAGAAGTCCTCTTCAGCGTCTCTGTGCCTCAGTTGCACCCATCTGTAAAATGGGGTAATGACACTGAACACCTCAATGCAGCACTTAGAGACTGGCTGGTGAAAAATGCTGTGTAAGAACTGATATTATCATATTCTCACCTGCAACTTTCCTGGATTTAGCTGCTGCAGCTGTCTCTGGAGAGAACAAACAATATTCCCTTTGAGCTCATGGTGCTTTTAGAATTTGTGGTGGGAACAAAATGACTCATGATTGTCCTTACCCCGTAACTCTGAGTATTTAAATCTCATAAGATATCGCCTTTCCCCTTCCAGAGGCGACACACACTGAAATTACCCCAGAGGCTGTTGGGTGCTTCTTAGAACCAAACCTCTGTCTGACTTTAGGTTTCTCCAACACTAGCAGTGATGCACCCTCGCATTTCACTCCAAATGCATGCCTGCAGTTTGTATCCTCCATCCAGAGTGCAGCTTCCTATTTCATTAACATTCTGCGGAAGTGGTTTTCCACTCAGGGAGATTAAATTGATTTTCCTCATTTTTACTGAAGGAAAAACCATAGAGGGGCCCCGTTTTTAGCCACAGCTTGACAATGGGTCATGGTGCTAGTAGCAGAGGACACAGAATGAGCATCAGACATGGGGGCGGGATCAGGGCCTTCAGTAAGAACAGTCTGCAGTGGTAATACCTCCCTGGCTGTGCGAGTTGCTCCCGTAAAGCCTAGGATGGACAAGAGGGTGACATCCTTTAGCTGCCTCCACTTTTAGAGCTTGTCTGATTTACGTGCAGCTGTTAGATTCTACTTGAGAATGACTTTATCTGGCTTCACTGCCCTTCTGTGTGTTCCTCACGTGTTATAGGGCTCATCCCTAACAACTATTAGTGACTCCGGGATTTTCCTGCCTGATGTTTCCTGCTCGGTCAATCTTCAGTTAAACCAGCAACGGAGAACAGCCACGAGGGACTCATATAGGTGATGAATACGGTTGTAAGTAATTTCTGCAGCAGCAGCTGTACACGTGAGTGAGATCTGAGTTCAGCAAGCCAGTTCCTTATGACCATCCCTCGCCCGTGCTAAAGCCTCTGTGCTCTGATTTACAGCTCGCACTCCCTGTCACTGGGGAATGAATTTTCACACCTGTCTGAGATGACGGCCACGTGCCTCTTCCTACTGTCTGCGGGACAGAGCCCAGCATTGCCAAGCTGGGCACCAAGATGACTGTCTCTGCTCCGTTTCTGACCGGGCCGAGTTCAGGGAGGTGACATCCCCGCTGGGGGCTCCAGCTCTGCAATGATTTCTCCTCACGGCAGGATTACTTCTGGCTCTCAAGGGAAGGACACTGCTGGAGCTGTGTCTTTCTGGGACCGGGCTGGCGCCGACCCCGCAAGCACTTCAAACCGTGCGTCAGGCTAGCCGCTGCTCTCTGCTACGGCACGTCCCCAATCTGCAGCAGCACTGCGGAGCCTGGGGCTACGGGTGCTTCCCCCAATCTAGTTGCTAGTTACCAAACCCTCAGGGTGAGCTTCTGCACTGCACCTCTAAGAGAGGCGTTTCGGTGCCCTACCTGCCCAGCTGCTCTGGGCACTGGAGCGGCCCCACGGTCACAGAGATAGCCCTGGGGCCTTGTCTAAGTAATGGCAGCTTCCCTGCTTTGCCCAGAATTCCTGCCTCTCTGCGTGCCGTGGCTCTAGCCCAGCGTGCCCCCTCCTGGTCCTGGCACATCCTGCGTGCCACAGCTTGCGAGGCGGTCGCTGGAAGGCAGCCTTATAGTCTGTCCTCCACAATGCCAGCACCAGGGGAATCCTCCCCCAGCCAGAACCAGTGCTTCTGTGCTTATACAGCACCTAACACCATGGAGCCGTGGTCCAGAGCTGGGGTTCTTAGACTCTAGGGCAGTACTACTACTAATTTTAGTCTCTTTATGCTTCTCTGGCTCTTTTGTCCAGTAGAAAGGGGCCAGAGTGCGAGTGAGTCTCATACCCTCAGTCCACACGTAACTACCGTCTATTTACATGGACGCACAGCGGAGCTGGTTACCGACTTCCCCTATGCAACACAGATCTCTCAGTCCACCTATAGTTATTAAATGCTCCTCACCCTGTGGCTGGGTTTTCCCATCCCTTGTTTGGCACAGAAGATACAGAACAAGGCTTATGTTACCAGCAAAGAGGCAGTCACCTGTACGGCCCCTGCACACAGAAGACCAGACAAAGAGCTCTTCCACTGCAGCATTTTTCTGCACGTGCGATGGAGCGGCAGAGGGCAAAGGGAAAGATGGCTTGCAGAAGTGGAAACCTGGATTCTGCAAACTCCACTGCTTAATCCACCGTTTTTAGCAAGAGGGAGGAGACCGCCAGTCCCAGCTGTATTACGGCCGGGCACAGTTTGCAGGAGCCGTGTGATCCAGGGGTGCCCTAATACCTGAGGACAGGTGACAGCAGAGAGCAACTTGAGCAGCAGGTAAGGTGATCGCAGACAGGAGACGGTGGGGAGAGGCAGAGCGGGGTAGAGGGCACAGGGAGCAAGCTGGCCCATGGCATCAGCCTGCCTGACAGGCCAAACACATGGGGATCTTAGCCTTCTGATGTACCGCCGCTCCTCCGCACATCCCGGTTATAATGACTCTGCTCGCTTGGTGGAAGGCCACGCCAGCACATGTGTACCTCGGGAAGTGTCCAGGCCGAATATAGCTGAGAATTGAAAAATTGGGCAGTGCGAGACCACAGATCCCGGGCGATGTTTCGAGCAGAAGGGACGTTCAGCCCGCCTTGTCACTGCACACTGACCGTACAGACACGCCAGGCTTCCAGCTCACACCTGGAGCAATGGTGCTGGACACCCGTTATCACTGAGCCAGATCCTGTGGCGGGGACTTCGGGGGAGTTGGGCCGATTTGCACGAGCAAGGCTCCTGGCCCATTGCCTCAGTGGAATGCTAGCGGTGTCCAGCAGGCAGCCCGATATCTACGTAGCGCGTTGCCTGTTCTAGGTGCTGTAAACACCCACTCCCGCCCAGGGCATATCCGAGGGCTTTGGGAAGCGATAGCCGCCGCATGGCCATGCTGTAGGCTTGGCCAGCACATCTCCCTCCCGAGGGCTCTGCTCTACAGCAGACAAATGAGGGCAGGTGCTCTAGGAAGCTAGTTGGTAAGGAGATGGTTAATGCTCGCTTTGGCAGGTGCCCTTCCCTACTCTCCCCTGCCCAGGCCATTTTTGTGGCTCTGGTTGGGGTGGGATTGTAAACAGCAAACCCTTATCTTGCCACACTAGCTGTTCCACTCCCTGACTGGCTGCTCGCTTGGTGAGCCAGGCTTTGGAGAGGAGATGGGATATGTGCATGTGACCGTGCATTTCCCTCCCCCCACCCGTCACAACCTCTTGAATGCTGCAGGCGCTGAGAGCAGCCCTTGTTCACTGTCGTTCCTCTCTCAGAGGGGGTTGGACTCTCAAAGCTACGGATACACATGGCATATGCGTGCAGGGGGAGCGAATACGGGATATGCACATGCCGAAGCCGGCGTTTAGCTCCACCTGGGACTAGCTAGACACCTTTGGGGCTTCATTTGGGCCGGGGCTCACCAGGGCTGAGTCTCAGCACCTCTAGGCGTGGCGGTTTGGAGCCCCGACACCTCTGCAACTGTCGCACCAGTTGTGAAAATAAAGAAATTGCTTGAGGCTTTGCACCTCTTTCTACAAATTAAGCACTGGACACCTTCCTCAACTGTCCAGATCCATCAAATTAACCTCACTGTCCTGTTGTCATCCCAGAAGAGTCAATTCACCCTTGGAAACTGATAAAGCATTGTGCCGGAAGATGGCTACGTGAAACAAAGGAAGTCAGACAAGAATCAGTCTATGGACAGCGTTCCTTTCCCTTGCTACTATTTATCTTTAGGCGGGGATGAACAAGGGATCGCAGTGTAACATCGTACAGGCTTTAATCATTTTCAAATGATTATGTTGAAGTCCGATGCAAGAACACCATGTTCCAGGAGAGCTATTGCTCTCATTTGCTCTTTCCACCTAGCTGAGTTGTGCGTTCCCAGGTATGATGATAAATCGGAAGCAGACACACACTGAATCAGGCTAGAAAATATCAGGCATCTCTTGCTGGTGACTCTCCACTGAATGACTCTGTGGATGAACTGGGAGCTGCTGTAATTGATTTAGTAATAGAAAGGGCCAAATTCTCAGCTGGTATAAATCAGCGGAGCACCACTTGAAGCCCGCAAACCTGACCTTTCAATTGTATACAATACTTTAAGGATTGTTTCCATAGTCATCTGTTTCAGAGAATGTCTACACTGCAAACCAGGAGCTGCACGGCTGTGGTGTAGACACTTAGTACAGCGACAGACTCGTAGAGAATCCACCTCTTCCCAAGATGGCAGCTAAGTTGCTGGAAGAATCCTCCTATTTACGGTGATCTTACCAAATCCTATAAAGTACAAAACCTAAGCACCACTCAAATCCTCTTAAGCCCTCAAATAGGGTTGAAACGGAACTTGTGTTGGTTCCCTGTTTACCCTAAGCACATAAAAAAGAGAAGGAAAAAGGAAAATAATCCTAGCGCAAAAAGTGGTCTAGGATTAAAGTTTGTTTTAATAGTCAGAACTCTCTTGAGAAGCTGGGGAAGTTTTATCACAGAAAGAAATAGATTTGTGTGTGTACATTACTGATTTATGGCTCAGTTCTGTTCGGGGATATGCAGCTGTGCACGGCTGTGTATCTCCAAAATTCTACCGCTGTGCCTGTGTGAATCAGTGCACTGGTAGATTTTTTAAGATAAGCATCATTCGATGCTCACATAGCTAGAGGTCAGACCTGAGCTATCTGTAAACAGCTTCAACTCCTACCACCCACTAGTTAAGTCTCTCTTGAGAGATAGGAACAGCAATAGATACTTTTTTTTTTGGCAATACAATAAAATGACTGTAGATGAGTGCATTGCAATGTATTTTATATTATTAATAGTATGATTATAAAAAAAAATCCTAGAGAAGTAAAAAGATTGAAGTGGCTACTAGATTAGTTTAATTTCAGCAGGCATAACATGCTACAGACTACATACAGATTTTGGTGATTTTTCAAATGTGCCTGAGGGATTTAGGAGCACTTTCAATGGGATTCCTGCATCTAAATCCTCTGGGCTCCACTGAAAAATTCCCCCTTTGAGTTAAACTCTTAAAGTCTTCGGATTGAAAGTGGCTGCCTTTCTGGAAGATATTCTTTAGTCAAATTCAAGTTATTGGACTCAATGCAGGAGTAACTGAGTGAAGTCCTAAGGTACATATTATGCCGAAGATCAGACTGCATGATCTAATGACCCCTTCCGACCTTAGAATTTGTTGATTATTTTTCTGTGGGAAATTTTCTGCCTCCCACAAAAAGCCCTGAAGATATCCCAATTTCCCAACACTCTTTTGCTCCTTCTCTGCCTCATCCTGAGACCTAAGGAGCGTAGTTTGTGAATCCCTTCCAAATTCACAGACTCTCTTTTTAATCTGCTGTTAATCCATGTTAACTTCCCAATAACACTGTTTCCACTATAGCTGGTTGTGAATTTTGAGAGGAAATGCATTGATGTGGAAACAGTTTGCGGGAAATGTTCAGTTTTGACAAATCCTCCAATTCAAAAGGTTTTTTTGGAAAAAAGTTTCTAAATTTCCCACTTTGACATTTTTGAAAGACATTTTAAAGGGCTTTTTTCACTTCAAAACAACTGTCATTTACAAATGTTTGTTAAGGGTTAAAAAATAAAAAGGCTGAAATAAAAAACAAAATGTTTTAAAGTTATCAGAACTAAACATTGTAATTGGGCTGATCCAATTTTCTTTTTAATTGGTTCATGAACATTTTTGAAATTTTCGTCCTAATTCAGTATGGGAAACTTTTTTGAGTCTTTAAAATTCTTGCAGTGCAAGGAAACAATTTTCCTCCCAGTTCTACGCATTTCTGAGGTCCCGAGAGCAAGAAACCAGCTATCAACCTTACCTTTCCCACATGGAATTGTGGATATCCAATAATTTATTTTAAGTTACCAACCCTTGGAGGATCTTGCCTGATTCTTGCTTGGTGCTTGCTAATTTTAACGGGAACTGTGCCTCCATGCTCCTTAAATGATTGAAAATCTCAATGGTAGCCTTTATTATGCTGGCAGACCATTCTCAAACTGATGCTGATACCTATGGCTATAGTTATCATTCACAAAGATATTATTGTCAAATCCAGATATTTAAAATTATGCTGCAGGCTTCCAAATATCATGAGACTTAAAATAAATAAATGGCGGGTTCTTTATATTTGCCTGCTTCTGAGCATTTTGGCACATACCAAGGCCAAGTTTTCACACTTTTCCTCTATGAGCAAAAAGGCTAAAAGCTGACTTCAGAAAAATGAAAGCTGAAATTCTCATCTAATCAGAAGATTCCAGGAGCTGGGGCTTTAAGAAAAACATCAAACATTGCAAGACTGGTGAGAGTTGGTAACACTAATTATCTGAAGAATAGTTTTATATGGACAAATTTCAGCCAAAGGAATATTTGCAAAATGTTCACTTTAACCACTGAGTCTTGATGTGTGATTGGCCAGGAGACTATGGCAGGAAATTTCCTGCCACAGAAAAATTTTCAAGAAAACAAAAAATGTCCTGAACAAAATCAGGATGAAAGGTCAAACCTCAAATTTTTGTAAAATAAAAATCTGGAGAGCAAAACTAACTTTTTTGGTTTGTTAATTTTGAAAGGTTTTGTTTAAAGGTTGACTTTTTATTTTACCTATAATGAGCTTATCTTTGAAAATGAAACGTCGCTTTAAGACAAAACTGATTTTTTTTAGATTTCAAAGATGTCGAAATGAAATGTCCTGACAATTTCAGGTTTTTTTCACCATTTTTTGTAACTGAAACATTTGTCACAAGCAACCCTTTCCCTCAAAAGTTTTGGTTTCAGTGAATTCGTTTTTTCAAAAAATTCCTGATTTATACCTATTGCTTACCCAAATAACATTCCATTATCTCATACATCTGACTTGGATGAATTAAGCCTTTGGAACTAAAGAACAATGAATAGTGACTATTGAAAAATTCATTGCTTAAGGTAACTTTCATTGGTGCTACAATTCTCAAGACTTTCAGAATTTGCAGTCAATCACAAAACAAACAAAGAAACCTGGGAGGCTTCCAAAGAAGTGCAAACAATAAATAATATGACTCCATGAAGAACAGTGAATTGAACCAATCTTTTTAACCCCAGTGAATACAATCTTGCAAGAACAAGGAGCAACGGTCTCAGTGGTGGTAGATGACAGAACAAGGAGCAATGGTCTCAAGTGGCAGTGGGGGAGCTCTAGGTTGGATATTAGGGAAAGGTTTTTAACTAGGAGGGTGGTGAAGCATTGGAATGGGTTACCTAGGGAGGTGGTGGAATCTCCATCCTTAGAGTTTTTTAAGATGTGGCTTTTGGCAAAGCCCTGGCTGGAATGATTTAGTTGGGGTTGGTCCTGCTTTGAGCAGGGGGTTGGACTAGATGACCTCCTGAGGTCCCTTCCAACCATAATCTATCATTCTATAACCAATACTTACTTATTCATGAATAATTCTACTGATTTCAGTGCGACTGTTATTTGTGTAAAGATTAGTCACTTGAGTTTGCTAAATTGGGCAGTTCATCACAGGTCCAACATTGATGGTTAGAGATGGGTTGGAGCTGAAAACATTGGATCTACAACCAATTTACATACACATCAGGGGATTCTGGATTTGTTATTTGTTTGAGCCATTACAGAGAAAGGAGCTGGGTTGCAGCTATGTGAATACCAGGTTTTTCCAGCTCAATGGCTGATCTCCTTCCTTCAGAGCAAAACTTCTACAAATTTTACATTTTTTTGGGTGAACAAAAAAGTTTTAAAATTGCTTCAGTTCAAACAATTTTTTAAAAATAAAAATGAAGCAAGTTCTGAAACAAGAAGTCATTTGAATTGATAAATCAAAATGTTTAATTTAAAATTATTGAAACAAAACATTTCAAGTCTTTTTTTAGAAAAGAAATTGTCTTTGTTTTACTGAAATGATTTGGCAAATTCAAAACAAATTGGTGAAATGCTGCAGTCTCACTGAATCTGCCCTGTTTTGGAAATAATAATAAAAAAAGCTTTATATGAAAAATCTGGCCCAGTTCTAAGCCATGTGCAAAGTCTGTATGTGGGTTCAAAGTTTGGGATGGTAAGATGGGGAGTTCTGGTTCAAGTTTCCCTTTCATGATAAAAATTACTCTTAGTTGTAACTCTAGTTCTATGAGTTTTATTGCACCTTACTAGAGGTCAGATTCAAGTCATAAGAACATGGGAAAAGGCACATGTAAGCAGCAAGAAGAGAAAGAGAAAGGAAGAATTTATGTTGGAGAGATCTCTGGTCCAGATTTTCAAAAAAGCTCAACATCCAACCGTTTATAGGTATTTAGTTACCTAAGTAGAAACTGATGAGTTCTTCTCTCTTTTGAGCATCTACCCCCTCCATTTTAAGGGTCCAATCAATGTTCCTTTAACTCAGGGTTCTCAAACTTTTTTGGCTGGGACCCCCTTTAAAAATATTTCAGGCTCTGATGGCCCCCATACTCTGCGACTCTTACTTCTCTGCTGCTGGGGATGGCATTGTTCTCCTACCACCCACCTCTGAAGGGCTCTGGCTGTCAGCCATGCATGGGGATTGATATCTTGCATCCCCCCCATAATAATTTTGCAACCCCCTGAAGGGTCGTGACCCCCAATTTGAGAACCACTGCATTAAGGATCAAAATTCGTTTCCCCACCACTTGTAACTGTGTTTTCACATTTTCAAGGTTTTAAGGTTCATTTTCCAGGTGAAATAGAATTTTTCCTGAACATTTCTGAGAAACTGAGCAAATGTTGAAGTCATCTTATAAAGAGGAGAATTCCAGGTTAAATCATTACTACAAGAAACCAGAGAAAAGTAGCCTATGAACATGAAAGGGGTGGACATCTATGGAAAAGGGTGAGTTACGCTTTTTCACACGATACACTTATGTGGAGACTCTGACAATCAGGCCTTTTTAAACTATCTCAAGAAGTGCAAACAAAAATTGAGGCACACAAAATCACGAATTAAGTTTGCAAATATAGGTCTCCAATTATCATTCTACAGGGCCTCAGCACATCCTGAAGTTGAACTTCTGTTAGGGTGAAAAAGAGTGCTAGGCACACTTTTTTTATAAAAGCCACACACAACAGTTCATTGTGCTGGTTCTATGGTTTCTTACTGGTTTGAATCCAGCTCTGAGCTTCATTGAATTGCAGTGACACTTTGTGACTTATGGAATTTGGTAGGTTAAATTTTTAAATTAAAAATTATCATCTGCATAGACATAAAATGTGGCACATTGCAGATAACAGCAGGTTGGGAGAGAAATGTATAACCTCAAGTAAGAGGGGTAAAACAACAGGATAATATAACAAATGGCAAAAATTCTATAAGCTAGACCTGAATAAAAAGAAAACATTTCAAAACAGGCATTGATTATAGTAGGAAGACTACAAATGACAATCGAAATTAAGATGGAGAGATGCTGTTACAACAAGCAGAAGATGACATGAAGATATGATAGACAGAAATATAATGAAAACAACGGCAATAGAGTTCAACAGAAAATTAAAATGCATCAAATATATGTAGTGATCAAATTTTAGATCCTGCAAACAGCTATCCACATGCTTGTATTTATGTATGGCTTCAGTGGTACCTCTCATGTGCGCCAAGGCAGGCAGAGTCATAAAAGACAGAAGGCAACAGAGGAATGTTATTGTTACGGCTGTATTCTGAAAGCAGTAAAAAGACTAGAGATGACAATGAGATTATGTCTATAGAGTATATACGTACAAACTTCTCTCAGCCAACATTCCAGCTTTAATATATGAATCAAATTAATGCACTGATCAACTGAAATCACCTTTTGATCACATTATACACATCCATAACCTTCAAGTGAAGTTTTTGACATTGAAAACGTATCAGCAACATTCCTTGAGCTGCATTTGAGCCATCTGATAAGTCATTCTTCCAGGAGGCTAAAAGTTCAAACCAGGCCGGAGGTTCTACCAACCTTCTCTGAGATGCAAGCTAACCGAAGACGAATACAAGACAGCATGTTAGGAAAACATAGACCGATGTGCTTTATTTTCTGAGTCTTTGAATGGCACACGATGCGGGGGGGAGGGATGGGAAAAAGCAAACTGTGACAACTGACATGCACAGCTAATGAGAAGGAAAGATGCATGCTTGTACAGTAAGACTCCAGTCCAGCAAAATGTTAGGATTTTCAAATCCCATTAAGGATTTGGGCTCTTAACTCTCTTATGCTACTTTGTAAATCCCAGCCTCACGTGCATATTCAACCTTAAGCGTGTGAGGAGCCCCTGAACTGAGTGACTTTTGCATAATCACATGATCGTATCTGGGTTGTACAACTTTATTGCCAGTTCCATAGTACATAGAGAATATGATATTTCCTGATGTATCTGGACTTACTCCATTTCATAAATGAAGATTTTTGATGTTTCTTAATTTTCCCAGGAGAGTATAATGTCAAGTACTGCGGATATTTAAAAACAAAAACAGAAAAACAAAAACAAAAACCTGCTAGTTTGATGCAGAACAAGCTTTGCCTTCTATAAAAGGGAGGGTTAGTCTTATACAAATTGATTCTTCTTCTTCTTCAGCTTCAGCTAACGTGGGTGGAGAATCAGGTATAGAAGACTATTTGCATTATAGATAGATACTGGATAATAACAGAGGCTCTGATCTGTGCATGTATTGAGGTCCAGTTCAAGACCCTAGACTGTAAGGGACTGGACTGTCTTTTAATAGCTGCATATGTAACTCACTGGTCAGCGTGTGTTACGTATGCCCCCAGATGCCCAACGGCCAGAGGTTGTGGCTCTGTTGCGCTCCCAGTTTTAGAGGCTGATTCTTTAGCTCACTCTGTGGCAATTTATGCTTTCAGCTCTGGAGGTTTCTGGTTCAGTTTCTAGGGTTGCTCAAGACTATGGATGGCACATTTGTACGGCACCTAGCATAATGTGGCCCTAACACCCGGGTTTTTGTCCCCACCTTGCTTTGGATCTATTCCCTCATCTTTACACATTCTGATTTAAAAAAAAGATAGTAGCAGCTGTGAGAGAGAGGGAGAGAAGGAAAAAAGGGTAGGTATTATAAGATTTTCATTATGGTCTTGGAGCAGTGAGATCATCGTTAAGGCTGCAGCAGAATCTTCTCACTGTTTTTTGGACCCCTTTTTTGTAAACATGCCATGGGGCATTTGAATAAAATTTCAGCCACTAATTAGTGTGTATGTGGAGGGATCTCTAATCTGTTTTATATGTTTGTATGTTGTGATGTTTTAGGAAATTTGAAAAAAATGGTGCTTTGGAAAAGCATGAATTTTCCCCTGACACTAAACATTTCTACACCCCCCCTCCCCCCGGCTAGTGCTCGAGCAATAACAGTGTGACTTCGGAGATAATCAACCACTTACTCCCTCTAGTTTATTTGCAAACTCAGAGAGAAGCTGTTGTCCTGGTTGTCATGGCAATGGTTGCCTTTGTTAATTGATTTCTTCCAGGCAACTGTAAGGTTATCAGAGAGCAGGGCCCAGGAGGGGCTGTCAGGAAAGCAGGCTGGGTTGGATAAGCGCCGGTTGTGCTTCTTTGGGTTTGTCCTGAGGGTACCTTGCCTTTGACCCTCTTAAAAGGGTTATTGTTTGTGGCTTTCTTCCAAACAAGATTACATGAAGATAGGATACAACGTTCCAGCTCCACTTCATGTACATTTACAAACTGGGGGCTATAACGTTCTAAATATTAACTTTTCTAAAAAGGCAGAAAAATATAAATTGGAGTCCCCTACTTAAGTTTCTGTTACACCATTTTTTTTAAAAAAAGATGTTATTTAGACTTTGCAATAAAACTTATCCAACATGGCACTAGGAGGGTAAATACGGAGCGTCACAAAGATAGCCATGGCAATAAAAACACATTCATTGTCTTCAGTGTATAAGTTCTTCATTGTTTAAATAGCACATATATAAAGATTTTCTTTCTATTAAGAAATTCTATTCTATTCTATTCTATTCTATTCTATTCTATTGTTTGTAAGGACATTCACAAACAAAACATTGGGTTTAATGTTAAGTTAAATGGTAATTAAAGTTGCTCTTATCAATAAATTAATCCATAAACAACTACTAAATAGAAAATTAAGGATTAAATGGTTGCAAAGTCAAGCATGCTCAAGTTAGAAAATGCCAGGAAAAGCACTGCTCATTAAAACAGAGGCCCTTTGGTGGTTGACGACTGTGTCAGCAGATCATGTCAGGGCCTGACATACTCTCTATACCTAACACAGTGTTCTCATTATATTTACCCCAAAACACAGGAGTCCCCAACACTAAAGGCATCTGTAGCAGATCAACTAGCCAAGTTGTGTGACAGTTGGACTCAGCCAGAGCCGTGCAACAGCTTGCAGTGGGCACTCAGACTGGCCCGCCTTCCACAAAAAAGTGAAATCGCTGTAACAGTCCACAGTGTGCAACGAGTGACAGGCTCTGTAATTTGCCGAAGACACTGTATTCCACTGCAGAAGCTCAACAAAGGGATCAGTGAAGACAGATCACAATTACAGAGATATCATGGAATATAATGATGTTTGCAAGACCCTGAAGAAACAAATCACAAAAGGCACATGTCTACATGGTCCATGCTAATTCCGAGCATAAAAACAGAACAGAGAGACACAGCTGGTATCAGCCATCAACAGATGTTTTCCCTAAAGGGCAGCAATGGAACAGCAAACACAAGCAGACATGGTATCCCTCAAGGAGCATATTTATTTTTTACAAGCATTTCCACAAGAATATATCTAAACAAATAGGAATCATCTGTCTTTAATATCATGGAGGTTCCTGCATATAGAGAGAGATATGACATCTTCCCATGCACTAAACACGGAGTCAAGGCAGGCAATAAGAGAAGCTGCACCAAAATAACCCCTTGTCAAATTCTAGTGACAACAACAGAAAAACTGGTCCAATGTATCTCAATGCAGAAACAAGATAATCTCTGAGAATTAACACCATGGATGCAAGGAAGAAGTACGTTCCCCAATCTGCGCACATTTCCGATGATATCTATTCAATGTACCTTGTCTGCCAAAGGGTTAGAAATATTATGAATATTCAACTTTTAAAAGCTGGCAACCCGCCTGTCTCCCCCCCCCCCAAAAAAAACCCAACAAAAAAAAAACAACCCTCCCAGAACGCTACACCTTAATTAGATTCCTACCTTTCATTTACAAAGATTATGTCATTAGGCATGTTTGATTTTTGTCTAACTGGTAGAATCAAATGCTTTTAAATGAGAATATAATTTAAAAGTGTCCAAAGCCAGAATAATTGATTATCAGACAGCTTACTGTGCAGCAGAACTAGGCACTGCATAGAAAATTCTGGGGTAAAGCCATAAGCAAATGTTATATTTGTTGTAAAGAAATGGGTGAACATGCTACTTCATTTATCTCTGAGTCATGATATGCAAATGAGTGCATAAGGAAAAGGTACAACATTGAAATGGGAATTGACATGGGTAGGATTCTACAAGGGTTGTTAAAGACCTCCACCATAACAAAGCATGGGACCAAATTCAGAGATGAGTCTAAGTGAGTCTAACATGAATGTCATCTAAGATGCTATAATTTACATTTTCTCCCATAGCAAGTGTATAAATTATAATAAAAGAGACTCAAAGCCTTGTAAATTCCCACCCATTCTCTAGCATATAGCGTAACCCCCCCATTACACATTGCGTATGAATTTGTCTACTGAATCTGAATCTGAGAGTCTAAATTGTGAAATTTACATACCAGGGGAAACAGAAAGTGTGGAGGAAGCAGGAAGTGCAAGTGATAGAAGGTTACCTCCTACTTCAGTCTGGGTTTACATTAGACAGCCTTAGATTCCCATAAACCCATTTTTACTCATCTCTGAACACAACCTAGAGAGCCAGATTTTGCTCTGTGACACCCCTGCAATCCTGTTGACGTCACTGTAACCGAAAGCATAATTTGAGCCTCAAAACGGAGATCTTGCCTAACAGAAGTCAAACAGAGTATGTCAGTGAGAACACCCATAGGAGGATGTTAAATGTGACTTAAAGAACTGTTTAGAATACATAGAAATTAGAGAAAAGAATTGGGCTGGACCCAAGCTTACTGTGTAATGTAGAAATAATCAGGAAGAGCTTCAGGAAAGCATCCTACATCTAATGACTCTTTCAGGAGTGACGGAATATGAGCACAAGTGAGTGAATGAATGAAAGGGCTCAAACAGATTGTGTCTCAAATAAACCAGGCAACACTCAGAGCATAGACATGGAGACACTTGGAATGAAAATTATATTTCAAGATGCAAGGCATAACTGATAACAAAGTGAAGTACCTGATGCTGAGGAGATTGAGAGGAACAAATAGAAACAGGCTGTGCAGACTGGCACAGAATGGACACAAAGAACTGAACAGAACCATTGATCCAAGAGTGAAGTGTAACAGGAAACTTATGCGGCCTAACAGAAGATCATGTTTAGCCACCATGACTAAACTGTAGAGTGAAAGAGGTGGTTAGAGGCAAAAAGGCATTCTTTAAAAACTGGAAGTCAAATCCTAGTGAGGAAAATAGAAAGGACCATAACTCTAGCAAATCGAGTCAAAAAGAATAAGAAGACAGGCCAAGAGAGAATTTGTAGAGCAGCTAACTAAAGACACAAGAACTAACAGCAATTTTTTTAAAGTACATCAGAATCAGGAAGCCTGCCAAATGATCAGTGGGGCCACTGGATAATCAAGGTGCTAAAGAGGCACTCAAGGAAGACACAGCCATTGCAGAAAAACTAAATGAATTCTTTGCCTCAGTCTTCGCTGCAGAGGATATAGAGGAGATCTCCACACTTGAGCCATTCTTTTTAGGTGACAACTATGAGGGACTGTCCCAGATTGAGGTGTCAGTAGAGGGGGTTTTGGAACAAATTGATAAATTAAACAGTAATAAATCAACAGGACCAGATGGTGTCCACCCAAGATTTCTGAAGGAACTCTCAACTATGAAATTGCAGAATTACTGTTTTGTGGTATGTTACCTATTGCTTAAATCAGCCTCTGCAGCAGATGAACGGAGGATAGCTAATGTGATGCCAATTTTTTAAAAAGGCGCCAGAGTTGATCCTAGCAATTACATGACTGTAAGCCTATTTTTAGTATGAGGCAACTTGGCTGAAGGTATAGTAAATAATAGAATTATCAGATACAGAGCTGATCACGATAAGATGGGGAAAAGTCAGTACAACTATTGTGAAGGAAAATCATGACTCACCAATCTGTTACAATTCTTTGAGAGAGCCAACAAGCCTGTGAACAAGGGTGATCTGGTGGATATAGTGCACTTTCACTTTCCTAAAGGCTTTGACAAGGTTCCTCACCAAAGGCTCTTAAGCAAAGTAAGCAGTCACGAGATAAGAGGGAAAGTCCTCTCATGGATCAATAACTAGTTAAAAGGTCAGATACAAAGGGTAGGAATAAATGGTCAGTTTTCACAGTGAAAAGAGGTAGATATCAAGATTCTCTGATGATCTGTATTGTTCAATGTATTCATTAACGATCTGAAAAAGGGGGTAAACAGAGAAGTGTCAAAATTTGCAGATGATACAAAATGATATGGTGGCTGCTTTATGCTGATGTAACTTGCATTCACCAAGGTTTGTAGTGTAAACATGGCCTGAGACTCCTCAAGGTCTGTTCCTTGATCAGGAGTCATTTGTACACCTTTTGTGCCCCCTGTGCATCTGGAATTTTCTCCTATCTTTCATCCCCTAAAACCACTGCTGTTTCCTCTTTATCAGCTCTCGCCTTACAAACCTGCCTATTCACTTTCACTTACAATTCATTTTAAAGACGAATCAGTTCTGAGCTGTTTCCTTTCATTTGGTCATGCTACCGCCAGCATTTGCATCTTTACCACATTTAATTTTCAATGTTCGTTTCTTTTCGTCTCTTTCATCTCTGAACTTTGTTGTATCTTTTTGTCCATATTCATATCACTCACTGTATGGCATTCTTTCTCTATTGTACCATCTTTCTCTAAAGCATTTTGTGATGAGGCCTCTGAAGTTCGTTATGTACAAAGAAAGTGTATTATATTGTATTTCTTTTCAAATGTGGGTTTTTTTAAATGTACCTTTTTTTCTCCAACAACACAAGGGAAATGCAACATCTTAGAAGAGCGGCTTCTTTTCATTAATAGCATACACTGAAGTTCAAAATACAGAACAACTGAATGTGTTAAGTATATAAATTTGAATCAATTCAAAAAACAAGTGACTATAATGCTTTACATATACTTACAACACGTAAAAACAGAGATTCCAGGGTCCTTTCACAGCAAGCAATTAGTATGTTTTATCTATATTGCTATTTGCAGATTAAATTCTAATGCTCTAGAAGCTTCAAATGTAGTGTAAATAAATCAAACTTTGCTATCTGGCCTAAGTGCATTTGCTAGCATTCTCCCAACTGTCAAAGAAATTATGAAGTTTCCTGAACCAATGGGCATCTTTAGGAAGATATCACAGGACCTCCTTTCAGGAAGAGCAGTTATGAAGTCATGAAGCAATTCATATGCTTAGACAATCCAGTGAGACCCAAAGGGCTGTGAGAAATTGGAATGGCAAAGAAACGTTGCAGAAGCTCCTTGTCTCCCATCACCATTTCAAAATTATATTGGGAGTTTAATTAGCCTGAAACCTAACATTTGTGTTCCTGGTATTTGTAGCTTAAAGAAGATGTACATTTTTCAACAAAGAATCTTCCATTTGGTCGGTCTCCTGAGTAATGTCCACCAGGATAAAGTACAGAATAAATATGTCACATTAATTGGATCTGGGACTCCTCTATTCGTGTCACATTTTCTTGACAGTTAATGAGTGTATCAGACTTAGCCAGTGGACCATGGAACCCATAGCCCGCATTCCAGCTGTACAAGGAATGCCCTTGTAAGCTGATCCTTTTCACAAGGTCTGCCTTTATTTTTTAGCAAAGAGTTTGCATCTTTCCTTGACTTCAGCAGAGCAGCATCCTATGAACAGCTGGTTTGTTTGCCCATGGCATGTTTCAAAGCTGTAGTCTACTTCAGTCGGGATTTTTAATGTAACAATTACTTAATGCTGGGCGTATTCCTTTTGCAGCTTCTCATCTTGCTAAATCAGCTAAAGTGAATGTTCTGAAAGCAGAAGTTTAGCCTTCTCTTGGAGAGTGAGCCAAAAATATTGTACTGGGATAAGTAAATTAGCTATGGGCAGGTCAGCTGTAAAATAGTCTTGATTCCATCTTTGGGCTTTCATAAACTATTCACGTTAACTCTGATTATATTAGATAGGGCAGCATGATGATGGATGAAATCCAGCATAGGCCATTGCAAGAAATGCATGTTAGAAACAACTTGTTGTAATAACATGGTAGTGATGAAACAGTTAAGGCTGAATTTCCTTTGCTGTCATGAGTCATTTTAACTATTGATCAAACCAACTGAAAACTGGAATGGATGTTCCCTTTTCAGGGTAGGTTTTCTCTTCCCTCTCCCCCCCATAAAACAAATTAAGCAAGTTTTGGTGGAGGTACTTTTAAAAAGGAGGGGTTTTGGAGGCTTGCTAATGTTTATTCGACATGATCTAACAGAAACATAGATTGACTTAGGACTTTAGACGTGGCTGCCTTAGTGACCTTCAAGCACTCGAATGCCTTTGGGTGGCTTTCAGCATATAGCGTGGATTTGGTGCAGAAAGGGAATGTGTATGTGTTCATGGAAGCAGACAGATATGCGCGAGTGCGGGGCTGGGCTGAATGCATCAGAGTAGGGACAGCGCTCATCCTATAGAGCGCCTAACCTCTCTGTCTTAAGGTGGTTCCTTCCCACCCTGCCACAAGTGCCCTGTGGAGCTCAGGCGTAGAGCTCAGGGGGAACCCGTTTCCCATTTCTCAAACCTTTGAAATGTGAAAGAAGTTCCTTGTTGGGAAAAAACTGAGACCTTTCAAAATTCCCCACAGAAGAAACGACGGAGTTCCCCACCCCAAAATAACTAATGGCTCAGTGGTTCAAGCCCTTACCTAGAAGCTGGGAGAACTAGGTTCATGTCTTCACTATGACTGATTCTCTCTGGTCCAGTGAATGTTTAACAAACCCTCGTGCTCTCTGATTTAGAAGAGGAACTTGAACCTGAGTGTGTCATAACCACCAAGCTATTGGCTACTTTGGGGAATGACCGCTTTAATCACTCCTGTTGTAGCTTCTCTGATTTGTATAAATAAATATTCAATGAGTGAGAAAGCAAGGCTTCCTTTAGAGTTTGGTGAGGAGAGCCCTCCGCTGGGTTGTGGCAGACCTAGGTTCAAATCCCTCCTCCAAATCAGGCAGAGCAGGGACGTGAATCTGGGTCTTTCACATGACCAGCATGTGCTCTAGTGATTAAGCTATTGCCTATTCTGGGAGAGCATCTCACTGTGGTTTTGCTCAGAAATGACATCCTGGGCCTCAGAATTTGTGTTGAAACCAATCTTTCCTGCAGAAAAGATTCCATTTTGAACAAACTGGCATTTTCTGCTGAAAAACCACTGTCAAAACATTGGTCTGGTCAGTTCTACTCAGGCTCTCACAAGGTGAATGACTGTTGCCCAGTGCAGTGGGAACTTTTCACTGTGTGTGTGGCCTAGCGTCACCATTTCTAAGTCTGCACACACCCATAGGTGGGGATTGTTCTGAAGAATGTATGGCTCCAAGACACTGACCCAGCAAAGTTCCTTAACTCTGAGAGCGGAGTCAGATCAGGAGGAGGGGGGGAGAAAGAGACTCTGTTGAGCAGGCTAATAAGCAGGAAGGAGTGGAAGCTCGAGAACCTCCAGAGGAAATAAGCTTTGAAGGGTAATGATAAGCTGGAGGGAGCTAGGGAAGGACTGGCATTGCAGAGATCCTAAGCTTCCTTGGATCGGAAGCTCTTTGATCGCCTGCCCCCTGCCATTGCCTTTGGAGCTCTGCACAGGGAGTGATTATGTGCATGAGTTCAATGTATCTGCAGGCATGTGTGGAGTTTAAAATGCCCACCTTGATCTAGGTATGGTTTACAGCAAGCTGAGTACAAAGACATTCAATGGCAAAACCCCTTGCCCAGTGGTAGTTAACCTAGGGGTCCATACTTCCCTTTGGAAGGGAAAGCTACATCTTCAAAGAACATAGGAGCCCTGATTCTCCTGTGTGCCATGCAGAGCTTAGTTACAGTTCACTGACTGACAACCTAGGTCCTCCTCTCACTCATGCTAGCTGTTTATGGGGTCCATGTTGCTGTATTCCAGTTAAAAAGCAGTGGAGCTCCCCTGACGTGCCCCGTCCCACGGTGGAATGACAGTTGGCCTGAGAGATGGCTTTGTCAATTTGACACCAGTGGAGAGTTCCCTGAAACTGAGGAAAGTCAAAGCTGGCCAGTTAGGCAGAGAGAGGCCGTTGCTGGAGTTTTACAAAGTCAAACACTGGAAAACGAGGAAGTATGGACTCACATAAAATTTCAGGAAAAAGATGGGCACTATGAAAATGCCGCATCCAATCAAGTGTACTCCAATCAAGTGTATCTCTGCCCTCATATCCCCAGAACCCCGTGCGCCTAGCATGCCAAGTCACACACATCAAACAATCACAACTACAGGGCTTTAAATCTAAAATTGGTGGCTTCATTAAGAAACCCAAAGTTTGGGACATTTCCAGTCCTATATATTTTGTGCTTTACCCAGGCCATCAGAAACCATGGACATCTGTAACAATGTCACCCACCACTCCTTGAGCAGGATATCCAGAGTATAGAGTCTGAGATCTCAGCCAGTGCAGAGATCCTTGCCAGTTTGGTAAGTAAAAACATAAGGCCCTGATTCTTCTTTTACACCCCTTCCACACCAGTGTCATTTTATTTTTACTCCAGGAGAATGAGACCCTAAAATGCCTGTAAAATTTCCAGTGATTGCTGTGATATTTTGGGAAGGGGGGATATGGGCAGAATAGACTTTGGCGTATAGGGTGGGATAGTGCTGATCTTTTGGCAACAGAGGGTGAAAATGTGTTGTGCTCAGTTTTCATAATGGTGTCAGTATAAATACAAAACTTGGCAATTACAGAGCTCTTTGGGACAGGGACTGTCTCTTAGATGTTTGTACAGCACCTAGCACAATGGGGCCTTGGACTGCAAGCACTGCCCTAATATAAACACTAATACCATGTAATCACTTAGTGTATTTTCCAAATCCAGGAGACAGTCAGGGTTCTGTGGAATCGTGAAAGTACCAGAGAAAATGCTTTTTATAAGGATGTTAAAATCTCCCGAGTCTTATACCGATATCATTTGTAGGGTTAAAGACAATCAGCAGTTTGGGCCACAATGCCAGAATCTGAAACCCCTCTTTGATGAGATTTGCAGTATCAGAGTTTACTTTTCATTCTGGCATGGAGCACTTTGCAGCTGTGATGAGAGACAAACAGGCCAGCATTCGTTCTGTTCTAAAACATCGAGCAAACATTTTCCTTTGGTGGGAGCACAGAGGGGGGCTATAACATAATTAAAAACGTGTGTATGGAAAGGAGGTGATGTGCACTGCGGTGTTTCAAAGGTTCCCAGGGGACTTTAGGGACTGACCTTCCATTGGCATTCATTGGTTAGGTGTGCAGTGGATTATTTGGTTGCAAGGATCTTCTGGAAGACTCCAGCCAGAGAAGTACTGTCTTTACCATACAGACACAGTGCAGAGGGTCTCCTTAGCTTCTCTAGCGGGGTAGCTTCAGTCCCATTGCAAATCATAGAAAAAGACAGCCATTTTGAGGAAGGGAAAACTGAATTGATGTAATAATAAGAAACATGGGAGGGGAAGAACCACCTTTAAGGACTTGGCTTAGTTACAGCCTAATTTCTTTAGTGAAATTCAAGGAATGTAGGTGATGAGCTTGAAGTACAGGGAAAGTGCGACTGATACAAACTAGCCTTTTGTGAGCCAACAGGGTGTGGCACAGAGCGCCTGGAAAGGTAAGCCTCAGCCCTACCTATGATCATCTTAGCTCATCTCCCCCAGGTGGGGAGAAGGGGTAATAATCAAGGAGGTAATGAGGTCATGTGATTTATTTGAAAGGCAGCCTGAGGATATAAGGGAGGCAAGGCCAGCTGCTTGGCTTCTAGGGGAGGGAGCTAGGAGGGTGACATTCTCCAGTCCAATGAGGCAGGGCTGGGGGTGGGTGAGTCCTACAGGGAACAAGAATGGCTCCTTTAGGAGCTGCTTGGACACACTCTGAAAAGGCAGGCTGGGGGCTCCCGACTTGAGGTGTGTGTGAATTCTGAGGGAGGGAGGGAGAGAGAGCTCCTCAGGGAAGAGGAAGTGGGCCCAGCTTAGGGCTGGGTTGAAGACTCTGTGTTCTGTGTTGGAAGGCTCTGCCTGGATTTTAATAAGTGGGAAGCTGTAAGGGGAGGACTTTAATTGTTTGGACTGTGGGCTTTTTCAGGAGCCTCTTCTCAAAGGGGAAACTGAGGCAGGGTGTTGCAGAGCCACCTCAGGGGGCCCTTAGGAGGTGGCTTTCCCTATTATAGCATGCAAACAAGGTGATACAGAGAGGAAAAAGGCTTAAAGGTGCCCTTTGAGCTAGTTCATTGGTTAAAATTCATGTTAAGTGTCCCAGATCTGAGTGAGCAGCCCCTCCTGATCACCCTTATGACTGCTATCAGCAGGAATCCTAGCTTTTGCTGCTCTGGGTCCTCAGCAGGTCTCAGCTCCTGGAGTCTGACAGAATCTGCCCATTGTTCCTGTGTTGGGTTCCCTGTGCATGGTCTCAGGGCTCAGACCTTCTGTCTGGCACCATTTTCTGTTTGCCAGAACCTGCTGTCTAGCCACATGGCTCTGCTGGGTGCAATGTGGCCCCTCCAGGCTCCCCAGGACTCTCTCGCCCCTCTCCCCAAACACCACCCCATGGGTGGGAAGCTTTGGCTTTACCCTGTAACTCACCCAGGGTATGCAGCTGTTGTGGCACAGTCAATAGACATACAGTTTCATGTCTAATCCCATCAAGCCCAGGAGAGCACAGATCATAGAGAACATCCTCAACGCAATGGCCATCACCAGCTCCCTCTTTCCTGGTGGGGGGAATCAGTTGTGCTGGTCAGTCATCCCCTTGTCCTAATCTGGTGCAAAATGACTGTCTCCCTCTGTGCACCCCCATCCCCATGACTCCCTTGATAGACTCCTGCTGGGGCACTTGCATGATACCATTCCATAAAATCATGCCCAATTCAGAAGTTGTACGGATAGGTTGAAAAGAAAAATCCTAGAATATTCAGTCTTTTCACACATTATGCGCTACAGGTTGGGTTCAGATGCAGTGTGTTCTTACAAAACAAAAAGTTTAGATCCCTGATTTAAGTTAAAAATGGAACCCAGACTTACTAAATCCAGAGGTTCCACTAAGCCCTCTATAACACTAAAGCACAGGTTAAAAAATAACTAGTGTATAAACCATCAGCATATGTACAAGTGTTTCCCGGAAGGGATAGTATGGACACAAAACTGTCACTGCATAACATACCACAGACATTTGTGCACCTGTTACATTCATTTCAATAAAGATGCTCACACGCTCTCACATGCTTTTGCATCTCCATACTCTTTCACACGCTCATATATGAAGTCTGAGCTGCTATGGATGCCTTTGCTAAAATGAATGCAGCAGGTTTTGGATACAGATTATCATAATAGGATGTATTTTGGAATTTCTGAGTTTTCCCCTGCATTTATTACTCAAGCAAAAACAAAATTCTATTCCTCACCCCTCCAGTAGCTAATCCTGTCATTGACTCTTGCAAACATAAATGGAATAGGATAAATTAGCAACTCTCCTTTGCAAAAGAACCAAACCCATGCCCATCCCTATTGTCAATAGAGCAAAAATACACGTAAGAATCCATGGGACCCTGCCATCATAATGCAAATGGGAAAAAACATGTAAAAACCTGCCAGGATCCCTACCCCCTAACAGGGACAGAGGGTGGAGGAACCAAGAGAATCTGGCCCCAGATTTCCAGAAGCAGGCTCTGGCTTGGGCAATTACTAACATAATTGATTGATAGGGACTTCAACTAGCATAAGGCCCCTGCCCCAAAGAGCCTGAAGGCTTCAGAATGAGACACTAGGTGGGTGAAACCATCAGACTGCATGACAGGAGAATGGAAATTGAGGTACCAACCACACAAGTGAGGCTTTCCACAGACTGGCCGTGTGCACAGTTCATTGGTATTAATAAGCTGATCAGCAGCAGGACTCTTGCAACTGTCATCAGATTTCCTCCACCTTCTGGACAGCCACCCATGGGAAGGGCTAGTTTCCCCCATCTACTATCCCCTAATCTGACACATGCCCTCCGTAGATGGCAAGCTGGTGGCTCACTCTCCTAAAGAGGTGATTAGGGAGAGCTTTTTTGTGTAGTGTGAAACAATGACCATCCCTTGGGTTCTATTCACCTGCCATGTCAGAATGTATAGGGCACTCTGAGACCTCTCTCCAGCGTATGTCACATCATTGTTAAATCATGGAAAAAGTACGGCCCTAACCTCTCTCCATTTCTGTCCAATTTACTAGCACTTGTGACCAGGATAGGCGTCCTGAGTTCCTGGCAGTAGAACCTTTATAATTCTCTCACTTTTTCTGTTTTTAGTCTATGTTTTAGGCTATTTGTACCCAAATATTAGGCTGGTAAATGACCATGTTTCATGTTTACTAATAAAGGGCTGAATCCTACACTCTTTACCCGGGTGAAACGCATAATGAAATCAGCCAGTCAAAACCTCAACAAGCTTAATTGCAAAAGGACATCAACTTGGTATCTATATGAATGTATAATACATTGCCAATCATTTGCAAGAGCAATTTTGATGCATTATGACTTGCACAGTACAAGTTATATGAAACCCATTTGCATTTGACTGTATGCACAAATGGCATTTGTGAGTGTAAATGCTATCAGTTTTGCATACGAATTGTAGTGCACATACAAACAAAAGCCATATTTAGAAAATTCTACCCCACAACTATGATCAGAAATATGTCTTCAGATACGGGAGAGAATGAACACCAATGACTGGGATTAATGTCATGACTAGGCCGACGTTCTACCAGCACATTTGAAAAAAAATACGAAACAATTGTCTGATCACTGCTTTTCCTGGGGGAAGAAGGTCCTAGAATTGTTTTCTTGAGGAAAAGCTTTAGGAATGTGTTAGATGCCAATGACATCTTTCCCCACTTGAGACATCTGATTCATAGTGAATAAAAAAGGTTTTCCATAACTCACTGCCTTCCATGTTGAATTTGTTACACCATGGGTAATTTTAATAATTATTTCATTATTAGTTCACTTTTTATTTAATATAATCCATCTGTCCCAGCTGGCAATACAAGAAAAATCTCAGCTCAGATAGGACACCAGCTGTTTAATAAATGGAGAATGTGTTTTATCAGATCACTTTATATGAGACTATAAGAATTGGCCACTAGACACACAAGGCTAAGCTCCATGAAAAACAATACTTCTATCGCAATTGAGGTAGTAAGAAAATACTGTACATATCGTGTCTCTGTAGGGACATTAGACAATGAATGAATTGATTCAATTCTTCTACATGTAGAGTTTCTTAAGCCCCTTTTTGGAATCTATCAGGTGCAAGGTTGCTTTTGTTACAAAGCAATAAGTTAGTGCAATTGTGCATTTCCCATGGAGGATAGAGAGTCAGTATTTGAGCTATATAGGTATTATTTTAAATGGTTTCAGCACATTGTTGATAAGATGCAGGGTCTCAATAAAAGTATGTTACAGTGACATACGGCTTTAATGTGTGTCTCTGTGAATAAACTCTCCCCCACAAGTACAATTTAAAAAATTGAACGGGAAAATTGAGTTTTGCCAAATCCCATTCATGCAATAGCACTAGCTCTGTTTGATTATTTTATTAAGTATTCATTTTATTTATGAACAAATGCACAAAGTATAAAAATGTTGGCAGGCATTTTCACTCCAAAATTGGGGGAGAGGAAAGATAGCTAGCCACTTGTCTTGTATAGCAAGTTACTGCAGTGCAAGCCATTGTGTAAATCTACAGCACACCCCTTCAATAATGTCCCATGAAGACGCCACTGCAGCGGCGTGTACGTCCCTGTGTGGATGCTAAACCACACATCAGAACTTCCTCTGCGCTGTAGCTGTGTCCATGCAGCACGTTACTGCTGGGCTGTAATTCACACCCTGGCTTGCAGCACCATAACTCACAGTGCAGTTTATTTTTATAAAAACTTCGTTTAAAACATACAGTTTGCAAGAGCTGATAGCATGGGCCTGAAAGAGCAAAATGCATGCTAAATGGCTATAAATTATATACTCAGGCGCACAGACGCTTGCAGCATGTCACTTTGTGGTTCATTGTATGGCCTGTTTCCATGTGCCCATTGAGCTAGAACATGCAGGTTTGGGGAAAGGAAGTCTCTGCTTTTGTGAAAGGAGGTCATCGGAGGTCTGGTTCTTCTTAAGAAGATTGCTGAAAGTGAGCAAGTGAATTGGGGCGGCGAAGTTGTTAGCAGTCCACCCTTTCGGTGGCTGTGCCTATCAACTGGATGTAACCCATATGGACTTGGAGCTAACGGGCTAATTCTGGCAATCAATCACTGTGTAAAGGCGATCAGAAAGCCCTCAAAGACTAGGTGGAATGTCAGAACTTTCCAATTGCCTTTTGCTACCCTCCCCTACAGCCCCGACGAGAGCCACTTCTAATGCTACAGAAAAATGGGCTGAGACGAAACTGAGGTCAGCGGATGTGAGTCTGTTCATACAACTCCTGCCCCAATGATGGCTCCAGCGCAGCCTAATCCCTGCTCTCAAGAAGAATTCTTGCACAGGGGTTGGAGTTGGCTGGCAACCAGGCTCTGGGTGCATATTGGCATGAGAGGTTATTTCAAACATTCTGAGAATTTTTGGTCCATGTTTGGTGCACAGATAAAGTGAGACCTTCTTCACTCAACCTGCTGCCATCAGCTACATGGATTCCTCACTGATTTTCCCTAACCCTTGCCCTGCATAGGCATTTGAAAGTGACCTGACCCTTTAATCTTTCTCCACAGTGATTTCAATGTTAGAACTGTGTCGATTGTTTAGTACAAAAGTAAAAGGGTATTATACTTGAAAAAAACGACATAGCAAAAAGCAGATTTATTGAAAAAATTGTTTTCTGTCAGAAAAGCCCTACCATCCCAGGACTATAGAGGACCTAGGATTATTTTATTATTATTACTAATTATTTTGAGTAGCCTATATTTTCACAGTAGACCCTTTCAATGGATGGGGACAGATTCATAATGATTCATCTCACACTTCCCTTTGATCCTCTTCTTTGCCATTTGGCCATTAATCTGGGAATTTACATTGGACTAAGAAAAAAAGGTTAATAGTCATCTTGCTATTTTTATTGACCTCTTGAATTTTGTTTGGTACTCTTCATGATTAATCATAGAATATTAGAGTTGGCAGGGACCTCAGGAGGCCATCTAGTCCAATCCCCTGCACAAAGCAGGACTAATAATTTTTTTAATTTATAGGCCGGACATCTACTGGTTGGCAACTTTGATTAAAACTACATTTGATACTTGAATTACAGAAAACCAGAGTAAATAATAATATTACACATTTTCCATGTCAGGGTACAACTGGAATAGGTCCTGCTTTTAACTCCACCAGATCTTTACATAAAAACTTTCAAGATCCGTTTGGGGAATTTAAGTCAATGTCTGTACAGTATAGCATGTGGCCAAAAGGGCTGAAACAAATCTCTTGTAAGAAGGATAATTTTGGCCCTGCTTTTATTTGTATGTGTGCACAATAAATAATTTGCCTAATGAAGTTGATGGGGATCTTTCCTTTGACTTCAATGGACTTCGAATCTGGGTGTATTTATACGAAACAGAATTGTGTTCATTTCTTGTCCCATCATATCTCCTTTTATTTGACCTTCTAGCCCATCAATTTTTGTTTTAATTAGGAAAGTGTCTTTTCCTCTGGGTAGTGGAGTAAAGCTTTCTAAAACACCACTGTACTTCCAAAGCATTCTTTGAGGTCCGAGAAGCTAAAATAATATGTTTTCTGTTAGCCTGAAAGAGAGATCAATTTCTAAAAATATTTCCTTTGGGCTTCTAATGCAAACATATGATCTTTCAGACTGTTATTCAGCTAGATGTTTATCTTGAAAATAGAAGAACTGGGAATATTGCAATGATAACCCATCTGGTGTGAGGATGTTTAAGGCACTCCTAGCCCCCCAGGAATTCCTGCTGTTTCAGAACTTCTCATATTTATCAAAGGCTCCCTTTAGACATCTGTCCATACCTTGGTGTTAAGAATTATGGGTAATGTATGCATCAGCTTCTCTTGGCTCATGCTAACAGGCCAGCTCCTTTCACTGAAATGCCAGGGTACTTGCTTTCGAGTGCTTAGACTGAAGAGGTTCTGCTGCCTCATGTCCTTTCCTTTTCAGATCTCCCTGGGACAGGGCCATCAACTCCTGGGCCTGTTGCCCTTACTTGGCTTGGGTGGCCTCTGGTGATTCTCCCCATGTTAGATGAGGACCTGGACACACCACCCTGTGTATTCCACAGACTCCATGTATCTGATTGGGATTCAGACACATTCCCTTTCCTTTTGGAACCTGTGGCCAAAAGCCTATTAATAAAAGTGTTTTCATTTAGCAGTTGAAACACAGCAGGAGAGAAAAATGGCTTTTAAAACAGCCTGCATGCATACTTAGCCTTGTCTACTCTTGTGTTTTAAAACCAACTAAGTTTGATTAGCTTTGCTCCAAAGGTACAGAAACAGAGTCAACTCACATTGTCTTGAGTGTCTGAAGATTCGTTTCTCTCAGGGCTGGCCTACAGTGGAGACATACACTGACATAGTCACGTCTTTCAGGGGTGTGAAAAATCCAGCATGGACAGTGCTAAAGGAAGGGCGAACTCTTCTGTCAACCTAGCTACTGCCTTTTTGGGAAGTGGATTAACTCCAGTGATGGGAGAGCCCCTCCCATTGCTTGAGTGAGTGTCCACATTGAAGTGCTACAGAGGCAGAGAGGCAGCTGTGCAACTGTAAAGTTTTAAGTGTAGATGAAGTCTTAGCAAGAGTCTTTTTTTCCCTTTCCTTAGGTGGGTAGGTTGGGACTGTCTCTCAGACAGACCCTCTAGAGAGAAATGTCCTCCCCGATTATAGGCCAGACACACCATGGTACTGATCGATCCACATACTGTATTGGCAAGCACCAAAGAACACTCCCGTCTTGGTCACCCAATCTCTGCATGGAAATTAATTCATCTCTGGCAGATACAGCAAAGGACCAGATCCTGAGGTCAGTTGCACCAGTAAAAAAAATATTGCATCCATGTTGTTAACTGGTATAACTTAGATCAGAGTGTGGCTGGGTTTCTTTATAGTATTGAGACATGGGGTGACCTCTCCTGGAGGCTGTATACATACACAGGGTAGCTCTTTGAAAACAATGATTTGTCCAGAAACATGAAACCTGAAACTTTTTTACATGAAATGGGGATGTATTGTGCTTCTTAATAAAAAATTTTATCTGAAGATTGTTTTTACTGGAATCTGCAACTGTGGGCTGAAGATGAGAGGAAAAAGGGAATTTTGAAGGCATCTGCTCAACAAATAGAAAAACACAGAGCTAAGATTTAAAGCCAATTCAGCTTGTGACGTATAAAAACAAAAACATTTGTTTAATTTATCCTTGAAATTCTGCACGTTTTTTCCTCCCCCGAAACTATTTGTGACATGAAGTCAGACTTCTGTCAAGCAAATGAAGCAGAAGACACACAGGAACAGAATAACAGGGAAGGCATCCTTTCCTAACATTAGAGAGAGGGACTAGGAAAAAAGGGAAGTACAAAGACCATGTGGGGCTATCACCAGGGGCAGTTAGATCCAGGATGTGTTGTTCTAAATGCATCAGCTGCGACTACTTAAGCTCAGAGGCGCCACCGCTGGCAGCTAGTTGTAGACCCTCTTTTGTGGACCAGCCACTAACGGGGGAGAAAGATGCACACTGTCTAAGTATGGTTAACACCTGGATTTTATATTATTAAAAGAATTAGCCATATTATTCATAGATTTGTTGATTCATTGAGTTTAAACTCAGAGTAGCCATTGGATCATCTAATCTGACCTCCTGCGTAACACAGGACATTTAATTTTCATCCAGTTATGCCTGTATTGAGTCCAATAATTGCTTTTTGTTTTTACTACAGTATATATTCCAGAAAGGCATTCTGTCTTGATCTGAAGACATCAAGAGATGGAGAAGCCATCATTTCCCTTCACAGTTCATTTTGATGATTAATCATCTGCACTATAAAACTAGAAATAAGACACTTTTTCTTTGAATTTGTCTGGCTTCAGCTGCCAACCCCTGGTGCTTGTTCAATAGATTAAAGAGCTCTTTGGTACTGGGTATTTTCTCCCCAGGAAGGTATTTATACATAGCAATCAAGTCTACCCTCAGTCTTTCTTTATATAAGCTACATAGATTGCATTCTTTAAGTCTCTCATTGCAGGGCATTTTCTCCAGCTCTCAAATTAGTTTTATGGCTCTTTTCTGCACCTTCTCTGTTTTCAGCCTCCTTTTTAAAATGTGGACGCCAGAACTGAATGCAGAATTCCATTATTGGTCTCACGAAGGCCATATACAGAGGTAAAATCATTTCCCTCTCTTCCTCACTGCTCCTCTGTTAAGACATCCAAGTTTTGCACTTGTCCCTTCTTGCCACAGTATTACACTGAGCGCTTAGCAGTTTAGGACTTTACCTACCAGTCATCCACTTCTCTATATCATGAGTAAACTGCTCATCTATATGGAGTTGAATTTTAGGAGAAAACTGGAATTATAGCTGGGAATCAGTATGACTAATAGGTGTGCACCTATCATCACCCTAGAAAGGTTGCCTATAGGTTACATACTTTTCCCCCATCCCATGGATCAAGGACTGTTTTCTGTCTAGAAAATGTCTAGCATATTTTGGGCACTGTTGCAGTCGAACCAATAACTAAATCATTATTATTAATAACTTCAGCTAGACATCTCCTTGTTTTGCAAATGGCGGATGGACTGTCGTGACACATTTCAAACATTGTCAGATAGTCCCAGTTATTCTGCACTGTGAAAAACTTTATCTGCGATGGACCTGATCCCAAACCAGGTGGAGTCCATGGGAAGAACATCAGTGGGCTTTGGAAGAGGCCTCTCATCTGGTTACAAGTTAGGAATGCATGGGGGATAAATTACTGTGAGTTCCTTTGTTGGTGTGAAATCTATCCTGGCTCTGTAATCTGTTGCTTTTAAGCTCTACATCGAGTGTAATTTCCATTAACATTCACAATTACGGATGCTTTTGTTTTGCCTTAAGAAATCATTTCATCTCTCAGCTCATGCAAATTGGAATTACTCAATGAGTTTGAAGACCATTGTCTTCAGCTATATTAGTTTACACCAGCTAGGGATCTGGCCTGCCATTGATATAATGAGTAGATTAATATTTATCTCTCACAGGTGGTGAGAGCCTTAAGTAATGTATTTGTCACATCAAGATCTTCAGATGGAAGTTGCTAAGGAAGGGCACAAACCCGAAAGATGCTTAGTTTTCTCAAATCTCCTTGAAGGCAGTGGGAATTTAAGAGCACGCAGCACCTTGTGCAGTGTGCTCAGTAGAGCTGAGTGAATATGTACATATGTATGGATATATGTATGTGTATATACATGTATATTTCAGTTTGGCAGTTCCAAAACATTGGGGATGGGATTTCAAGCTGAGTCAAAACCAACTATTTTTTTTCAAAATTTTCACAAATAGTAATGACATAAAAAATGTATTTCATATTGATTTTGACCACTTTTTTCAATTTAATTTTTTTAATAAAAGGAATTTTGAAATGAAAAAGTAATTGTGTATATAAAATGTTTCTTTTTAAATGCAAAAACAAGGTTGTTCAATTTTTTCTGAATTTTTAAGGTTTTGGGTTTTTTTAAATGAAAATGAAAGAACAAAACAGTCACAAATTCATGAAATATTTTGGTGTCACTGAACCTGCATTTTTTTGGGGGACAAAAAAATATTTGGGCTGAAATTGGTCCTCTGCTCTAGTGCTGATTAACTTAAGATATATATATAGACTCAAGTCTATATATAGACTTCTATAGATTAACTTAAGATATATATATGTGTATGTGTGAATACAAAATTACAATGTGAGAACTCTCCGTTAAGCTATGCCCCACCTTTTGGTAGGTGGTACTGCAGAATTTCTGGTATGGAAATGAAGTGCACATTTTTATCATATTTTAGAGAGGTCTGTTTTTTGCAATGTAACAATGTTAAATCTTTATTATGGGTCTGAAATTGGAGTTGTTCTCTTAAATCTTTGAGGCATGCAGAGTAAGGAGTGAAACACCCACCACACTCTCTGGCTTCTTTGATTGATTGTAAAAAATGTTACAATAAGTAAACAATTTTGTAAACAATGTGTCTCCTGTTTAAAAATCTGGCATCAAATTCTATCCTCACTGGCCCAGCTTGCTCATGTTTGCATTTTATTTGGTTTTAAAATAATTATCCTTCCTTCCCAACATATTTAGAACCACTTCTCACCAAGATCATAACAATGGATGAAGGTGGTGTAGAACATTGTGATAGATCTGGACTACATGGATCTGAGAGGAAAGTGGTCCTATGTCTCTTCAAATTAAAGAGATATTAGAGTCACATCCAGACTTTTTAACATCTATATTACATTTGAAAAACTAGTTCATGTAAGGATGCAGGAAATGGAATATACAAAGATGACTTTTAGTATGTGCTTGTCATATTTGATGAAGAACAGAATATTTTTTTCTTTAGCCAACCAAAATTGTGGATATGTGAGCTCTGAGCTAAACATTGGGACTATAGCTAAACATTGGAAAAATAGAATGCCATAGCAATTCCTTTCTCTCTTTCTGAGTATCACAGGAAACCCCAAATGTTAGGTCTGGAATGTAACCTAAAAGTAAGTAACAAGTCATTTTAACTACTAGACAACTTTCATATGGACTTTGTATTGAGAATACAATTGGTATAGGACACCAGACAAAGGAGAACATTTTTTCTAAACCCTTTGCAGTTCTGAGTGTCATAATATTTATCTTAAAATCCTGCCTCATGGCAAATCCTGTAAGAAATCCTGACAGGCTGAGAAAGTTAGTTATTTCCAGACCTTTCACTCAAAGATTACATACTGTGCCTAGCAGAGATGAATGAACCTCAAAAGCTACTGTAGGTCTAAATGATTTGACTAAGCTCTGAGAAAATCTGACCCTTATCTCAATCTTTTCTGGTATTCCTTTTTAATTTTCTACTCTTTCCTGTCTCAAAAAAGTAGTGCCTCAGGCTATCAAGTTATTCCATTACCCATGAACCTCCTTTTCAGCAATAAGTGCATAATGACTAAGACCAAGATTTCAAAAAAATTAAATGCCTAAATAAGTGACCTGTGTTTCAAAGGTGCTGAGTACCACCCACTTCAGTGTGAGATATTTTAGTCCTCAGCAGTATCCACAAGGATATTAAGCCAAATTAACTCTTAAAGTGGGTCTCAGTGCTGGGAATTAAAGTGGCCTTAATTTGGCTCAATTTAACTCATTTTGGAAGTGAGTTAAGCTAAAAGTTACTCAGGCCACTTTAATGCTGAATGAGAACATCAAGATGGGGGTTTAACGTGGTTTAATTAACCCACTTTAAATTCACATCTTTTGCTAATTTGGATTAAATTGTCTGCATGTTAGAGCATAGACAAGCCCTTATTTAGGCACTTAAATTTGGATCTAGGAGCCTAACTTTAGGCTCCTGTTTTTGAAAATTCTTGGAATAATGCAGTCTCTTTATTTTCACCCTGTGTCCCTTCCTACCATAAGATCTTTATTTACCTTCTGCATTTAATCATAATTATGGTGCCCAGGTGCCAGTTGATATGACCTCTTCCACCACTTGTGCACTGAGGCTACACTGTGCTGCTATACCAGGTGGTCTTTCCCTAAGGTATTCAGAATACTGTAGGACTTCAGAGAAGTGAAGTTCCACCTCCACATCCCAGTACTGCAAACTCAAGTCACAGAACTAGGCCAGCGATTGAGTCTAGGTCATTGATAGCTAAGGTTATTAAGGAAACTTGTTGGGAGAGAAAGGAGACACAAGTAAGGCATTTATTACTTAAAGAAGAATGTGGTCCACAGATATGGTGGGGTAGGACTGTCAGACAGTGTGAAAGGAGAGGGTTTCCTCATCAGAGGGAACAGGAATTGGATGCTTTTTTTATTTCTTATCAAAACACAGCACAGTTTTGGAGAAGCACAGCTGTGAAATACATCTCATCTAAGCAGACAACGCCCCTGGTTGAGGCTGTATCAATACATCCGACTACAACTCCATCCTGGGCAGGCTGAAGGATGACATGGGACATATCACAAGGGCAAAGGGAGTTGTAACAGATGGAACAGATGAACAGGGAAGCCTTTAGGCATGTGTTTTGGGATATCCCTTTTCTTCCATGGAGTCCCAGAGATCTGTATGGATCACATGGGATCCCTGGGTTCTGGGAACAGAAGACCAAGCTTCTGTCACGGAGGAAGATGTGAAGAACAAACACCTGTCCCTTCTCCCATAGAAGAATTAATAGGAAACTTGATGAGATGGAGCTCCCACACATTTTATTCCCATATAAGGAAAATTAGGGCAACTAGTTTTTTTTCTTTCTGCTGAGCTGAGGGTTGCTAGATGAAAAATTGGCCCCTGGGGAAAAATTACAAGTGTTCATGGAACTTTGTGGAGCTTTCTGCTGTAAAACACAATCAAATCAGGTTGTGAAAAGCAGTCACTTGGTTGAGACCAACCAAGTGTTCGCCAAGGTGGGACAGGTGTCAAATGACACAGGCAGACTAAAAGGTGTTGTGCACACAGTATGGAATGACTGACACAGGATGCTATGGCTGTTTTGGTTTAGGACTGCAGAACTGGAATTAGTCCTCCGAAAACTGCTCACAAAGGGCCTGATTCAATGGTTATGGAAGTCAACATTCATTGACTTCAGTGGCTCACATCCTCAGCTGGTGTTAATCAGCAAACCGCCATTGACCTCAAGGGAATTAAAGTGATACAAACTAGTTAAGAATGTGGCCCAATAAGCTTTGAGGCCCAGCCAGTTTTAGGAATTCTGCATTGATGTCTCTGCTTTCAGTAGTTCAAGGGCTAAAAAAGGAAGCAGCTGGCCAGTGCAAACTAAAACTTCAGAGTTTGAGCCCATTTGATGTTTTAGCCAAAGTTTTGGATCCTGAATAACAGCTTATAAATTGTTTGAGGAACTGGGATATCTAATTAGATCATCCCCCTACATTTTAAATATGTGATCACTCTAGTTGCTTCATAGCCTTGGAGAAGCTCCAAAGATAGATGAGAAAGTAGTGATAAAGACTGGAGGGCAAGGATTAGTGTCTCCCTTGTAACAAGCAGAGAGAAAAGACAGACATACAATACAATACGTACAGGACAATGAACATACGCCTGTAAAAGCTCCCCAAAAGAGAACACTTTTGAAGAACATATTTTGCTTTTGTTAAGAAGGTATTTGAATAGAAGAAAACTTTGTGAATATCAAGAAAGGAAGAGAAGCATTTCCAAGAAACTTTACCATAAAGGACATCATGAGGAGAATGTAAAATATTGACACAGCTGAGTACAGCCATATATATGTAGCATGGCATATTAAAATGGACCATAGGGAAAGGAATCTCTGAAGTTCTTGAAGAAAATAGCTCCATTATGCCCACAGGCAGAAGGGTTATTTTCAACCTTATAAATCAGAACCCGGTTAAATCCTAGAGGTATACATGTAAGAAATTATTTTCCTAACCCAGCTTTCTTTTTGTTGGCTGTCGAATGGGGGTCTAAGCATGAGCAGCTTTGGAACTGACTGCTTCATTATAACATCACCATAACTGAAATGGCAGGCTGAAATAATATGAATGTCCCAATTCTTATAGGAAGAGAGAAGCCTAGAGCAACCCAGTCAGGTGCCCTTTCAGAGTGGGATATAAGCCAGTGTGCAGAGGCTAAAATTCATGCCTGACTTCTCCATGTATTGGATCCTGTCTGCAGGACATGAATGAAGCATGCATCAGATACACAGAAACTTTTCCACCTTTTTTGATCCTCCCTCTTTTCTTCCAGTGTACATATTTCCTGTTTTCCTTATTAGCAGGGTTGATCCTACCAAGCCAAATCTAGTTCTTCCCTTTCCCAAAAAAGACATTTGGCTCCCACAGGACCTTAAAGGGAAACCCTGAGTAAGAGACTTCATGCAAATGTGAAAGAAAGAAAGAGAAAAAGGAATCTTTTCAGGATGATGTTCCTGTTCATTTTGATTTCCAAGTATTTTAGTCTGAACAGGGCTTTTATTTTTTTGTATTTCCTTTATTTGTGCTTCATAAAGGTTGAAAAACCATTCTTTTGTCCAGTTGCTTATGAAAAGCTGTACTAAATTCCTTTGCAAAAATCCACAAACCCCAAATTAACTGTTGAACATTTGAAAGAAAAGTGGGTTCTAATAACACCCTGAGAGCTTAATATCTAATCACTAAACCAGTGGGAAGCCTAAAGGATTTGTTAATACAAAATAGAAGCCTTCATTAATTTGATCAAAACAAAGCATTTAAACTGACAGCTGATGTTTCACTAAGTAGAGTGGGGTCTGCTTCATTCTAGCATGATGCTTCAAGAGCAGTAACTCTGGTGGGGAAGTGTCTTCCCTCAAATAGACATGGAGCCGGTTTGCATTGGATCTGGAGGTGGAAAATTTACCCTGATAAATATGATATGGACCTGACCATAAGTCCTTAGAAGCCATTGTTAAAATGGCCTTTGACTACAACACAATCCTGAATGCAAAGACAGTAGTTGTGATGATAAAAGTATAATGAGCCAAAAGCCTTATTTCTGGATGAGGCATACCCTATAGAAGAGAAATTGAGAGTATCATGGATCATGATATAGAAGATCCAGTTTGAAATATTTCTTTCATTCCCCATTCCTTTCTACTTTGTGACCAAGTTTTACTGACAAATAACAGGAAAGTCCACTCAAATGCTGCATGAATGCAAACTACAGTACAGCTCATAGCAATTTTTGTGTGAAAATTCACCCCAATGCAGAGGGCCAGCACATAAGACTTTAGCACATTTGGTTTAAATTTGATTATGTAGTTCTGCTTGCTATTAGTATTAATGGGTCCAAGTCTGCAACATGCTGAGTCCTAGATCCTCAGAGGTATTTAGGCACCTAACTCGGCTTTGCATTCAACTCTCATATATTCCTATGGAAGGTCAAGATTCAGTAACTTCCAGGGGACTGGTTCCTGATTTAATACATGCAAATATTTTGCTTAACTTTTCACTTAATGTCTCTTCCTCCTTCCATCCTCTCATTCACGCTAACTAATGAACAGGAAAACAATAAGAAATTGTAAAAACCTGCTAACATTGGAATTGACTATGTCCATACTGGACAATTTCCAAAAGCATCCCTGTGGCACCAACAACTTAATGTTAACTGCAGAGTTAAGTGACTGTAGTGTATGGGCAAATTCTAGCCCTCTAGAACACACCTAATTTATTTATGAGATTGCAATAGTTCTGTCAAGTACCAAATAAAGTTTCTTGCTCTCAGTAAATGTTGCCAAAGGTCTGCTGTTGAGGGGGGTTAGCCAACTACTAAATAAGGCATAGGCCCTTGTGTGTTTACAAAATGCCTTCTGATAAATTTCCCTTTTTACAGACAATACTGGGAGTTGTTCTACCAGTATAGCTTTGTACCAGTAACCTTAAACTTCAAACTGTTGCCAGGCCTCTCCAAATAGCCTCTCTATACCAAGAACAGAGGATATGAACATGCACAAAATAGACCACACAAAATCTTGGCTTTTGTTAAGAAAGTGGTGGTAATTATACAGATTGTTTTCTTCTAATTAACCACTAAATTGGGCAAGCAGCATGTTAGCAATGATTTTACTTTAATATTTGTTCTTGGATCAATATCATTAAGATGTGCTTTGCATTCTACAGGAATAATAACAGGGAAGCAAATTATGCCCGCACAGTGACGCTTTGGCAAGGAAAGTGTCTCTGCATACCCCCCTTTCATATTTTATCTGTGGAGTGCAAAGATGGCTGCCGCAGGAGTCATCTGCATTCACTGACAGCATGAAAAATTGGCTAGTTACATTGCAGGGATTCATAGCCTCTCTCTAATCCATCAGCCATCGGATTCTGCCAGAAAGAGGATGTTGGACTAAATGCCATGGTAGCATCCAGTTTAACCAGTGGTAGCATGCACAGATGGAGCAAATAAACTATATATTCCCGACTTTGCTCCCTTCCTGGGGTTTATCGTCACTTATAATCTAAACAGCAACAACAAAATACAAATCTCTGCATAAGCATGGTAGTTCCTAAAGGTTTCTCTGCAACACCTCCTCCACTTGAGTTGTCCTTCTGAGATATTTTTTTTGTCTTCAGACCATTTGGAATTGGATGGAGGTTTCCTGTACCAAATGTCCTCTGATTTGTATATTACTCCAGCAACTAATTTGCATTGGCTTAATATTGGAGGATCTCAAAGTGCTTTTATCTGAGCCATTAGCAATTATCCTTGAAAAGTGATGGAAAATGGGAGACATTCCAGAGAACTGGAAGAGGGCAAATATAGTGTCCATCTATAGAAAGAGGAATAAGGACAACCTGAGGAGTTACAGACCAGTCAACTTCAGTACTGGGAAAGATATGGAGCAAATAGTTAAGCAATCAATTTGCAAACACCTAGAAGATAGTAAGGTGATAAGTAACAGTCAGCATGGATTTATCAAGAACAAATAATGTCAAAACCAACCTGATTGGCAGGGTAACAAGCCTTGTGGATGTTGGGAAGCAGTAGATGTGGTTTATTTTGACTTTAGTAAGGCATTAGATACTATCTTACATGAGCTTCTCATAAACAAACTAGGGAAATATAACCTAGATTGAGCTATCATAAGGTGCATGCATAATTAGCTGGAAAACTGTTGCCAGGGAGTAGTCATCAGTGGTTCACAGTCAAGCTGTAAAGGCATAATGAATGGGGTCCCGCAGGGATCAGTTTTGGGTCTGATTCTCTTCAATATCTTCATCAACGATTTAAATAATGGCATAGAAAGTATACTTAAAATGTTTGAGGATGATACCAAGCTGGAAGAGATTCTTCCTCTCTTTCCTGCCTCTTTCTTTTCTATTTTGTGTCTTTCTGTCCACCTTGGGTCTGCAGTAGCAAACAGCAGAAAGTTAAAGCGTGTTTGAAATATTGACCCGGGGAAGAAAGGATTTTGTTGTTTAAAAGTATCGTTAATGCTACATTTTAACAAAATTTGAAACAAAACTGACTAGAGGTGGGTGAATTTATTTGCATAAAATAAGAATAATCCCAGGACATCACCAATTTTTATGACCAATTCTGATGGAATTGCAACAGGGTTAATTGAAAGCAAATATTGCCCTTAGAGCTACACCGTCTAGAAGGCTCTGATATCTTCAGGATAAAATTGTATTGGTTCTGGTTTCTGTGCTTTAATGGAATCTATTAACCAGAAATGGACAGCATTCAAAGAACAATGCTAATGGCAAGCACAATTGGCTAGGAAGAAGATACATGATTCTAGACCGTTCATTAATCTAACAAAGGCCTAACAAGATCCAATGGCTGGAAGCTGATGGGAGGCAAATTCAAACTGGAAATAAGTGCAACGTTTTAATAGAGGGGCCTAATTAATGTTGGAACAATTTAACTAGCGATGTGATAGATTCTCTGTCAGCTCGAGTCTATAAATCGCCAGTCTTGTCAGTCTTTAGATTGGATGTCTTTTTCTAGCTCAGCCCCAAAATGGGGGCTTGACGAAGGAATTGCCAGTTGGAATTCTCTGGCCTGTGTTATACAGATTAGACTCGTTAGTCATAATTGTTTCTTCTGGCCTTAACATATATGAATCTCTGATCCCACCAGACTGCCACTAAAAGGGGAGATGGTCCAGCAAAGCCCCACTGATGGACTGCTCGGAGGAGCTGAGTAACAGGTTACTTGCAGGCCATCCTTCCAGAAGACATTAGGAGGAGTCGGGACCTGTTGAAGGGCAAGTTGTGTGAAGAGGGGGGAAGGAGGAAGATTATTAGTGTCCTTTGTAGGGATACAGAGATCTACAAGAACTCATCAAGAGTTTTGCTACTTCAGACATCCTGTGTGACCCCGAGCCAGTCACTTAGTCTATCTGTGCTCCATGTCCCATTTGTATGATATTTTTCCCTTTTTGTATTTCCCTTTTTCTTCAGTGAACAAATCTAGACCAATTCTGAGTGCTTTTCAAAATCCCATCTTTAACCTTTCCTCATACGTCAGCACCTCCAGCCTCATGCTCCTCTTTTCAATCCCTCCCATTTTGTCTCTGCAGTAACAGTGTGTCCAGAGCCAAATGCAATATTCCAGGTGTGGTTACCCCAGAGCCTTAGGAAGAGATGTTAATTATCTGCTTCTTTTCTGATATAGTGCTTAAGGCACTGGCTTTCCTGCCATTTCACATTGTAAACTTGTGTCTAATTCTCTCTCTACTAACATCCCTAGGTTTCTCTCAGCATGACAATATTGAGGTTTCACCCTCTCATTAAGTAAATGCATTTTGGATAATTTTTTCCCCAGTGGTATTATCTTGAAGTTTGTTAATTTGCTTCCTGCATCTGTGACTTTTCTTGTCCCCTAACATTATTTCTCTGTTCTGGCTGATTTCCCCAGCTCCTCCCAGTACTATATCATCTGCAAATGTAATTAATTTGCTCTTTGCTCTTCCAGATTCTCGACAAAGATTTTTTGTCTGCGGCTTATATAGGGACCATACTCTCTGAACTATAAGGGCACTATTAGTTCCTCCTTCTGATCTCTCCTCAATGCTGACTTCTCCTTTGACACCTTCTGAGAAGTCTGCCAGTTAATGAGCAGATGTTACTCATTGGCAGGAAAAAATATCTTCAGACGAATCAGAACCATTAAGGTAGGTACATAGCCGACCTATGTAACTCTGTGATCTTCTCCTTGTTGCAATAGCCCCTCTGCTGCCTTCCCTCCTGCTGTTTCTAAACAGACATTTGAAAATAGATCATATACTCTGGGTGGAGGAGCTGGCTTACTGCATACTTGGCATAATGGGACTGATCCCAAAAGAGGCTTTTGGACATGACCAAAATAATTAATTCTGCTAACTATGGTGATTGCCAGATTTAACACTGATCCCTGCAGTTCATAGAATCATAGCAGATGAGAGTTGGAAGGGAGCTCAGGAGGCCATCTAGTCCCATCCCTTGCTCAAAGCAGGGCCAGCCCCAACTAAAACATCTCAGCCAGGGCTTTAGCAAGCCGCACCCTAAAAACTTTTAAGGATGGAGATTCCACCACCTCTGTAGGTAACCCATTCCAGTGCTTCACCACCTTCCTAGGGAAAAAGGTTTTCTGGATTTTCAACCTAGACCTTCCCCACTGCAACTTGAGACCATTGCTCCTAGTTCTGTCATCACCACCACTGAGAACAGTCTTGTTCCATCCTCCCTGGAACCCCCTTCAGGTAGTTAAAGGCTGCTATCAAATCCCCCCCTCATTTTTCTCTTCTGCAGACTAAACAAGCCTAGTTCCCTCAGCTTCTCCTCATAAGTCTTGTGCTCCAGCCCCCTAATCATTTCTGTTCCCATCCACTGGACTCTCTCCATCCACTGGACTCTCTCTCTCTAATGCAGCCCAATATGCTATTAACATTCTTGGCAAGAAGGGCACACTGCTGACTCATATCCAGCTTCTTGTCCACTGCAACCCCCAGATCCTTTTCTGCAGAACTGCTGCCTAGCCAGTCAGTCCTTGGTTTGTAGCAGTACATGGGATTTTTCCATCCTAAGTGTAGGACTCTGCATTTGTCCATGTTGAACCTCATCAGATTTTCTTTTGGACCAATCTCCCAATTTGTCTAGATCACTGTATCCTATCCCTGCCCTCCAGCGTATCTACCACTCGTCACAGCTTAGTGTCATCTGCAAAGTTGCTGAGGGTGCAATCTACCCCACCTGCCAGATAATTAATGAAGATGTTGAACAAAACTGGCCCCAGCACCGACCCCTGGGGCACTCCACTTTTTACCAGCTGCCAACTAGACATCGAGCCATTGATCACTACCCATTGAGCCCAATGATCTAACCAGCTGGCAAGAATACTGTGGGAGACCATATCAGAAGTTTTGCTAAAGTCAAGATATATCACATCCACCACTTTCCCCACATCCACATTCATTCATCTCATCATAGAAGGCAATCAGGTTGGTCAGGCACGACTTTCCCTTGGTGAATGCATGCTGACTGTTCCTGATCACCTTCCTCTCTGCCAAGTGCCTCAAAATGGATTCCTTGAGGACCTGCTCCATGACTTTTCCAGGGACTGAGGTGAGGCTGAGGTGTAGTTCCCCAGATCTTCCTCCTTGCCTTTTTGGAAGATGGGCACTAGATTTGCTTTTTTCCAATTGTCCAGGACCTCCCCCAATCACCACGGGTTTTCAGAGATAATGACCAATGGCTCTGCTATCTCATCAGCCAACTCGGACAGCACCATCAGATGCATTGCATCCAGCCCCATGGACTTGTGCATGTCCGGCTTTTCTAAATAGTCCTGAACCTGTTCTTTCACTACTGAAGGCTGCTCACCTCCTCTCCATACTGTCTTGCCCAGTTTCTTCCTAGACATCTTTCCTTCAGCACATTTCTGTTTATTGGTGTCTTCTCCTTCAGGCAGCTTTCAACCCACATGAAAGTGTTTGTATCCAAGCAGATCTGAAAGTATTTTGAGAAAGATTTTGTGAGATACTATAATATAATTTACTATAATTCAAATATGTGACACTTTCTGCTTTCCCTAATTCTGCAATTCTATAAAAAAAAAAAGGGGGGTGAAAAATTGCAATCAGGTGTATCTTGCAAGATCTGTTCTTCATAAATTCAAGCACTGTATTGCTCTTGGTACTATTATCTTTTAGATAATATTCTCTCAGTCTGCACGCCATTATTTTACTAAGGATGGAGGATTGATTTATGGAGTAGTAATTGCCATAATCCTTTATTTTATTTTGTACAAATATATTCTTTAGGTAAATTAAAGGCCATGTTATAAAGTCACTCTGACATATTTGTTTTACTATGTGATTTTTGTAATAAATAGCTTATTATACATTTTAAATACTCCTTGCGCTCCTGTTTCAAAACAAAATCCAATTTCCTAGTGGACTGAAAAAGAAGTTTACTGAATGCTTCGTGAACTCTCTGAGGAACTTTTCATTTGAAGGGAAAGTTAACTATCTGAAACAAAATGATGTGTATTGGTCATACTTGTGCATTCTATGTACAAGCAGGGAGGAAAAATGCTTATTTCCCAGGATTTTAAACTAGAATGAATGTTTAGAAGGGAATATATATTTCAGGATGGGAAGGTGCTAGGTTGCAGGCTATTTTTATCTATTTTCTCACTGAAAAGAACATGAGCATGAAGATTATAATGTATCTCTTAGGTTACTTTTACATTGGTGGTATTAACAGGTTTTTCTTCACTTCTCAGTTCTTTTTGATCTAAACATATTGAAAAAGTTCAGTAGCTTGAACACAGCAAATACTAATTTCAGCAAAAGAGAAGAGTCAGTGCTTTCTGTCTTCCATTTACTTTTTCTCCACTCACATACAAAAGTAATGCTTACAAATCAAAACTTTGAGAATACACTGAGTAAAATACTGAAAGAAGTTTTTCAATTAATTGTAGAAATTTTTTAAGACAATGCATTGCAAATAAGCATGTAGTGTCATTTGTACTATTTGATTTTGTTATTCATCGTTTTCAGAGAAAAATAGGTGTACAAGTCATTTTAACAAGATACAAAATGTATAAATCCACTAAGGCCTGGGCTTTTCCCTGCTATAGACAATTTTCAACAGGTCTCATCTTCTCTGTGACCCATTGGAGGGCAACATTGCCCTTCAGTAGATGGTGTACAGTTGTACTGCATTGTACTACACACCTTACTGTTGCACCCAGACTGTGCCTGTTTTACCCCTTCTTCAAAGACTACCACTTATAGTGGGGTGTGAGACTGGTTTCCAGGCCCAGGAGAGTTTTCAAGGTGTCCATGTTTTTTCTCATCCCAAAATGGGACAAAGAAAGTCCAAATCTCAAAATGTTGATAAATAGATCATCTGAATTGTTTTTCAGATTGGGTCAATTGAAACATCTCATTAAGGGTTTGTCTAAACAAACATTTAGTTCATGGAAGATGAGTACTAATGAGTACAAGTAACCTCACTGACCTCAGTGCACAGCTTGTGTAAATGATTACCATTTGGAGGAAGGGTTGCACAGTATCACCTACCGGGCCAGATTCTATTTACATTTAAGCCCCTTTATACTTCATCGGCACTGTAAAAAAGGTCTTAAATTGGTTTAAATTACACCTACATCCACTTCACAGCTCCTTTACATTGCCACAGTGGTGTAAAGGGAACTTAATATAACTGAGGATTAGGCCCTAAATATTTTTACTCTTGGGTTTGGCTGGGTTCTCCTGAGAGAGATGCTGGGTCTGGCTGTATGTGTCAGAAATATATTCTCCATGGCCTTGATTTAAAATCCATAGAAGTCTTTCCATTGACTCCAATGGCCCTAGCCCAGTGAGAGAAGCAAAGAGCAGTGGGCAATTCAGCTCCATTTTAGGGCCTTCAAACCCTTCTTTGGTTCCCCTTTCTCCCTTAAGTCTCCTTTACATTTCCTTTAAAGAAATTTGGCAGCAGTTTTTTCTGTTTTCCTGGCCTCCATAGTTCTCTGACAATGCCGAGGCTTAGGCCTGGTATCATGAAACACTCACACTGGCCTCTCTCCTTCACGGGACAAGCATTCCTGATGAGACTGTGAAGTGGAGGAGGAAGAAGAAGGAAATTAAGCTACTTAGGCTGGGTCTACACTGCCACTACAAATTTGCCGCCGTCACATCGATTGCTCTGGATCGACTGAGCAGTCTGCATAGATGCGCTCAGTCGATCCAGGAAGCGACGCGGGAAAACCAGCCCGGTACGTGGAGTAGCGCTGCGTCGAAGGGAGCGCTGTTCCCTTCGACGCAGCGCTGTATGGATGCCATGCAGAGGAGACGCTGCAAAGTCAACAGGAGATACGCAAGTGATTTACAAAAATCCCAGGACAGGTGCTGAAGAAGATAGAAGGAGCAGCCATGAGGATGACATTACAGGCCACCAAAGAGATAATGATATACATAACATGAAAATATGTGCTTTCTTTCTTAAAAGTGATGACCTGGAAAGTTTGCCACAGGAGGTCTGATTTAAGTCCTTGACATTCGCAAGCACACCAAGGGCACAGATATAATAAAGTTCATTCACCCTCTGCTTATGGATCTAGCTTGAGGGGACAGCTCCTGTTTCCTTAACACTCCATTGGTAAATATTCACAGACATCCCACCAGCAAGGCCGGATGTGACAAGGAACAAATGCCTGTTCTTTAGGCATTTTTGAAAAAAGTTCACACATAAAGAATCTGCATTCAGAATGAGCCAAAATAAAAAAGAAATTGTTCATGAAAAGCAATCAGCTTACTTCTCTGAGATCTTTCAGCTGAATTTTCTAGGAAAAGGCAATCTCTAGCGTGATGTGGTCTTCAATATGCCTCGCAGTATTGTTATTAACTGTATTGAAGATTTATATTACTGTAGTGCATAGAGGCCATGGTATGCAGTACAAAAATACATTTACAAGTCCTGCTCCAGAGATCTTACAGCCTAAGAAAACACAGAGATTCTTGGAAGGAGCATAGACTGCTTTTCAGCTAGCCCAGCAAAAGGTTTAAAGTTGTCGAAGCTGAAGGTCTTGATACAGAAAAATAAGTTGGCGAAAAAGAGTTCCCTGTGATAACAGAACCGTAGAGGTATAGCATTAGTGCACCTTTAACTAAGCACATGACTCTGCCTGTGGAGGATTATTTTGTTTGTTATTATTATTATTGTTATTATTAAATAAGCCAGTCTTCCTATCTCTGGCTTATTTGTGTGCTGGTGTCTCTGGATTCTGCTGACCATATGGATACATGTATTGTTTGTTTGTGTTGGAGGCTGGCAGCATACTGTCTCCAATTTCCCAGCGGGAGCTCCTGTAGGATAGATGTTGTCTGAGCTCCCCAAACCCTCCCACTCTGTTTTTTTGAGTCTGATCCAGAGCCAGTTCAAGTCAATGGGAGCTTTTCCAGTGTCTTTGGACCAGGCCCATCATGGATAAGAAGGACACCATCTGTGTAGATGTTTCTATAATGTAGAGTAAGATGCTGAAATTCCCCCAACATTATGGTTATTGGCTCCTTGTATTTGCTTTTGAAGAAACCATTCATTAAATTTTATTTTCTATTTTGATTTATCATTTAATACTGGTTAAACCAGAGCACCCCCTAGAGGCAGCTGTGTGAAAAGCCTCTCAGCTTGCGTTCAGATTCTCCTGTACAGCACTGCAAGAAACTCTATGATCCTGTCTCTTTGTTAATTTGATTTCCGTTCACTCGTGCTCCAGTGCACAGCTACTCTAAAAGCACAGTGCCATTTAACCTCTGTCATCTTCAGGATGCTCCGGAGAGCTCCTCCTGAAGGTGTCTGTTTGTCTGCTCTTCCTCCTTGGTTACTAGAGGTGAATTAAAACTTGTCATTTCTGTTGTTGTTCCTTACATACTCACAGGCTTAAATGTTTAACGTGGGCAGGTGGGTCACACGTAAAGGCCCCCACGCTGGTCTTCATTTCAAGAGTGCATTATGAAACAAAGGAGGACTGCACAAGTCTTTTTACAGAGTCCTTAGGCTCTTTGGATCCTGGACTGGCTACAAGGAAGGGTTGTGCTGAGCATGGAAACCTCAGTCATGCCCAGTGAGCGCTGGAGTCACACCCCAAATTATAAACCTGGAGGCAGTCACTGTAGAAATGTCGATTGTTAGCGAAGGAGAAGACAGCAATAGACTTGATTTCAATGCAACAATTCACATACTTAGCTGCCTTGCTGGATGGGGCTATGTTGGTTAAGTAAATCACCCAAGGTAAATTGAGGTCAAGAGCTTTAATGATGTTGATTCATGGATTACATGAAGCATAGGCTTGACTTCACATTTAAGCCAGTTGTTAAATACTCTTAATTGGGCCAGCGGATAAAAGATACATCGTGAACAGGAGGGACTGGGGCACAATAATAATAACAGTAACACATAACTTTCCTATTGTGCTTTCTATCGGACAGAGAGATCATGTGCCCTCCCTTTAAGGGCACTCCATTTCAATCTATAGGCTATTTCACTGGAGTACTCGTTAATTACCTCCTCCCTTTATTTAGCATGCCTCGGAGCCTTCATCAGATTGGGGCTGTACCGCCATCATTTTGTAAAAGTCGACTATTAAGCTGGACAAAGTAATAAGAACTGGAGCGTGATCAGCCCATTTTATATGTACTATATATTTGGGCCAACCAGGGGAAAAGAATCTCTTCTCATTCAGAGTTCATTCCTGTGAGAGACTGAACACTAGAATCCAGTCCAGGAGTGGGATCCAATCCAGTAGGTTAATGGGCTTCAATGGGGCTGCTCACATGGGTAACTGACCCTATTAGATGAAGTAAAATAGAATCATAGAGTTTAAGGCCAGTAGGGACCATCAGATCACCTAGTTTGACCTGTTCTACATCACAGGCCAACAACAGCACCCACTGCTGAATCCAACAACCCAAACTGGATCAAATTACTATAGCCCTTTGGAGATGCGTCTAATATGTGCACAGAAAGAGAAAAGGAGGGGCCAACCTGCACCAGTGGGCAGTGTGCAGGAAAATAAACAATCTATGCTAACCATTTACCTCTTGTGTCATTCATACCTTACCCCAGGTGAATTTAAATAGAATGGGATCATCTGAAAAGAATTCTGGGGGAAGGGTGCAGATATTTAGTCTCCATGATCCATGTAATATGTGTAGGAACTGGTTAAGAAATTTAAAATGTTGGCTTCCGGTTTACAGGTACTCTACCATGATCTTAAATAAATGGATTTTGCTAACTCCAGCATTCACTTTATTAGGTATCCATGGTAAATGTAATAGCTTTAGTCAGAATGTGTTAGTACGTTCTTTATTAGCAGAAGAGCCAATTACTTTTATTTCTCAGAGAAAAACAGGTGATCCCACAATGGCTTACAAATGGGACGGGTTAGCCATAGAAGCAAATCATCATCCTTAAGATTGGTTCATGTGATAGATAGTTGAGTACCTCAGTCTCTTTCATTATTTGTGCCGAAAGAAGAAGCTGTGTTAAGAAATAAAACTCTAACGAACTGCCCATTCGAAGACTATGGAGTCCAACCATCTTTATATGTTTTACTCCCTTTAAAGCTATTTTCCCTTTAACCTTCAATGAGTGTTTTGCAATTGTAATTTGCAGCTGGTTCCTTTTAATTTGTTTTTTCTTGGCATTCTCTGTACTTGTGAGATTTTGACGTCGTTCATTGCCTGTAACCACCCATCCCACTCATCTTCATTAGAACTGCTCACTTGAGAAGGACAAGCAATGGTGGGGGAAGAGACATCCTGTAGTTGAAAACTTTGGATTTGAGTCTCATCTCACTTATGTTGATTTAAATCAGGAGTAATGGAATTATACCAGTGTAATAGCAGTGTGAGTTAGGCTTTCCAATATTAGTTGAAAACAGAATATAGATAATATTTATGTTTACATTAGCATAGATAACCTTTGCCGTGATGTCCAATGGACTGTTTCCTACTATGCTATTAGGAAGGTTAAAGTTCATAGTTCAACGCAAGCCACCCAAGACACAAACAACCAAAATCAGCTTCCTGCAGTGTTTCCTCAATTCAGGAAGCATCAATTCCAGCAGGGTCTCCTTAAGCAGATAACAAGGTTCCCATCCATTGCTGGCCATACTGCTACAAAATCGAGCAAAGCACTGCCCAAAAGTGCATAAAGATAACTTCTAATATCACTCGCAACAATAATAGAATCCCAGTCGGCAATACAGGTCCCTTACACCAAATGGCTATGGAATCAGTACCCACTGCCAGCCACAAGCACCGTGTGCTATGTTTCGCTGACCTTTCCCACATCAGCCATCCCACTCATCTTCATTAGAACTCCTCACTTGAGAAGGACAAGCATGATTTGACCCTAGTTGTACTTTTATTTCACTTGTTTTAGGATTTTTTCCCCTCCATTATTTATCTCAGAAGCTATCCTTAGGATAGGGAAGAAGGTGGGTTTCAGAGTCCAAGCTCCAGCCTAAGCCTAAATGTCACCCTGGGCTTTGAAGGTCATCACCTTGGCGTGTGTAGATGTAATCAAAGGTGCTTTAGAAAAATCCCACCCTTAGCTCTTGCTACAGATTTGCTAGAGGCTTTTTCTTTAGACAGTGAGCTCTTTGGAACAGAGACAATCTTTAAGTGTGGCTACTACCAGAAATAAACAAATGATTAGTAATATCAATATATGTAATAATACAAAATGATATTGATATATTAATCATATATTTATTATAATACTACTCTGGAAGAATGCAGTGCTCCACCAGTTACCTTTATAAACACTGTAGCAGCTAAATAAACAAGAAAGACAAAGATTTATCCCTTTGTACCAACCTATTTTGTTGTACATACTTAATATAGCTAATTTCCCAGAACTTGCTTCACTTTTACATTATTATTACCTTTAAAAATACTTTCACTCTTGGACCTTTAACCGAACTAAGAACCGAACAGGGTTAGGAAGAGAGAAAGCAATCATTTCAGTCTGGGAATTAATTCTGAAGCTCTGAATTGGCCTTCAGTTTAATATGCTCAATCACCTGACCTGAAAACTAACTGCAATAATCAAGATATAGCAAGGGAGACTTTTAAAGGATATGTCAGCCGGCTCTTGACATATGGTGCTGGGGACCTACTGTACAAGAATGTCAGCAGTACTTGAAAGGTTAATGGAAGTGGGATTTGTTAAGACATGACTGATTCTCCTAGAACAGGTGGGGGGAAAAAAGCTGATTTGGACAAAGACCTTTAAAGCCCTTTTGCATTTGCATCTCGCTATCTGAAGGAAAGTAGAGCGCTAATCTCTCTTTTAACTTAAATCACTCTAATCTCTTGGAGGGATCCAAGTCATGTCAAAGAAAACATTTCCAGACTAGGAATGAGCTCTCAGACTGGGGGAAATACTCAGTGTGAAGCTTAGGAAAACAAATCTACCAAAGCATAGGAGAGCTGCTGATCACATTAATATAGTTCAAGTTAAATGTTTTGCAGTGGGGTTTTTTTTTTGGTTTTTTTGACTGTATAGAACCCTGACACAAACTCCCAAGGGACTTTCTCACAGCTTGTCATTATCACATCAAAATGAAATGGTCCTCTTTTACTTGATAGAAGTAACTAACCTTTCTTTACTCCAGTAAATATTCCAGAACTGCTCCCACAAAACTGTGATTCCACTCACTATGCTACATTGGATTTATAGTCCCCACTTATAACTGTAGGACTAATAATGGCTGTTCTATGTTAAACATGATATACGCTCCCCCTGCAATATATGAACCTTCACCGAACCAGTAATTGTATTAGAAAATAATTAGTTATTGGACTTGCGCTTTCGCAGAGCAACAGCCAGATTGCAAAAACGGGGTGTGTGATTATCCCAGGTCACCCACAAATACGCCCCTAAATCCAGTGATTGATACATCCTTGCTTTATCCCTGTCAGCCATGTCCTCGCTCCCATTAATTATGCATCTCAAAAAGCTGCAGTGCATCTGCTACTTACTTTTTTTTTTTTTTTGCCATTCACTTGAGAAAGTGATGAGCTGGTCCTGTGTGCAGGTGGAAAGATAAATAGATAAAGGGAGTTACTGGCCCTGCACAGGGGTAATGAGACACCATGGAAATACGTTCTGCACCATGGAAAAGCCATAGCATGTGGATCCAGTCATCTTTCCACGTGCACAGGGTCCCTCTGACTAGACAGCACAAAACTGTGGCAGGTAACGTGCAGAAATACACAGCATGTCACTGGAACAGAAAGGGCCATGCAGCTTGTGAGGCATTTTGGAAATAGACTCATAGACTCATAGACTCATAGGTCAGAAGGGACCAATATGATCATCTAGTCTGACCTCCTGCACAAGGCAGGCCACAAAACCCTACCCATACACACATATAACAACCCCGAACCCATGACTGAGTTATTGAAATCCTCAAAAGTGAGATTTGAAGACCTCAAGCTGCAGGGAATCGATCAGCAAGCGACCCATGCCCCACGCTGCGGAGGAAGGCGAAAAACCTCCGTGTCCTCTGCCAATCCGCCCCGGAGGAAAATTCCTTCCCGACCCCAAATATGGTGATCAGCTAAACCCTGAGCATGTGGGCAAGACTCACCAGCCAGCACCCAAAAAGGAATTCTCTGCAGTAACTCAGTTCCCATCCCATCCAACATTTAAAGGGGCATGAGCAGGGTAAAAGGGTCACCAGGCAGGGAAATGTCCTGGAGCTCAATGACACTCCCCAATACCCCATAAAAATGATGCATGCGTAGAACGAACAGCAGGAAGGCAGCCACCAGCAGGTTTCTGTTGAGCATACAACTCCACAAACCCAAGTGTTCCAAGTGCAGATCAGTATCAGGAGGAACAAGAGAAGCCCTCGGCAATAAGAAAAGACTCTGTAATCATGGGCATTTCAGACACAGTGTGGTGGTCATGTGGTAAAATTAGAGACCCCTGCAGAGCGCGTCTTGCACTGCCGATCTAAAGGGAACCTGAGCAGTCACTCTGGGCTGGTTCAAGTCTTGCTGACAGCAACAGCTTCTTTTGAAAATATCTGACAGGGAGGGATAGAGGCCGAGCCATCACTCTGCAGCTCAGACACAAGCTGGAAGGGCTTTGGACCTTCAAGCTTCAGAGAAGGCTGAATTCAGACATCAGACCTATAGACCCGTCCCTAAAGACTCAGATCTTGGCGTCTCATGATGACCTCAGAATATCAGCTTTCTGAGAGCCCTGAAAACATGGCTGAAGTGTAAGTGCCACGGTGACATCTGCCTGAGTCTGCAGAGAGCCTGAAAAAATAGCTCTGAAAGCTGTGAACATCCCATCCATCTTAATTACTGGGGCTAGCCTCTGCCAATACCAGCCAAACAACGAACTCGGACTCTGAGTGTCAGGGCCCATTGAGTCTGTGTGTCATGTGGCCCTGCCAGGATAACGTTTGCATATAGAGTTCTTTGCTCAGTTGGGTGGATCTGAGTCCGCCCAATGATGAGACAGACCTCAGCCCATCTGGAGACAGAATGGTGGTCAGGGTAGGTCACCACCTACTCAAAGACAATTGATGGTGGGACCGTCCAACTCAGATGATGACTCCTTAGATGTCCCTTCACCATGAGGAGTGGTGGTGCCGAGACATGGGGGCAAGGTCATTGGATCCCAATCTGGGGTGTGCCAAATGCCCTGGATGACTTTAATTTGGCACTGACTTTGAAGCATAAACCAACCTCTGGTTGCTGACGGTCAGAAATAAATTCCTATAAACAAGTTTTTCCATAATTGTCCCCTTTGGGGTTCCTGGCACCTTCCCCTGGTGGTGCTGGCCATGGCTAGAAATGGGATATTGGACTCAGTGGTCTGATTTGTTGTGGCCCTCCTGTTTGTGTGTGTTCCTACCCTCCTAGGGACCTTTTCTCCCACTGCAGGGTATCAGTCATTCCCACTGACTTCAATGGAAATTAAGCCTAAGCTACACTGGAGCAATAGGGTCCCCAGCCCTGTGGTTTCTTTTTCATGTAGCCATTGGATATTTTGTTTGAGTAATTCTTGGAGATGAATTACCAGGCCCACTTCCTTGTGGGAGGGTAATGGCTACTTCTCATGAGAACTATCAAAACGGGGAACAGTTTACTGCATTACCTATCCAGCCCCTTTGCCTTCTCAGGGCCATGGACCACTCTTGAAGAATATGCTCTCAGTCATCCCTGTGCATGAGCTAGGGAGTGGAGTCTGAGGACTACTGACACATACGTTACTCTCCCCTAAACTAGAAATCATACATCTTTCCCCTTTGCATTTAGTTGCATGACATGGGAAAATAATACTCTCTACATATAATAGATGGTGGTGGTTACAAAATTCCTCCTTTCTCATATATATAGCATTTTATGCCTACTAACTTTGTCAGTGTCTCTGTAACACTTCAAATTAACAGTCGCTGTGGTTTTTGTTTTAAATCTGTAAATCCTAAAAATAACATGAAGCTGCATTATCCCTGTCATTAATTTTTCTGCCAAAGAAGAACAAAAATCACATAATGTGATTTGATGCACAATGAAGTAATGCACTTTGACAGAAGGCACCGATTGACTGATGGCTGTTGATGTAATTTTTGGACAGGTAGCCTGAATTCTGAAAGATTATCTGAGGTGATAAGGAATTGGCTAAAAGAGGGTATTCATAATTGTCTACAAGTAACATCTCCAGCTTAGTCAATAACCATCCAGCTTTTGAAATAAGCTGGTTATTTCAAATAGGTTTGTAAGCCAAGTCTGTGTTGTTAACCACGTGGCCTGCTTCCCTCGTTTATTTGGTTGAGAGTTGTTTGAAATTTGAAAAACTAGTCAAACTTGCAAACATTTTTACCCTATGATTTAACCACAAGGCATAGCATTTGTCTCTCACACCAATTTATTTTGGTCATAACGTCACGGATTTGTTTAGGCAAAGAGAAGATTGTGCTATGATCTAGGGACAGAAAAACGGCCTCAAAAGATTGCCTGGGACAAGTAGAGGGCCAGTATGCAGTATATATCCTATATTGTTTTTTTTAATTAGAATAGATATCTTTTCTCCACTCTACCCTCTTTCTCTCAATTTCTGGGGCAGAATGCTTTTACTTATACAAATCTTGCATTGCTCCAGCTCCCAATTTACACCAGGGTAAGTGAGAGAAGAATCAAGCCCTGGTGATTTTTCACATTGCACATTCTCCGCTTGGTTTCCTAGCCTATAATTTTTATGGGATGTCATATTTTTCCAAGTTTAATGTATGCATGGGAATAATTGTCAATGATTCTTTCCAACTCAGGATGTTTGAGAAGGTTTAAAACTGGGCCAAACTTCTTAGCTGATCGGATCTCTATTTGTTCTTATTTTGGCTTTAGTTTTTGGTTTGGGGAGGTATCACTTTCTATTTGAAGTAAAGGACCCATACATTTACTAAAAGGGCAATATTGTCCAGCTGTTGTGTGTGTAGGTGTTTTTAAACTGTACTTTTTGTGGCATTGTGTCCCCTACTACAAAATGATCCATCTCTCAAATTAAAATAGGTCTTCACTATTGTCTATATTTTTGGCACAAAAATTAAGTACAAATGTGCCCAGCCAACCAAATCATCAGTCACGATGTCTGTAGAGTTCTTAGGCAATTTCTTTCTCATGCTAACTGCACAATGGGTCAAAATGATGTCAAACTCTTAAAAACACAGGGTCTAGCAAGTCCTTTGACCTAAAATTGATCCTTAATTTTTCATGGGTCAATGTGTCACACACCTATGGGTAAACGAAACACTTATGCCATACCATTAAGTGCAGTTTCCGATTGCCAGTTCAGGCTGTATACAAAATGTTGCCTCTATCAAGTTCTTACATATTTTCATTTTGAAACTTCCATTTAAATGCAAATCCTGACATTTAAATTGAGTCCTCATGCTTTATTACGCCATAATTACTGTTTCCCAGCTCACCAGACATGAGTGTAATAAGGCCATAGGTCACTTTACTAGCCCTCTGAAAATGCAATTGAAATCAAGAAGTCATCATCTGCTGCTCTCGTGAGTGACACACATTTGTTAGGGGAGATCTGAGGATGGCTCTGAACAGTGCCCTAACACCGATCTGCTCACAAAAACAAAATAATTACAAAACCACAAAAACCCAGCAGATGCTTACCTTCCATATTCAGGGTTTTGGTTTTTTTGTTCAAAGGGTAATGACTTGGGCAGACTTCAGAACAGCACTGTTTGCAAAGGAACTGGATTCTTCCTGAGTAGCAGTGGAAAGGTTGTTCCATTAATCCCACAGGATGGGGAACACAGTAGGTGCTAGCATTGAGGGAGAACAGATAAAAAAAATCAAGGCACTGTATAATCCCATCTTAATGTGCATAATGGCAGTCGTTCATGAAGTGCACTGGAAAGTTTTAATGCTGTGTCTACCAATGTACAATGGGAACGGAACAGAAAACTGTGAATGATGTATGTATCTGTCAGTCTCTCGTTGTCCTATGTCATTAAAGGATCTGAGTCTGATAACCTAATAGCAACGTGGGCATCTGCAAGCACAGAGCAATTACAAGTCCAGTCAATGAATTGGCATGACAAGCTAGATAAGGATTGCCAAAGCTATATGAAAAAAGCCAGACACCTCAGATGCCTGTCAGGTCAAGTGTGAGCCACCCAGGATGGGGACAGCTTGTTGAATTTGGAGTCTAAGGCTATGTCTACACAGCAGAGTGAAGTTGACTTAGTTTAAGTCGACTTTCAGCAGATGATTTCTAGAAGTCATAGTAGCATGTACACTACGCTGTTTGCACAGATGTCCTGCATTTACACTGAGCAGTGTTAATTCGAATTGCAAAGCAGTGCACTGTGGGTAGCTATCCCGCAGTACAACCAGCCTCGGTGGCTGTTAGGACAAGTGTCATCGTCCCATGATGCAATGCTGCTTCCCCCACTCTTCTCCCTTCCCTCCCCCGACAAACAGGAAAAGGTTTTTTGCACCGTTTTTTTACTCTCTGAAATTGCCATTGCTGCAGAGACATGGAGCCAGCTCAACTCTACACTGTTATTGTGAGTGTGACCAATACATTGCAGCTGATTGATTATTTTGTAAATAGAGCAAGAATGAAGGAATTTTGAGACGTGTCCTGGAAGCAAGTGACAGGAAGAACAATGGTTAGCTGTGTACAGCCGTTCTCCAGACATGATCTCTCTCTTTTTTTTAATTTAAATAAAGTTTTCATTCCTTTTTCATTCACTGGTTTGTTTAATGAACCACAAGATCATTACACGATGTCCAAATGGCCGAATGCAAAAGATACTGCAGGAATTTTGAGGTTAACTCCTGGATTTGAAAATTTAAAGAGGACAGGGGAACGCGTGAAGCTGCAAACAAAGAAGAACAAAATATTTGTATGTAGTTTATCAGCACATTAGCAGCTTGACAAACTTATGAAGGGAAAAAAGCCAAATTTGAATGTCTTGTGAAGTTCATTCAGTCTGCAATTGCCAGGTTTTTGCAGAGAACTGGGGGGAAAATCCAGCAGAGAACTAAACTGTATTTAGTGGCCATAGGGACAGAGGAGAAAAATGTTAAAGTGAAATCACCCATTGTTTGCAGATTGCTAGGAAGGAAGCATTAATATGTACAACAACATTAAGTTTGAAGAATGTGAAAACGTGAAGTTAAGTAAAATACTGACTAAATTTGAACATTGCATGCCAAAAAGGAATGAGAGCTTTGAGAGAGACACATTTCTTACATGCATGCAAAAAACTGATGGCACCAGAAAGCAACATGTAACACAATTAAGAAGACTCAGTAAAACCTGTGACTTTGGTGAGTTGATAGAATCTCTGGTCAGAGAGAGAATCATTTGTGGCATTAAAGGCAATGCTTTGAGAGAAACTGCTCCGTGAAGGAGATTTAACTTTAGAAAAGGTTTTCCAGATATTCAGCGCAGCAGAACCTGTGAAAGCACAAGTCAAAGAGCTGAATTCACCGGAAAGGGTTATCCACGTACTAAGATATAGCTCGAAAACGTCAGATCAGAAAGTGGAACCACCTGTTATGAAAGCAACTACTAGCGGCCAGAGTGGGTAGACGAATGTGGAAGGTCTGGCTCTCAGCATGGCCCCAAACAATGGTTTGCCTTTGGGAAGTTCTGTCATAAGTATGCAGAAAATAAACATTTTGCAAAATGTTACAGATCCCAAAATGCAGACAAGCCAAGCGCCTGCAGTTCAAGATGACCTGGTTGAGGAGTTTTAAAAAGATGTGCTGGGACTGAGCAAAACTGATGAGAGTGCCTGGATACTGCCAATGAAATTGAATGGAACAATTCCGCCACTCAGACTGGACACAGGAGCTCATTCTGTCCGAACACGATTATGAGAGACTGAAAATAAGACCAACACTGGGACCAACAAAAATAAAATTACCTGGTTATTCTGGAACAAACATACCAGTGAAGGGAAAGTGCATTGCAAGCAACAAATATAAAAACACCACATACAAGCTTCTATCCTTTGCAGTATCAAAGGAGGTGATGCTGATTTTAGACCTGGCTGCCTATGAAAAACTCAATCTCATAGAATGGATGCTCTTATTACAAGATCATAGTGGCTATAAGGCACTTATCTGGGATCTCATCACAATCTGTATGAAGAGTTCAGTTGTTTGCAGGGTGAACATACAATCCAGGTAAACAAGCAGATCTCTCCAGTTGCCCATCCATATAGAAAGGTGCCATTTGCACTCTGTCATAGATTCAAGGCTAAGCTGTCAAGGATGGAAGTAGTGCAAGTAATAAAAAAAAACGAGGAACCAGCAGGCATGGATGAGCTCCCTAGTAATGGTGGAAAAAAGTAACGGCCAGCTACACATACGCGGAGACCCAAGAGACCTCGACAAGGCTATAAAACGAGAACATTTCAAATGCCAGCCAATCAAGAGATTATGGCTCAATTTGCAAATGCACAATTTTTTCAGTAAATTGGATGCCTGGATTTTGGCAGCTAAAATTAACAGAAAGCACAAATCTATGCACTTTATAACCCATTCAATTAATACAGATTCTTGTGCCTACTGTTCTACTTAGCTTCCACACCGAATTGTATGACAAAACCATCTGCATGATCTAGGAACATATTAATGGCATTGACATCTGTTATGATCTATGACACATATTAATGGCACCATCATCCAGGCCTCAATCTCGGAAAATCTTGGGTGTGCAACTACGGCTGCAAATTTGAAACTAAACAGGGAGAAATGGGGTTAAGGAATTACAGAACTGATTTTTCTTGGAGACATTATTTCTGATGAAGTTGTTGTCATGCTGACCCGATTGGGGGGGCCCTTGAGGTGTATTCAGGAGCTACGATTACTCCCTTCTACACCAGCCTCGCGTTGGGGGTGTCATGCAGACTGGATTGGGGGGAGAGGGGGTATTTGTGTTATTTGACATCAATATGTCAAAATCATAATGATTTTTGTAAGACATGCCATGTCAGGTACTGTTAGAAAGGTTATAATGTGTTGAGTAAGAAGATAATATTTGTTCATGAGTGATATGTGTGAGGGAAGTTATGGAGATCTTTAATATACCTGTATTTCAAATTGTGCTGTAGAAGACACACCCCAGACAGAGAGGCCACAGGGCAATAGCCCGCTTAATGGCCCATCGAGACCTTTACAGAAGCAAAAGGCCCAGGAAGGAACTAAGGACATACCTGAAGAGTTACCAGGATTGGCCCGTGTGACTCTGGATTCCTTTTTGGTTCCTGTAAAGTTCCATAAGCTGCATGGCCAGTGACAGAGATTATATATGATCAAACCACAGAAACCATTTTGTCTTTGTTCCTGTCCAGCTGCGGACACACCTCTGGATCAACACACTTTGCAACTGAACTGAAGGATTTAGACACATCCAGGTACTGGATGTATACCAGAGGAACTATACAAGCCTGCAACTCCACAATTCTTCTAAAAACCTCATGTATATGGACTTTTAAATCATTTGTATGTATCTGATTGCTTTAATCCTCTAATATTTCTCTTATTGTTTGTTTTTCCTTTTATAATAAACCTTTAGTTTTAGTTACTAAAGGATTGGCTGGCAGCATGGTATTTTGGGTAAGGTCCAAACTTATAGTGAACTGGTACTGTGGCTGGTCCTTTGGGATCAGAGGGAATCTTTTAGTAAAGAGCATAGAGTTTAAATAACTGGTCTCTTTACTGGACCTAGTGGCAGTTTGGGAACCGGAGACTGAAATGCAGTAAAGGGGGCTGTGTGTATTTGCACAGTGGCTTCTTGATAACCAGTGTGGGGGAATCAGAAGCACTGTTTGTGGCTGGTTGGGAAGTCTGACTTGAGTGTCACCCACCAGTGCTGGGAGAATCTGCTCTCCTTTTACAGCCTGCCCTGACCTTGGCATTATCAGTGGGCTACCCTGGGCATGGAAGGGTCACAGTTGTAATATCTGATAAGAGGAAGACTTCAGCCACTGAAATGATGCCATATCTCCAGTCAAAGAAAGATGCCCACTGGCTTCTGGGAATAGTTAATTATCTCTGAAAATTCGGACCTAATCTATTTATGAAAGCAGAGAGTTTGAGGAAATTCTTAGAAAATAAAAAAGAATGGTACCAGAGGAATCTTGGAAAGGTTTGAAAAAACAAATGATGCAAGAACCTGTGTTGAAGTTCTATGTACCAAACAGGTCTACTACAATTTTCTTCGCAATCTGGGTTAGGTGTAGTGAATATATGCTAACACGATTGTTGGCAACCACTGGCATACGGATCCAAATCACTGACTGATACAGAAACCTGATACGCACAGACTGCGAAGGAGCTTTTAGCACTATCATGTGCCTGTGAGCAATTCCATTAATCTATTTACAGGCAGACAGTGGATGTTGTAAAGGACCACAAGCCCCTGATAGAATTATTTGGCAAACTGCTCAATGAATAAACATGGATTCAAAGAAAGATAATGAAGCTGCAAAAGAAGGATATGGTTGTGATATACACACCCAGTAAATTCATTATAAGCCCTGTGGCCTGAAGCCTACAAGCAAACAGAGATAATGGAGAGCACGTCTACACTTAAAGCCTTGCATTAGCAGAGCTGCACTGCTGCAATGAGGATGCTCTGCACCGACAGGAGAGCTCTCTCCCATGGGCATCGTTAATCCACCTCCCCAAGCGGTGGCAGACATGTCCGCAGGAGAAGTTCTTCCACCACCCTAGCGCTATCTACACCAGTTCGGTTGGTATAACTAGATGGCTCGGGGGATGGATTTTTCACACCCCAAAGTAACAGTTATCCCGAGATAGGTCTCTACTGCAGATTAGGCATGAGTTAGGGGACTCGACTGAGCAAGGCAGTACTTCATTTGCATAATGACTGCAGGTAGTTTGGGGAAATTGGGGTGTAATTTGATGAGGTGATGTACTTGGGGCCCATATTTTTCAGAGTACCCTGTTGGGAATCCTCTGTGGGCAAAACCTGCCCAATGACCCAATATGGGGTCACCCTGATGTAAACTGATCTTTGCCCAGGTGGGAGAGGCCCTGACCAGAACTAAAGAGTAAGAGGAGAGAGACTGCATTTCTCTGGCTTGCTGCTGGGAATAACTGTCTGGCTGTTGGACCTCTGGTGGGTTCTTGAGGCTACATGTCCTCTCTGCTCTGAAGGAGCTAAGCTAAGCGCTGGAATTGCCTTATGTGGGCAGCCCTCACCAGAGACAGTGGCAAGCAGAGGTTCTGGTCACCCGAGCGGCAGGCAGAGCAAAGCAGCAGTTGCATTCACCCATGGGCCTCAACTTCCTGCTGGAGAGCAGCTCATGGAGCAACAGGTGAGAGCAGCTACCTGCAAGAAAGTGGGAGCTGAGGAATTCATAGCAATGATCTATCTCAGCCTCGCAACTCTGGTGAGGCCTTCCTGCCCTATCTGCTGAAATCACTGCAGCCAGGCAGGGGGGAGAGCCTAGGATGTCCAATGAAACGGACCCTGATTTCCCTGGATTCTGGCACCCACAAACCGAGCACTGGGCACCCACAAACCGAGCACTGGGCACCCACAAACTGAGGCTGGAAGGCAGAACAAAGTGCATCAGCTGTTCAGGATCCAATTGGGACTGCGGCTTGTGCACTCTGAAGTTACTGGTGGTGGAAGGCTTTAAATTGTAAGTATTTATCCCTGTTTAACGTGGCCTTTCCCTGTTCTCCACCTCCCTCTGCCCCAAAAGTTCATTGGTTTAAACCCCTGTGCTAGTGAGCGGGTACAGATCTGCCTGGCAAAGGCAGCGAGAGCGATTATAGGTTCCCAGATTACTGGGCGATGGCTTGAAATCCCCTAAAATAAGAACCTGTCCCTTGCACTTGCTGGTGTGTTGGCAGAATGGCTACATCATGTTTACTGCAGATGCAAATTTCCAGAGCGGTGTCTCCCACTGTGAAACCAGAGAAGACCTCAGAGACAGAGATACAAACCTATGTAGGTCCGACTGTAAAGTCAATTCCTATAGCTAACAAAAAGCTGCCATAAACATGAAGGGAAACAGAGAACAACGAATCGCTGGGGCTCCTCAAAGAAGAAATAACTTGGATGGCCAGAGGAAATAAGCAGTTGCTGTCCAAGTATAAGAGACTATTGGAACTGCAGACTTGAATTGACTGGATTAGATGGGGTGATTTTTCAAGGGCTAAAAGATTGTAATACCAATCAGCCTCCGGAAAGAAATGCTACAGAAGATCCATGAGGGTCATTTAGGAATTGAGAAGTGCAAACAACGAGCACAAGAGATGATATGTTGGCCGTGGATCAATCATGACATTACTAATGTGGTAGGAAACTGCTTTTCATGCTTGAAATGCAAGCCATGCCAACAGGTAGAGCAGCTGAGACCTCAACCACTTCCACAAAAGCCTTATGAGACGGTAGGCACTAGCTGATTTATGTGGCAATCAATGGATTATTTAATAGTCACAGATCATTATTCTCTGTATCCAGAAATTTTCACACTACCCAGTACTAGTAGTAAGTCAGTGATAGCTGGCATGAAGGGAATATTTTCTAGACGGGGATGAAGTCGTCAGTCATAATAGACCAAAATTTTCCAGCATAGATTTTAGGCAATTTGCCATAGATTGGGATTTTATCAAAAAAACATCAAATCCACATGACCTCCAGTGGAATGGACTTGTGGAAAGGTCTGTACAGATGGTAGAGAACCTTATGAGAAAGCCTTCCGACAGTCGGAGTGACTTGCTTTATGCTTTGCTGGTTTACAAAGCACATCTCTGGAAAATGGCTCTTTTCCAGCTCAGCTGTTCATGGGAAGAAGGATCAGAGCTAATTGACCAATCACTGAGAACTTGCTGAAATCTCATGATAATGAAACCATTTGGAAGATGAAAGAAAACCAGACGTAGAAGCAGAAATAATTTCTCTGTGATTTCCCATCTCTGACCCCAGATGATAGTGTGCCTGTGCAATCATCTCTCTAACCCTTGGAGCCAAAGGGGGCCATTAAAGAACAGCTGCCATGTTCAAATCAGACAAGCCAATGGGACATATTTTGACATAACTGAAGGGATCCCAGAAAGTTCTAAAACACGGACGGTAGATGTAGACTCTGGCATTTGCCAACCGACCGATTGTTTCTCACCAACGGACGGAGGAGAAACTGGCAAACAACCAGAGAGTAACTCAGACTCCAAGGAAAGGCTTATCCTGAGAAAATCAGAAAAGGAGATCAAACACCCTGAAAGACTCTTCGGGTACCTCTACACGACAATCAAAAATGCCCAGCTGCCCCATGTCAGCTGACTCGGGTTTCCCAGGGCTCAGGCTGAGGGGCTGTTAAATTGCTGTGCAGCCATTCGGGCTGAGCCTGGAGACCAGGGTCTAGGACCGTGCAAGGAGGGAAGATCCTAGAGTTTGGGCTGCAGTTGTGGGGCTTTAATGGCAGTGTGGATGTGCCCTCAAATTTGCTTAACCTGCCTGGAGACAGGATATTGGAGGAAAGTGGGTGGTAAAGACTCACTCCAGAGTGAAATGCTGGTAACCTCGTCTCTCTAAATTGTTGGTATTCAGACTGTAGTTTTGTGGTTTTTAGGAGGGAAGATGTGTAGAGAGGGTTGGGAAAGATTATAATTTAGAGATCCAGAGGGGTAGCCATGTTCGTCTGCTTTAGCAGAACTCTCGCTGTTTTGCTATAATTTCGAGAGGCTCCCTCATATGGACAGCATTATGAAGACTGACATTTTGTGACATGCCCCGGACGCATCGGTTGCAGAACAAATGATAGCTGTGTTCAGTGGTTCACACTTTCTTGTTTTTTTAATGAAGATCTTATTCCTTTCTCATTCCCTCGTTTGTCACTTAATGAACCCCAAGATCATTACAAAGCGGTGTATGGCATAGACTATAGATCGAGGATGGTAGAGATCCTGGGCCATATTGTGCCTGCCGGAGGGCACTTCTGCAAGAAAATCCCTTGCCAGGAATCTTCTGCATTGTCCTAGAGACAATAAGTGACAGTTCAGTCCCTGCCTCCCCACTGGCTCTGGGGGTAGAGGTAAATCTGTGCCAGGCTGGTTCCGGGGGCAGAGGAAGTTTCCAGTGCCATTCCCCTACCTGCATTTGTGTCCTTCCCCCTCCATCCCCAGCTCATGTTCTCGGGCAGGCTGCCATTCTGAGGGTGCCATCAACTCCCTTTTCCTTGCGTCGACCACTCGTCATTCCCCTGCATGGGAGGGGGAACATGGCCCTTTAGCAGCTGCTCATCCTACTGCCTAGTCACTAGTGATGCCCACAACCCTAGCCGGGGTGCAAGGAGGGTTCTTGTGCTCCCTCCGGATCCTGCATGGGCATGTGGGATAAGCCGCAGTCTCACCCGTGTCATGTTTCCTTTCCCTGCCTTAGTTAACAGCAGCGCCAAGCATTGCTGTTCATGTCGTCAAAGATATACCTTCACCAGGAACTTGGAACTTTCCTGAGTGAATGGACAGTGTCGCCGTTTCAGAGGAAGGACTGGGCAGATAGGGCTACACAGCAGGACAGGTGTGCTGTTGATCTCTTGAAAATGCAGGAGGTGGCAGGTAAACTCTCACTTCTGAATGCTTTGAATAGATCTTGTAGTCTGAGTGGACTCGGGTACATCTCACGCTATGTGGAGTCAGAGATTGGCAATAACAGAACCCTGTTTATGAGATGCTATGGAGAATGGTTGATCTCTCTTTAAAACCAAGTCCAGACTTGAAATGGATAACAGTTAAATATTTGGAAATTAGTGAACTAGCTAATGGGGGTGGTACTATTTTATTTATACAGAAACATGTAATAAGCATTACATAATTAAACCA
>ML675617.1:33654074-33854377 GCA_007922155.1 Mesoclemmys tuberculata
TGCCAGCTTGTATGATTTAACCCAGGATCCACACCTGGCTTAATGTCTGAGATGTATTTATAGTGCACACAACAATCAGTGTATAAGAGATTCAAGATGCAAGTGATAGTGAATAAAGACATTGGAAACAAATGGGTTCAATATAAAACAAAAATATAACACAGTTCTTGGAGACTAGACTGAACTTAACAAGTTACTCTCTTGTCTAAAGAAGCTTATCTCACCCGGCAGCATCTGCGTTGTCTTCAACCAAGGCCAGCTGAGGGGCCATTTTCACGAATGAAAATACACTGCCTGTTCACTTCGTAGGTGCAGGTTGAGGGGGCATCATCTTTGCCTTCTACTTATACCCCCAATATTGTTTGCACTCTGAGACAGGATAACCAATCCCCACATGCCTCTTTCTCCACCTCTGCTGTGTTACAGCATCTAAGAATGTATTTTCAGTATTTTCACATAATTCCTTTCATAATATCTGTATGTGCGTTTCACCAGGATCACAATGACCAGTGTGACTCTGGCTTCAATTTAAGAGCTCACATAACATTCTCTAGTGAACCAGAATGTACAGACCAGACTCAGGATATTCTTGTGACCCCCTGATCTGTTGGCATTAAATGGCTCTAAAGCTGCATTGCAAATACAGCTGGTCAGGAATTTTTCAGGGGAAACCCTTTTTGGTGGAGAATAGCAATTCCTCAAAACTGAAACTTTTTGTGGAAAAGGTTGGTTATGACAAACTTTCAACTAAAAAAAAAATTGGAAAAAATGTTTTTAAATTGTTGAAATGGTTGGGTTTGACAATTTTTTTAAAGGAAAAATTTAGGTTTTCTGGTTTGAAATGACTGTTCATGTTGAAATTTGAGCTAATTATAGTGAAAAAAAATTAAAGTGGTCCAAGTCAAAATGAAATGTTTGAAAATTTTCAAAAGGTAATTTTTCACTTGACTTGAAGCAAAATTTCGGGATGGGGATTTCCAGTATAATTTTTTTTTTTTTTTCAGATTTTGACTTTTTTCCCTATTCAAGATGAAAAAAATGTCAGTATCTCAATGTTCATGGGCTGGGAAAGCTATTTCCTACCAAGCTCAGTTGTAAACCACGTTGGGGCACTCCAGCGGCTCCTTTACAGAATGCATCTATGTTGGTTGTGGTGTCTGATGTGGGATATTAACATTTTCATAGCCTGTTAATTAGCTAATCTACTGATTCTCATGAACTCCAGACCTAAATAGGCTAGACTGTCGCTTTATGCTCTACCTCAAGGGTAATCCTATAACAGTACCATCCTGAGAACAACCCCAGAGAATCACAATTGCTTCCTCCTTCTCCTCCTTGTTCTGGGAAGGGGACTAAGTTACTGCTCCTCTTTTCATGGAGTTACAGTCTTGCTATCACATACCTGGCCAGCAAATGCCAGAGCAGAGTCAGGACTCCCTCCATGTCTTCTCACTTTCCATCCCTCCCAACCCACTTGCTAGCAGTGGGTAGAATCAGGTCATCAGCCCTGTGTTCTGCCTTCTACCACAATGAGACTCATAATAGGGATAAGGCACAGAACGAGGCTAATGGGTGGGGCTTTATCCCTTTCCCTCCACCCCACCCCACTCCTCTGAGCTGCTAGCAAGAGCTGGGACAATCCACCCCTTTCTCATTCCCTAAGGTTTTGTTGTCTTATGTGTTGCTGTAATGCTCTAATAAGAGGGCTGCTTTGGTGGAATTTGGAGGTAAGATATGCAACATCTATTAACAGATGATGGTGAAGGACAATCTAGTATGCTTTGCTGTCTTACTAAAGGGTCTACAGTATACAATTTTTTCTTCATTTATTAAGCAATTTGAATGACGCTATTAAGAGAACCAGCTGGTTGGAGAAGACAAAAGGATATCATCTACCAATTTGCCAAGTCCTTGAGATCTTCTTATAATGTATTGCTAATTTAGATTCAAGCTGGTCCTCAAAATGAATAGATGCGGTACCTGGGATTTTAATAAGATAACAGCTGCTTGCCTTGCAAAGGCTGGAGCTAAGCCTGAAGACAGCAAGATAAAGGAGGGACTAAGCAGATGGCTTGAAGGAAACAGTTCAAAAGAGCTAATTGTTGTTTGAGTTTGTCCTGTAAGAAAATTCCAGAGGCTAGAAATAACATGACAATTGGAAAGAAATCAGAGAGAGAAAAAAAAGGCCACACCAAGGGTACTTGCTAATGGCAAAAGAGGAGACAATCAACAGCAAAACACCAAGAAAATGAGCTCAAGAATGTACGCCTGTAGTGAGCTGACCTTCTCTAGGAATGAATTCTGGTCTCGATTCATCCTTTCCTTGAAGGAGAGTTGGTGATGAGGCCTGAAAGTGGGGGTGATTGGGGGATGATTACGAGCTCTGTGTAGGCCCCATGTTAAACACTACCAAATAAATTAAATGAATTCACAGCTCCACAGAGTTCTGTAAATCTGTTGGTTGTACATGGTGGGACATGAGTCTACGCAATGTATTTAGGCCCAGTTGGTGTGAGTTGGGGTGATGCAAAGTTGCACATCTGCAAGTAGAGTTCCAGGGACAGTAAAGGAGGACGCAGAGGCTCCCCCACACTAGGGACTGCATTTGTTGATCGCCCCCTTGGTCTGCTAGTGAAGGAAGCAAGGAAAGAAGGTCTCTGTGCTCTTTCCCTGTCAATTCTCACTCATGTGCAAGGTCTCCAGGCAATCTAGTTCTTTCTTTGTAAGCACCTCTAGTCTGGGATCATGTGTCTTTAAAGGGCCAGCTGAGCACACTGCTAAGAAGCAAATCCTTTGCAGGGGTGGTTTCACATAGTTGTTGCTCTGTCTCATTGATGAACAAATCCAACCATGGTAATTCATGCATTTCACTTCATTTCCCACAGGTGTTGCCCAGATGGTTTTGTCATTGTGCTGTGTGTGTGTGTGGGCACGTATATTTGAATGATTGTGAACATTTCACTTGCCAGTTAGTTTTGTTCAGCGATTTTTGACAGCACCATAACGCAAAGATGTTTCTTAGCAAATGTGAAACAGTTTTAAACTTTACATATTTAGAAGCACAACATTTAAGATCTTCAAGGGGCAAGTCTAAAGAAAGGTTAGATTTAGAAACAAACCCGCTTGATTTCCCACTATGGATAACTTAAATCTTTATCCCATGAAATTAATGTTGCCCTAAGCATTATATGGTGGTAGTTTTTAATTAAATACCATCATTATTTTACTGCCCAGAAACTCAGGGCCAGAATGCTGGTGCATTCCAGTGAAGTGATGCCCAACCCTTCTTTCGTATCAAAGATTTAATATTTCATTGCTTTTCATTGTTGTCTTTGTTGTGATATAAATGCAAGTTAGATACCCAAACACATTGTTATTTATAGGGTTTGCTGCATTTTATGCTTGAGTAATGAAACACACGCTCATAATGAAGGGACCATAGGGTGTTTAGCAAGCACTGTGGTTAGTATCCACATTTTCAGATGGGGAGCAGTCAAAATAGTCACTGATGCCAATCCAAATTCTGGACACCTGGCTGGGTGAATTCACCTCTGTACAAAGATCCCAGCTAAGGTCTATGTGCTGCATGGACCCAGGCAATCTCTCTGCACAGGATGGATTTCTTCCTTTTCTTATTAGCCAAACGTGCCACTGGAGTTCTTCAGCCTTTGCTTGTGTACCTTATGCTAACACAGGGTAGCTCTCTGTCCTCCGCAAGTGGCTGGACCACATAGAGGTTGAAGAGGGTTATTGGCTGTACATAACAAGAGCTGGTCTCTTAGTTCATTCAAAAGAGGTTGGGGATTTAGATCTAGAGGTGCTGCTAACAGCCATCCAGCGACACCATATTACATTCGCAAGAGTAAGAGTGGCAGGGTTTAGGCATGTAGGCCAGTCCTGCATCATTGAAGTCAAGAGGAGTTTTGCTACTGCTTACGATAGAAATAGGATCAGGCCCTTGGTAAGGGCTACAGGTGCATAACGAGATCAGGAGTGGTACATTATGTTGGGCCAGATCTGGGAGGGGATTTGGGTGGCAGATATCAGCATGGTCTGCTTCACAGACTTTCCCTCAGGTCTCGCTATGAGAGCCCTGGCATTTGCCCAGAGATCTTGGAAGCATGCTTCAGTCACAAGGCCACCTGTACTGTGTTTCATGCACCAGCTCCAAGATTGCTTCTCCTCCTTCTCCCTGCAGCCTAGATGCCTGGGAATCCCCCTCCTGCAGCTGCTCTTCCATGGAGCTCCCCATTGTGAAGGATGAATTAACATTGCGATGGCATGAATAATCACAACCTGGGGCCACATCTCCTTTTGTTCCCACTGGTCAAATCCAATCTGAGTTTGCATCTAGTATAGCTATAGTCAGAAACCTTCTCCCTGGCTTATGTCCTGCAAGGATCAGTAGGATGTCTTGTGTGTGAAACCACTAAAACGGGCCCTCAGCTAGTGCTAGGCAGATTGGGTTCAAAAGAATAAAACACATGTAGAGACTAGCATGCTGATATGGAAAGCATAAAGTGCATTGGTGGAGGAGGAACTAGAGAGAGCTGTCTGCCTCATGAAGGACTATTTACTTACTTACAATAAACTTACATTTATTTACTGTAATTTCCATGATTCTATGAAGGAAATCATTTTTGATTTTTAAGTATATACTGTGGCGTGAATTCAAAAGACACACTGGGGTAATATTGCAGCACTGTGTCTGCATTTCAGTTAATCTGAAGTGCATTTTAATAAATGTAATGCAGTTTTCCAATTATGTCACTCACTCACTAGCTTCATTAATGTGGGAAAGGAGTGTGTGTGTTTTTAAAATAATGTTGACATTTAAAAGCACAGTGATTTGGGTGCTTTGTCTAGTGGCAAACAGTACTTCCATGCTGTATTTGATTCCCACTAACTTCAGTCTACTTACCGTCCATAGTAATATGTGAAGCCCAAAATTTTGATGCTGCTATCAGGTGTGGGGGAAGAGGATGCAAAGTGTCCTTTACCTTGGAACCTTGTTCAGAGTACAATCGCTTCTCCAGGCTAGTGGAAGAGGGGGATGAGGCAAACCAGCATAAATGGAAAGGGACAGAACAGCATGTTCCCTTCCACCCCTTCACCAGCCAGAAGAGAAGTTGATCAAAGAACGCCTTGCCCCTGTAGTTAAAGTGTAATGCTCCAGCATTCATTCCCTGATGATCCCCAGGAGGATTTCTGGATACAGCACATGGCCCCCAACCCCACCTTCCCACACAAAGTAGGGCTATGCCCTTACGGCACCATCTAGCCTTCACTGATTTCCTGTATCCTTTGTCTGCAATGTTATATGTTAAGCAATTTCCCCTAGAATAGTGTGGAGATTATCAAATAGGATCATGCTACAATCGCCCATGCACCTGTTCCCTGCAATTGCTGAGAGTGATATAAACGTGCTCTCTTGATCTTATTCCATATTTCTGAAGTTTGCAATGGTCTGGTTGCCTCCAGTGCATGGAAGAGAATGAGGCAACTGAACTATAACTCTCATGTTGCACCATGGAGCATTTCTTAATACATTTATTTCAGTTTTCCATCAAATCGTTGGGTGTTTTGATTTTTTTTATAAAGGTTGGATCAAAACTACTTTATGCCCTCTCTTTTTATTTTGTAGAACTTTTTAAAGGGGAAATGGCAGCGATGATCTTTGTGAGGGTTGCATACCACCCGTCTAGGTTCTGGGACGCTATAGTGCTAAAGGTGGTGTAAGACCCTGAATGGAATTAAATGCTCATCCAAGGAAACAGATACACATGCTAGGTTTTTGCTTGGTCTAATAGACACAGAGCCAAATAATAAGCCTTATTCACAAGAGCAGGTTTGCATTATAAATTGGTTTTCAAGAAGAGAGACCAAGTCAACCAATAAAGTTCCTTCCATTCATCCAGTACAAATTAGCACCCATTTAATTTTTTAAGCAACAACTAAATGGGGCTGAATCATTTTGCTAAAACTGCATGATGAGCTGAGTCTAAAATACGATTTGACACTCAAATTCAGAAATTTGGTATATATGCTATAGGCAGTGTACACAGAATGGGACAGATCATGTACATTGACCTGGAGTCATTAAAAACAATGGTGCTGCACTGATTTAAAGCGGCTGAGTATCTGGTCTACCAGTGCGTCTATAAGATTTTTATTAGGTTCTCATTCTGATCTTTTTCCACGTTCTCAGAAATAGAATGAGAACAATATTTGAGCTCAATCTAAAAGCAGGATACGTGAGTGGGTTTAAAATTAGGCAACATGCATTTGTCCATTTTAAAACCACAATGGCTGAAAACAGAAATGCCCATGGCACAGCCAGTATTAGAAAACTGTTTTGAACATGAAGTTAGAAGCACTGTGATGATTTTGCGCAGTCGAAGTGTCCTAATTTCAGTAGGACATTTTGTCAGGCAAGTCCTTCTTTCTCCTAAGCCTCTTGTTAAGTGTCAGTCACATGCGTCGGTCAGGGGAAGTGTGGCTCTGTCCTTTCAAAGACGGGCCATGCCACTGGTCCTTTCACTTGTTGAGAACAGGTGAGGATGTGCTGAATAGCTGGATTGCTTGTAACTGAAGAAGGTATCTAACTTCATTTCACAAGAGTATTGGTGTAAATATTCTATAGAAAATCTGTGCTGGCTCTAAACCATTGTATGTATTTGCTCATTTATGTTATTGACTTTTAAGGGTGCCTTTTGCTATGTCAGCTAGGTACTTATACATAACGTTTCATGAATGAAACCACCCAAAATGAGCATCAATAAATAACCGCTCTCAGCAGGTTAGGTAAACAAACAGAATGCAATAAACAAGCATAGGAACCTACATCAAGTTAAAAAGAGCTCAATGCCCATCATGCTGTGAAGTTTGCTACACCTGGCTTCTTGTAAGAATTAATTAGTTAATGTAATTACAGGGAGAATTAATGAGTGAATGTAGATAATGTGTTTAGAGTGCTCTGAAAAATGTGAAGCACTCTGTAAGTTTTAGGCTTTTTATGTATTTAGTATGTATTAATTTCTGTATTACTAAAAGAAGTGAAGTCCAAAGATGGTGGCCCTCAATGGAGAAATTCGTGCCAATATTTATAGAGTGTTTAACCCCAGGAACTGGCATCAAGGGACTTGCAGCTGATCTTCACAGACGGGGCTGTAATGTCATGGTCAATCCCTCACATAACTGAGGCCCAGATCACACTCTGCTTTAGAAGTCGTGACTAATGCTTTCAGCTGCACCCACAACCTTGAGGAAAGACCAACATTTGAGCTCAGAGACACTATTGCAAATCTACTTTGAAGGAATGACTCCAGGTTTAGCCTGATGTAACTGAGATAACAATGGGGCACATTGCACCAACTTGAGCATGGCTGTAATATGCTCACGTCAGCCCACATCGACTTCTATTAGTGGAGGTTTTGAGATACACAGACCTGAAGAAGAGCTCTGCATTACTCAAAAGCTTGCCTCTTCCACCGACAGAAGTTGGTGCAGTAAAAGATATTACTCACCCGCCTTGTGTCTCTGTTGCAAGGTTTGCATTTTGAGAGGAGTATTCACAGCTACCTTGTCCTCCACGGATAGCAGAAGAACTGTGGCCTATTTCTATCAATGGTGTTTCTAGGAAAAGCGATGAACCCATCAAGACTGTGAGACTACATATCACTGTGACAAAAACCTGCACAGATGATGCAGATGCTAACGTCTCTCGCTGCCTTTTTCTTGCTTTCCCTCTGTAAATTTTGAGTATTATCAATGGAAATCTCTTTTTGTATGTGTACGGTGAAATCGATCTTTACCAACATTTCCTAATAATAGTTGAATTCTTCCAAGCCTAGGAATAGTGGAGTTGCTTTTAGCACTTTTAGATGATATGTGGAAAAATTTTGAGTCTCCTTTGCACTGTAATCACACCATTGTACACAGGGACAACCTGAAGGCTTGGAGGAGGGTAAATGAGATGGTTCACTGGGGCTTCCCCAAACATGAAAGACTTGTTACAGGGACAAAATAAGACAGTGTGAGTGTCTATGAACTGTGCCAGGAGCCAGCCATTCTATTGTATAGGTTGGCCACCACTTCCTTAAAAATCAGATGGACCAAGGTGAAAGTATATTCTAAATAGGTCAAGTGGGAAACTGTCAGCACTGTGCTAGAAGAATTATGCATCTCTTCCCAGTTCTTTCTTCTCTATACTTAATTCTCCATTTAGTTTAGGCCAGCCCAGTGCATCAGACAAAAATCTGCTGTTCTCATGTTAGAGATAGAGGAACCCAAATGTGGCCAATAAGCGAACCCCTCAAACACCAGCACTCCTCTGCAATCTGTCCTCATGCCCTTTAGAGACCAAGGGTCATCCTCTCGACCACACTGATGGAGAATAGCACTGGAAACCCAGCACTCACTGCAGAAAGACTGGAAGGATTCATGCTTTTTTCTCTGCACAAGTAATGAGAATAAATGTCTCTTGGCTGCCAGTGTATTTTAAAATAAGTGATTATTATTAATAATAACAACATCATAAAACTCTTTCTAGATTCTTTGTGCAGATTCCTGCTGCCCTTAATCTTGGGTGGTTGAAACAGTAGATTTAAGGCTTGCTTTGGATTATTTAGTGTTCATCTGGAATTCAGACCACCACCAGCCACTCAAGGAGGAAATTATTGTACACTTTGATGTTAATTTTCAGTTGAGAACTTCAATTAAACGAGCCTAAAATCTGAAAATGTAGCTTTCTAGTCCTGCAGTACATTTTTTGCCTTAAAAATCAGTTGCCTATTGATGATCCCTAGGGTTTGTAAAATACTTTTATTGTGTGTGGTACTTTTACTACAAAATGAAATGGAATTATTTTAGTCTCTGGTGCATTGTTCTTGAAGAGACCTATGCTGGGATGCAGATATTAACTTTCCTCTGGGGCAAACTCAGATGTTTACAGTAAAATATAAGTGCATTATATTCTAAATCAAAATTCTATCATACAATTGCCTTTCTTTCCCAGCTCAGGAATCATGTTTTCTTTATAAGGCCCTTTTCACTAATATTTTATTATATATATTAATCCAAAGGATATGTTGTTTTTAAGGGTTGAGTAAAATGATTTGGATAAAGAAGTGTCCCAAAATCGATGTTTCAGAATTCCAGCAGAACAACACTTAAGTCATTATCAGAATCTCAAACGTTTGGTTTGGTTATTTCCACTGGTATGTGTGTCTCTGTAGAGGACCTCTTGATTTCTGGTGGGAATGGAAGCACAGTGAGAAAAGTTCTTCTTGTGGTGTTTATGACCGAGGCAAGTCCAGGATTGCTCTAGATACCCAGAACAGAACCTTTGCCTTTGTTCTGTGCCCCCATGAGGAGCCAGGTCAGGAAAAGCCAATTCTTAGAGTTATTGATTCTAGCTGCGTGCATCTCCTGCCACTATCCCCTTGCTGGCACAATATCGGCTAGTGTTTTGCCCACCTCTTCCTTTCTGTCTGGGGCTGGTAAAGGGTAGCTATGGCCAGCTGGCTCATCCAGCTGCTCTCTTGCCTTACTCACCACATTACATCTCTTTCCCATTCTCCAGTGTCTTAATCCTAGCAAAAAGCACTCGGATATAATGCCTGCGGTATTTGCCGTGCTGAGGCTCCAAGCCTTGCGACCCCTACTAGCTAAAAGAACTCTGCTTCGGTTTCCATTGGCAGTCAATTCTGCCTGTGTCAATGATCCCGTTGGCACTCCTGGCCATGGGCTGTCATTGCATCTGGAGGCACGAGTTCTTCCATATGCTGGGCTTTTGTACTACTGTTGTACTACTACTTCTCTTAATCAGCTTTTCCCCCACCCTTTGTTTGCCACAGACACCTGCAGTGGGCAGCCCAGGAGTTTTAAGTGTTGATCCAAGAGTGGCGGGACGCGTTGTAAGGCAGGACGTGTTGTGACTTAGGGGGACTGGTTCAGCTGTGGGATTCACTGACTAGGGTCACAAATAGGTATTGGGTCCCAGGCAAAGTACCCAGCAGAGCTGCTGGCCTCTTTCACTGTGGCCTGCAATTCAGCTTTGAAACCACCCCTGGAAGTCTGGGAAGTCTTCAGCCTCAAGTGACCAAGAGCAGAGAGCCTCTTCATTAGTTCAGGAGTGGCTCCGGGACTCCTGTGGGGCAGTCAGTGAGACCTGTGCAACGGATATGTCAAATCTTGTCTCCTGATGCATCCAGACCAACTCCTCCCCAAGAACAGCACTGACTTGGAAACTCTGGTGTGCTACTTTCCCCTGGCAGTAATGGGCTGACTCCCCTGTCCACCTCAAACTGGGGCTAGTACATCCGTTCTGCAGCCTGAGGTGCCATGGGGAATTACTGAGAAACCTAATGTCTTCAGGCAACCAGATTTGCCTTGATTGCATCTCATGCATTTGTGCATGCACCAAATCCTACCATCATCAGTACCACCGGCCTTAGCTCTTCCAGGACGCTCTGCGTTTATCTCAGTGCCAATGTAACTGCAGAGCTGATGTGGTGCTCAAGAAGCTGCAGTGCTATTACCCCAGGGTCATCTCATAATCTTGTGTCCCCTTATTGGAATGACCCTTCCTTCAGTGGTATCTTAGATAAGTGTCAACCTCCATGTACCTCAGTTCACTTATATGTACATCTGCATAACAAGGAGGCTGAAAAGAAGATTAATTCTCTTACACAATAGACCTACTGGCTAACAGCTGACCTTATCTGACCTACTCCTTTATTTACAGTAGTTTGTAACCACAAATATCTGACTTTTTGGTGTATTATTTTTATACTTGAGTTCAAAGATGGTTAATTTTGAGAGCTGGTAAGGAATGTTGTGGCTCAATGTTTTGGTTGGCAGATGCTGATTCATTGACACTGAAACTATTCACAGGAAAGGGCTGGTTTTAGCAAATTTCTCATTTAAAAAAAAAAACAGGAAAAAAGTTTGGAAATTGTCAAAATTTCCCATCTTGACATTTTTTTAAATGGAATTTTTATTTTGCTTTGTTAGAAAGAAATTTGTGTTTAGAAATTTAAGCTAATAACAGTTTAAAGAGTCAACATTGAAATGAAATGTTTCAAAGTTATTGAAACAAAACACTGCAATTGACCTGAACCATTTTTTCCAGATTGTCAGGTTTTGAAGATTTTTGATATTCTGACTTTTTGGCTCATTTCAGGATGAGAACATTATTGAAATTTCCAATTTTTTTCCAGGGTGGGAAAAATGTTTTACATCCAGCTGTAATAGTTTTCCATATACAGTATTATCCTACCTTCTCATGCCTGTCTTGCCATTGGAAAAAAAGAGAAATTGTGATCCTGAAAGGACTTGTTTTAGATAATGGATCAAGTATACAGATATAACGAATTCCACTTCATCCCTTAAACTAAATGATTTTCACATCTACAGGTCTGAAAAAAACAAACAAAAAAAGAAGAATTTTTAGATGTTTTACCATGCACACTGCAAGACAGCCATGGCTCACTGCCTTCACTTCACCCTTCTCTTTGCCCTAGTCACTTTTGATTAGCAAATTCTTCACTTTTAATAACTAACTAAAGCTGATATACTCTAATTGTTTAGTTAACTAGATTTTTATTGCATTCCAACTGAATACTGAACTCCACATTATTAGTTTGCCTATCACACAGAGAGTGGGTCATATAACCATTCTTCTTATAGTACTCACTGCCCCAGTTCTGCAAGAGGCTTTCGAGGCTGAAAGCCAAATGAAGCGATAGAGCACGAAGGGGAAATCAAATTTCCAGTGACATGAAGGAAGGATTACCCTTATTTTACTCATGCTAAAAAACAATTATTCTCTAATGAGGATTACAAATGATGCTCAGAATAACGGAGCCTTGCTATGGCTTTGAACAGTTTTAATTCATCACACATATTTGGTATATTAGTCACAATCATAGAAGCATAGAAGATGGGGGTTGGAAGGGACCTCAAGAGGTCGTCTAGTCCAACCCCCTGCTCAAAGCAGGACCAACCCCAACTAAATCATCTCAGCCAGGGATTTTGCAAAAGCCGCATCTTAAAAACCTCTAAGGATGGAGATTCTACCAGCTCCCTAGGTAACCCATTCCAGTGCTTCACCACCCTCCTAGGGGAAAAGTTTTTCCTAATGTCCAACCTAGACCTCCCCCACTGCAACTTGAGACCATTGCTCCTTGTTCTGTCATCTGCCACCATGGAGATGGCAGATGACATCTTCGCTCCATCCTCCCTGGAATCCCCTTTCAGGCAGTAAAAGGCTGCTATCAAATCTCCCCTCATTCTTCTCTTCTGCAGACTAAACAAGCCTGGTTCCCTCAGACTCTCCTCATAAGTCTTCTGCTCCAGCCCCCTTATCATCTTTGTTGCCATCTGCTGGACTCTCTCCAATTTGTCCACATCCTTCCTGTAGTGGGGGGCCCAAAACTGGACACAATACTCCAAATGTGGCCTCACCAGTGCGAAATAGAGGGGAATAATCACTTCCCATGATCTGCTGGCAATGCTCCTACTAATGCAGCTCAGTTTGCTGTTAGCCTTCCTGGCAACCTGGGCATACTGTTGACTCACATCCAGCTTCTTGTCTACTGTAGCCACCAGGTCCTTTTGTGCCAAATTGCTGCTCAGTCAGTCGGTCCCCAGTCTGTATCTGTGCATGGGATTCTTCCGTCCTAAGTGCAGGACTCTGCACTTGTCCTTGTTGAATCTCATCAGATTTTTTTTGGCCCAATCCTCCAATTTGTCTAGGTTACTCTGTATCATATCCCTACCCTCCAGGGTATCTACTACTCCCCCCAGCTCATTATCTGGGATGACATCACAGGCCTTTCTTGTAGTTTTATGGAATAATTAACTGATTAAAATCCCCTACAATGAAAGATGGAGTAATACCAATAAAATAAGGATTTGAACATGGATTCATAAAATCAGATGCCGGAAAGGAACCTTTACAGTGATACTGGGAAGGGAATATGTCTCCTTCATTAAGGATTTCATTCTGCTGTCATTGAAGTCAAAGGGAATTTAGCCTCTTATTTCAGTGGAAAGAGGATCATTTTTAAATGTCTAAAGTTTGGAATATGTTCACTGCCATTTAAATGGAGTTGTTCCATTTGAATCACTGAAATCAATGGGAGTTGAATTAGGTTCATAGCGCCCAGAGAATCTGAAAGTCAGCCAGAAATCTACCTTAAAAGGATTCTCTCTGTTGGAGAGTTCAGAGCGGTAGGGGAGGAAACACTGCAGGGGGGTGGGGGGCGCTGGACAAGGAGATGCACCTGGGACAATGCATTCTCCTGTCTTCCAGAAAACAGCCCCATAGTCTCTGGGTGTCCTCATTTTCCTTTAAAAAGTAAGCTAGGAAATTCCACTTGAAAAGCTAGGTCGAAAGAATAGACTGATCCAAAGTGAAGTACTCAGAAGTGTGGAATCTCCATAATTAAGGTGGAGCTGCGGTCCTGGTCTGGAGGGGTATGTCTGCACTGCAATCAAACACCATGGCTGGCTTGAATCAGTTGACTTGGGCTTGGTGGGCTCAGGTTGAGGGGCTCTAAAATTGCTTTGAGACTCTGTGGGCAGGGAGGTTTCCAGAGCTCAGACCCAAACATCTGCACTGCAGTTTTACTAGCCTGCAGCCCAAGCCTGAGTCAGCTGACAGGGGCCAGCCATGGGCATTTGATTGCAGTGTAGACATACCCCCCAAATTAAGCAAGGCTGGTTTCTTCTCGCCCACCCAACCCCCTGGAAGTCAAAGTTGGGAAATGAGCAGGGCATTGGTTCCACGTACATGCACCCTCTGCTTGTTGGCCAGGGTGGCTGGGCGGTACAGTGGTCTTGGTCAGCAGCTAAATACTATAATCCCAGTAATCAGGAAGGAAGGAAGGGATTGTCACACAAAGGTGTCTGAGGCAGAAAGCCTCCTGAGGTTACCCTTGGGGTGATGCAGCCTCTTTTTCAAGGCTGGACCCAAAGGCACTGTTTGCCCCTAAATTGACAATAGCTAGATAAAGAGAATGGGATGACACAAGAAGCAGACACCGCAGTGATATGACTGTATCCTTTTGTCCCACACATGTATTTGTGGGTTGATTTCTCTTTTCAATTGTGTCATATCTCTATCATTGGAGGGTTTTTTAGGACAGATTAAACTAACACCTGTGCATGGTAGTCTAGACTACACAGCCGCTTGCGGTTCCTTTCAGCCCTGCATTTCTATAATTCTATTGTACGTCACTAGATTCCGGATTTTAGTTTAGATTTCAGGGCTGGCTATGTTAAACAGGCTATGAGAATTCTCCCGTACATGAGAGACGATAATGCAGATGCACTGTTGCATGTCCCAGCAAATCCTTTTTGACTGCAGATCCATGGATTGATTAGTTTTGCAGGACCCCAGTCAAGTCAAGCTCTCCTCTGAGTGTAATTTGAATGTTGTGTAATCAGGGCAGGAGGAGTTTATAGCTCACTTAGCCAAGTACACAAATATGATGCCTGTAGGTCCCCTTTCTAGGCCACTAGAGACTGATTAAAACACAGAAGAACTGAAGTCAACTGAAAACACCTTGCTAGAGGGAATCCTTATTTCATTGAGATAATTATCTCCTACTGCTTGTAAGTGTGACTCATCTGAGACAGTGAAGTAGGACAAAGATCTGAATAGAATGGCAAAGGAGAAGGCAATTAAATAAGGCCCTGTGACATTATAAAAAGCCCTCTCTGTGTCTCCTTGGAGAAACTGACATGCTACTTTCTGCTGGCAGTGCTTTTGGTCCCCTTTTTGTGGGGGTCAGCAAGGAGGGAGAAGCTAGTTGTGCTAAACCATGCAGTAAGCTGAAGGTGGGATTCTACTATGACATGTGAAGGGGCAGGGAGGAAAAGTGCAAAGGGGAGCCCCAAAAAGCTGCAGTTGAATTATTCTTCTTTATTTTTATTTACAAGTACAATGAGCCCACATCCTACATGAATGAGCATGGCGCAAAGACACAAGGGACTTCTGCCTCATCCCACATCCCTTCACTAGGACTGGAGAGAATTCCATCCCCCCTGTTGGAAATGTTTTGATTTACTGAAGCGGCATTTTGCCATGGAAGATGTGTTCAACCATCTTAACCTTGGATACCTAAAGACAGGCTTTCAAGGTTTATAGGCCTAAAGTTTGACTTACCTGTCATGCTGCGAGCAGCAGTTAGCAATCACACCATTCTCTTTTTCTTGGAGCTGCACTGATTATTTCTATCTGAACTGAGCTATATAGAAATACAGAATATGGTGTGTAAAAGAACTCTGCCTTCTGAATGCATGAAAGAAAGCTTACAAATTGATTCTGATGAGCCAGGTCTGGCTACTGTAATTTTTAAACTAATGTACAATGAAAACAAAGACTATATTCATCACAGCATGGCAATAGAGGCTTTTTCGTTTCATTAAAAATGACTAACGTTGTATATATGCACATACTTCGTCTTTATCTGACTGTATATACACGTTCAGTAATACCCTGCCTGTGGAAGTGTAATAACAGTTATGTCTAATTGATGGCAACAGACATGCATTACTATTGAGCTCTGAAGGAATATTGATTGGTCTTCATGTTGCTGTACTTCCAACACAGGGCTGCAAAACTGCTGCCCTACACAAAATAAATATGCCAGCTCTTGCAATTTTAGTTAGCCTCTCAGGCATTTGATTTCATACAGCACGTCTTAAAAAATGGCCAGCAGCAACAGATACATCATCTGTTACTATATCAACACAATCATGTCTCTCCCTCGCCCCTTCCTTTAGGATCAAATCTTGAGAGAAGATGAGCAGCTGCAAATTCCACTGACTTTTATTAAGGCTACAGAAGCCCTGCTCCACTCAGGATTGGTGGGTCTGACCCTTTTGCATTTATCATCTGCTGCCGCTACACTATCATTGTTAATTGAGAATTTTTCACTCCCCAGGACCTTTCTCAATGACAATGGAGAGAGCTCACAGATGGATCCTGGGAGCAAAACGCTATTAGCAGAATCTTACTCTTCCTGCTTTCACACTTCAGCTTTTCACTTGGCATTTGGCATGCCAGGGAAAGCAATGAGGTATGCCACCAGCTCCCTTCCTGCATGATCCCAGAGGCAGCGCTGCCCCAGAGAGACACCACAGCAGCATGAAGAGGGAAAGTGATATTTCATAAGCCTCTCATGCAGGCAAAGGGTTAAGTGCAGGCAGTGTATTTCATTGTAATAGTCTATTTCATCGCTGTAAAATAGATTTCTAAGCCTAGTTACAGCCACACCCTTAGGACATGTTTGTTCGCTATTATGGGTGTTTAAAATAACAAAAAAGGGTTCAGGGTTTTGGTTTTTTTTAATGAGGACTTCTTTGTCTGACCTGAATTATACGATGAGGCATGTATTGAAGAGAATGATTTATCCTTGCTGCTCTCCCTGAGAGTTCTCACACAGCTGCACTTCAGCTGCCAGCCCTATTACTTAGGGTCGAAGCTCTAAGAATTCTCTTGCGTACTTGGGTTCTGGGAGACCTGTAAAGAAACGGTGGAGCTCTACATCTGTCTCAGTTCTTTGCCGTGGAAGCTTTGCAGTATGAAAACATAAAGGAGGGTGCTTTTGGCTTGAAAAACCAATGCGAGTATTATGCCAGCAGCATGCTAGTGTTTCTAGAACACACCCGGTATACCCGGATGGTTGGCGTTCAGGCTAAAGGACAGCAAGGCACACAGCCCTGTAGCTGAATAGCGACGAGTTCTGCAAGCTCAAGCATTACATGCATTGGTATGGGTGAAAAGGACCATGTCTGCTTCTTTTATTTCCCGCAGCAGGGACAGAGAGAGAAGGCCTCGTTCCTCCTTCTGACTCCGGTGTAAAAGAAAAGAATCAGGCTGACATCTCGATGCCTCTTCAAGAAGCAAAAGGGGATTGTCTGTTGTGATGCTAATGAGGAATCCTGCTGCAAAAAGCTGCCAAATGCTTTGCACCATTGGTTTCTAAGCAGAACAAGTATCAAGACTGAACGAATCTCTGTGCTAAACAATGCTAACACTAGGGGTAGGGCTTGATACATTGTTAACAAAACAGCATAAGCCAGGTGACCTATCTGAAGGATAAATTATAGTGTTTGGTGTATTGCTCTGTTTATTTGGACAGATCTGTGCGTATAGCACAGTGTGGCAGTGTGGGCATGGAAGAGTTTCCATGTTCACAGTTTAAAAATTGTACGCAGTAGTGTGTTCATACACTGTTGGCTGTCGCACTCCTAGTTCTGAATGTTTCATCCAGGACAGATTACTCTCTCTGAAAGAAATGTGGGTCCACAAATCAATAGATTAAGTACAACTGTATATATAGATTGTATCCAGTACTGAAAATATCTCCATTTACTAACTGAACCAGGTATAATTCAATACAAGTTATTACTCTAAGTGTGGAATATTCTTTGTTGTAGCTGTTTCACAATACAGACATATAGGAATCACCAGGGAAAATTCTTTGGCCTCTGTTATGGCTGAGGTTAGTTTAGATGGACGTCTGGCTTTCAGAAGCTAAGAATACCATGATCGAGTATGGAAACTGACTATGTGAAATAGAACAGTGCAGCGTTGCCAGGCATAGTGCTTGGTGAAGTGAAAGGCACGTCAGGAACTGATGCCTCAGATGAAGTATGTCACCCAGACAGTGGAATGTTACCACAGACAAGCTGGTTTATGAGATGTCTGTCCCCTCACTGCAATGCACTCCATCTGTCACAAAATGCAGCACTATTAACTGCAGCATGTTGCAGCAACTGGACTAATCAGGTTCATGGTGTTCCTAGGTGAGTTGAAAGCCAGACAGTCCCACGGATAGATCAGGCCATTAGCATTTGGGCCTTACAGATTCATCTAAAGATTTTGACAATTTTCTTACAATGCTAATCTTAGTGACTCTCCTCCTCTGCTGTATGCCGCACCTGATAAACAGCTCAGAAACCTGCTGTGGAATGGATAGGCAGAGGAAGATACATGGTAGATGAATAATTCATACAGTCAGTAAAAACTCATACATAATCATGGTTAATGCATGTTTATCACAAGTGTAGGTACGAAAGCCTTGCTGACACCCACAAACGCAAGCCTGGATCTGTCAAAACAAAGACAGGAAGGCGGTCCAGGAGCTGTGCTGCTCTTACACTTCCCAGAGGGACCACAGCTATTTTGGGGGGGGGAAAGAGGAGTGTAAGCATTTACGGAGCAAAGCTTAGAGTCAACCCCAAAGCATTCAGTTTGCTCCTTAGCCTATTCATCATGGGAAGGTGTCAAGAGGCATTTTCTCAACATTGGTCGTGTCCTAGCTAGTCCCTTTTATTGCTAGTATCAAATGCGCTTAGCTTTTGAGAAAATCCATAGGGCCCAATTCTCTAGGCAAGTCTGCCACTGACAATAGTAAAGATAGCAGGATTGGGTCCCTGTCGATCTCCATTTTAACAAATGAGAAAGAAGAGAGGTAAATTGTTATGATCTTAGATAAAAACATAACTGGGGGGGGAAATATGGTAAGAAAAATTAAGGAAACAATTAGGAGAGTTTAATCTGTATGAAATCTTTCCTGCTTCTTTGTCTGGCATAATCTATTGTTCTTTTCAGGTTCCTTTGTTGAGTTTTGTATATTTTCACAATTCTATATTGACAGCTTCTTGATAGATTGATAATTAGAAACCTACAAGTAATAAAGCATGATACAGTAAGCTTACTTAACCCTTGCCTCTACCATTTCCCATTAGCTATTCCATAAGGACACAGTTCACACTCAAACACATTAAAAAATCCTCTCCTTTCAATAGTATTTAAATTAAAAGTCTCTTTTTAAGTAAACTCATCCATCAGATGCATGCCTTCTCCATACTGACAACTTTCTCTCTCTTCCCCACCCTCATTTCCTTTGTCTTTTCTGGTCTAATTTAAGAAACAAAAGATACACCGATCACTAGTTCAAAGTCCAAGCAAAGGAGGGGCTTTGGTTAACAATGCTCACAGACAATAGTACCTAACTCTGGTCTCTACAGCCAACCAATACGTCACACACAAATGAACAATGTGTTAAGTTAAATAGTTTTAAAACAAGAAATCAATTTGAAATATTTCAAGATCTTAATATAATAATGTTGCTGTGTGTAAAATGGAAAAAAATAATGGCTACTTCTGTCAATCAACTGCAGAGCAAGACTGATATATTCTCTTCTGAGGATATTTCTCTGTATAGATGTGGGACCCAGGTCTCCATGGTACCTTCTCAGCGTACTCATTTATATCAACACATGGTGGGAATAAAACATTACCAATCTAAAAGGAGCCAATTGGTACTAAGGTAAATCACTACAAAGCATGCAGGGTAAATGGTCACACGGGCCCATGATGTCTCACTGATATCCACTGTTGTATAACTACCTTTGAGCCTTTCACCTTCACCCTCTGCTGTGTCCCCTCTCTATCTTAAGCTCTGGATTCAAATCCTGGCACCATTTAAATCAAAGGCAATGCCATTGACTTCAACAGGGCCAGGATTTCATATATACATTGTTGTGGGACTTGTTTAGTGATACAATAACTATTCCTTCAGAGCCAGATCCAAACTCCATTGAAACCAATGCTGTTGGTTCACCAGCACAAAGGTTTTAAGGCCAGAAGGAACTACATCCTCTAGTCTGAGCTTCTGCATAACATAAGCCATAGAATTTCACCCAGTGATTCCTGCATCCAGCCCCATAACCTCAAGAGCTAGAGCCTATTTTTAGAAAGACTTGATTTAAAGACGTCAGTGATGGAAAATCCACCACATCGTTCAGTAAATTGTTTCACTTGTTAACTACTTTCATTGTTAACTGGGCTTTGGATCAGTTAGCAAAATGAAATATATATACAGAGAAAGAGGGAGAGGGAGAGAGAGACATTTAATTCAACAAATGCAGGCTAGAAAAAATGCTGATTACAACATGGTGTGTTGCTCTCCTAGAAGCGATGAGGCAGTGGACACTTGGGAACTGCTAGTCTGCTCCATTTGAACGTCAATAGTGATTTTGTTAATGGAAGAGTTCTTCCCAAAGGGTTTGCCAAATATCTCTTTTCTTTAAACGTTTACCCCTTATAAGCAGGTTCATTTAAATAAAAGTGGACATAATAAGTTAAGTGAAAAATCAAAGAAACTGAATTGTTCAAGTAGTTATATAAAAACAGTGTGGCAGAAAATCAAACTGTCCATTCTCCTTTTCCTTTCCTATTGATTTTAAGTGAAAGCAGCAGCAGTTTATTTTCCTGGCGTTCTTACTCATAAATCCTCTCTTTCTGTAATGATTAAAAACCTGCTCCGTCTCAAAGAAGCTCAGTTTGTATATGGAAACTTTAAAGCTTTGGAAGTAGATAGTTGGATCATCCCCCCATTTAAATATTTATTTGAGAGCTCTTTTTTTCCCTGCTCACGCATCAGACTCCCAAAGACTTTCTCCCTTGTCAAAGGCAACCGCTGGCACTGATGGATGGATGAGTTGTTTCTCCATGCCTAGAGCACATAAAATAAAGAAGGCATTGTGTAGAATGTAAGGGACTCACCAATAATTGTTCCATTCCTGCTGTGTGCATCTGTAGTCAGCGGTCATAAAATGGGAGACAAGGGATGTTCTTTGCATCCTGGCCCAGTGGGAAATACACAATTCTTGAAAGCCTTCAATGAAATGCAGCAAACGATAAATTGGTCTCTGAAGAAATGGAATTGCACCTAAAAGAGAGAAATTCTGGAGTCCTCTTTGCCTTTATCTCATCACTTCTTCTCTGAGCACTCACTTTGCCCATTTGCAGTGGTGACAGAGTCAAGCAGTTTTAATTAAGACATTATACTTGAAGTTGGTCTCATTATTGGTTTCTAATTATTGGATTTTTTTTGGTTAATTCGCTCTTTTTTTTAGTTGATTGCTTTTGTTTAATGGTTTCCAATAATAAGTTCCTTCCTTCTACAAAAACTGTGTTGGCTGCCTACAAGCAAATTTCCCATTATTCTATAGAGAATAGATATCCTACAGGTTTTCACACCACAAACCAGGGCAACTCTTTCTCCAGCAGTTTATCAATGTGAATGGGAGTTACACATGCGAGTTCTCCCTCCCACAAATGGGAGCTCAGATCTTGAATGCATTTTTGTGACCCAATCCTAGGAGTTGGACACTACCATCATATACATGTTTACTGCTACTATTACATAGCACTTGTGGGTGAGATTCACAAGGGCGCTGTAGGTGCATAACTGCCCCTGTAGGCATCTAAGTCCATCATTTAGGCACCACTAGCTTCTACAACTGGCATCTCCTTTTTGCAAGCCCATTAGCAAGGATTTTTAATGCATCTGTAAACTCAGGGGTCGTACCGTATGACTGGAGAATTGTTAATGTAGTTTCTATTTTTAAGAAAGGGAAAAAAGGCGATCTAGATAATTACAGGCCTCTTAGTTTGACCTCAGTACTATGCAAGGTCTTGGAAAAAATCTGAAAGAGAAAATAGTTAAGGATATCGAGGTTAACAGTAATTGGGACAAAATACAACATAGTTTTACAAAAGATAGATCCTGCCAGACCAACCTGATCTCCTCCTTTGAGAAGATAACATATTTTTTAGACAAAGGGAATGCAGTGGATCTCATTTACATACATTTCAGTAAGGCATTTGATACAGTTCCACATGGGATATTATTAGTTAAATTGGACAAGACGGGAATTAATATGAAAACTGAAAGGTGGATAAGGAACTGGTTAAAGGGGAGACTACAACGGGTCACACTGAAAGGTGAACTGTCAGGTTGGAGGGAGGTTACTAGTGGAGTTCCTCAGGGATCAGTCTTGGAACCAATCCTATTTAACCTTTTTATTACTAACTTCGATACAAAAAATGGGAGTTTGCTAATAAAGTTTCCCAATGACACAAAGTTGGGAGGGATGGCTAATACAGAGAAGGACCAGGATATCATACAAGAAGATCTGGATGACCTTGTAAACTGGAATAATGGAAATAGGATGAAATTTAATAGTGGAAAATGCAAGGTCATGCATTTAGGGACAAATTTTTGCTATAAACTGGGGACACATCAGTTGGAAGTGAGAGAGGAGGAGAAGGACCTGAGAGTATTGGTTGATCACAGGATGACTATGAACCACCAGTGTGATGTGGCCATGAAAAAAGCACAGGTTCCTGTAAGGGAAGCCCTGAGATAGGGTTTACAAGTAGAGAAGAGAGCCCTTCGGTAACTGGAGGAGGCAGAAGAATTATTCAGTTTTGTTTGTTGTTCATGCTACCTGAGAAGGGGCCTGAACTTCAGTGAAGTGGCTAACAGGCTGAGCCTCAGAAAATCCGGAGGCAGGTGACCTGCTGGAGGTGCTGGAGCCGAAGATAGCAGCAATGTGCCGTATCCATGCAAGGGGGCGCTCCAACGGTGCATCGGCGATACCACAGGCCTGATTCAGTCAATGCTCCGAGCACAGCTAAATCTCCAAGGAGGAGGTGGTGGCTACATTCATGATCCTTAGCCTAGATATTAGGGCCCACACTCCAGATATGGGCGTGTGTAGTTCACTTCCCCTTTCTTCCTGTCATGCTGTAGTGATCTGAAGTAAAGCTTATAAGGAGGACACCACCTCCTTATTTTGAGGTGATAAACAGCTGATCTGGTTAGGTGCCCAAATCCAGGAGCAGATTCATGGCTGATGATCCAGAGCGGTGATAGGTGCTTCTCTCTGACCTGGATTTATGCACCAAAGTCCCTTGAGGGGTAGGGCTTCTCTTCTCTTCTCTTCCCTTGCTCTTCTCAACACTTTTTGTTGGCTACTTTTAGATGTCTTCCCCTCTCTGCTTGCACGTTTTTTGAATCCCAGAGTTGACACCCAACTCTTTCCAGGCAGCCTCAAGGTGGTGAGTGCCACAAGGTGGTGAGGCATTTACAAGTTATGCTTTGTGATGCTGAGCAGTGCAGCAGCTGATTCCCCGGGTGAGTCCCACCCTATATGGAACCCATATCCAGCACTAGCAGATCATCCCATCTTCCATACCTTTTATGGAAAAGGATGCCAGTTAACAGTGTCACCTCAGGATTATAAAGTCACCCAATACTCTAGCTTCTCAAAAATCTCCTAGGAATCTGTAACTGATTTTTTTCCAAACAATGGGGCTGTAAACTGGATAATTGAGAATTGTCTGTTAACCTGAAATACACAGCTGATCTTATGGTTTAACTGCCATGTTGGGCACTTAGTCTTTACTTGTCAAACTAAGAAACACCAGAGGGAGAAAAAGAAAGAAAGAAAGAAAATGAATTCAGTATGGTACCTATAATGAGCCATGATGTTTTCCTACTTTAAAGACCCACTGCTCCCCATTTGGATCTGATACCAGCTGTATCCTTGTGTAACTCCACTGATGGCAGGTCCTCCTGATTTGAATTGGTGTAAATGAGAACAGACTCCAGCTCCCTGCCTCTTCTTTGGAAAAAGTCTTTCCTGCTTATAAGTAAGTGATTTACTTTTTTTTGTACTTCTAGTCCCCTGTCTTTATTACTCATAACAGTTGCATGAATAAAGATTTTCATTGCTTAAAGAATTCATCTGCTCAACCTTCTTTATGCCCCCATTGAAATTATTATCCTTTGTTTGTGACATTAAAATTAGTTGCTGTGGAGATGATGATGATGTCGTAGAGGGTTCTGATTTCCAGGGAGGAATCAGCAGCAGGGGTAAATGAACTGTAAAGGAAAACCAGCTCTTGTCTTTATAAAAATGCCTTTAAGAATAAAAAAAAAAAAAGAAGGGAAGAAGAAACGGAATATAGATGGTGAACTGGTGAACTAATCGAACAGTTTCCATGAAAAATGTTCTAAAAGTTTTCCAGGAAGCATCAGCAGAGTCCTTCAAAGATTACTAGTTCCATATTAAAAAGTAAAGCAGGGACACAGACAACCATATTTAATTTGACTGGGTTTCTTCTTCTCTAAAGTGAAGTTTACCGCTTGTGAAAGTGCTTGAAGTGAGTAATGGGCAAGATTTTCAAGACTATTAGTGTAAAGTTCAGCTCCTAAATCCGTATTTAGGTGCCTTCCCCATTTCCAAAAGCGCTGAGCGCGCCACACCTCCCGTGGAAGAGCTCAGAAATGTTAACAAGTCTTGGCCCAAGTGTTTATCTACTGAATAGGTATTTTGGCCTCAAAGTTGTGGTTTGCTTAAGTATTGACAGCACATTGAGTAGATCTACCCGGGGGGGAAGAAATAGAAGTTTCAAAGTGGATTCATTTCTAGTCAGAACCTCTGCGCCTGAATACCAGGTAATTTGCTTTGAAGACTTTCACCTGGCAGCATGGTCGAAACCATGAGAAATGCTGCATTTTGAACCATTTTGAGGCAAGACTTTATGTGGCCCGGAACCACTATAGGCCTTTGAACCTTAGGGTCTGCCTACACTTCAGAGGTGTGGCTACCACATGGGTGAACAAGCCCCAGCTAGCTAGCTCCAGTAACAGTGAAACCATGGAGGCACAGAGGAGCTGGTCGAGTCCATACCCGGCAGGGGTGGATTAAGGAAGATTGGGGGCCTGTGTGCTGTGAAGGTTGGGTGCTATGAAGGTTTGGACCTGGGTGGGGTCAGATCCTATCCCCAGGGGTTGGGAACAATGGAGTCCCATCTCTTAGGGGGTGGGATTGTAGAACAAGCCTGCTTTATGCTCATCCTGCAGCTCCTGTCCTGCAAAACTGGCCTAGCTCCCTGCTCTGGCCCATTGGTTCTTGCCACAGTGTGCAGGGCCTTCCCTTGCAACGCCCCCCACCCTGGCTCTGAGGCCCCGAGCTGGGCCATGGGATGTATTGTTGAATCGGGCTGGCTGAGGTAAGTTTTGGATTTTGTTTTTAGGGGTTGTGGTGGGAAGGGTGCTCCTGGGGGTCAGAGGCCCTGTGGAGAGGGAGACCCTGTGCAATTCCAGTCTGATGCCTAGGGTCAGTCCTGGCAAATCTCCCTTTGCTGTTGTCATTCAAGTTGGCCAGATCAAATCTATGTGGGCATGTCAACATGTGCTGTAGTCACCCCCTTGGACCTCCCCAGAGAGAGCCTTTGCACAAACGGGTAATCCACAGTCCCACAGTGATTGATTTTATCCCCCTCTTCTGACAGGTCCACACAAGAAGCTTCATAGTCTGGTACTGCTTCCAGCTAAAAGATCGAGTCTTTTAGCTCTAGTCTGAGCTCATGGTTTAGGTGGAGAAGTTACATGTAAGGCTCTGCTGACAAGACATCCAAGGAGTGGTCTTATGTTATCTGAATTACCAAGCAAAGCAAAGGTCATTTGGGAGGTCACTAAGAATAATTTGAACATAATTGTGACACAAGCCCCACTCTGTAACCCTTTTTTTGCACAGAATTGCTAGGTACTTCCATGAGAGTCTGATACACAAAGTGATTACAGGATCAGACCTGTGGATTTACCCTGAGAAAGGAGAATTCATGGAGATAAGTCATTGCAATGTGGATTTGATCACAAAGACCTTCCCCAGAGGTCCTCCAACTTGCCCTAATGTGGACAACAACTTCGTAGAGAGATTATCTATCGGTGACTTCCCTCCCACTGGTGATCACCCAGGCTATAAGCCCATGTATTAGCTATGGCTTGGATCACCTTCCCTTCATGGTTGCAGGATGCCTATCCTCTCTTCTCCAAGATCATGTGAGCATCACCGTCTCCTCTCTCACTGGAGATTGCCTGGACCACTTTCCACTGGTGACTGCTGCGTCTACCCTCCGCCCCCCATTGGTGGTCACAAAACATCCCTCTGGCAACTACAGAAATTGCAGACACGGAAAAGTAATATTAGGAAAGTATTTCTGGTATTGTTAGCTTCCTTTAATACAAGTTAGAAGCTGGAAATAAGGAAGAGTTTGGAGTATTGTGTCCAGTTTTGGGCCCCCCATACAAAAAGGATGTCGACCAGTTGGAGAGAGTCCAGCAGAGGGCAACAAAAATGATTAGGGGTCTGGAGCACAAGACTTATGAGAAGAGGCTGAGTGAACTAGGTTTGTTTAGTATGCAAAAGAGAAGAATGAAGGAAGATTTGATAGCAGCCTTTAACTATCTGAAAGGGGTTCCAGAGAGGATGGAGGTAGGCAGTTCTCACTGGCAGTAGATGACAGAAGAAGAAGGAATGGGTGAGGTCTAGGTTGCATATTAGGAAAAACTTTTTCCCTAGGAGGGTAGTGAAGCACTGGAATAGGTTACCTAGGGAACTGGTGGAATCTCCATCTTTAGAGGTTTTTAAATTGCAGCTTGACAAAGCCTTTTCTGGGATGATTTAGCTGAGGTTAGCCCTGCTTTGAGCAGGGGTTTTTACTAGATGACCTCTTGAGGTCCCTTCCAACTCTAATCTTCTATGATTCTATGAGGAGCCAGTATGTAACCATCCAGCTCTTCACATTCCATGACTAAGTGCTCTGTAGACCACAAATAGTTTTCAGGCTACAGTACCTGGTAACTGTGTCTGTAAAAAGCATGCATCCTTGTGCTGTGCTATTTTTTCCCAATCAAAGTTAAAGCTTTGCTTTGCTTGTGACATAAATCTGTTACAAAGCATTCATGAAATGTGCAATAGCTGCATAAGACCGAAGTACATAAATTGGTTGTGTGATTTATGTAAATTACAAAACTGCAAGTGTTTCCAAAATTAAGCCACTAATCCGTAATGTAAACATAGTAAAATATTACAAAAGCCATTCATTTTGTGCAGCATGACAAATGCCTCATAGTAACTGTACAAATTGCTTTATTTTTGGTTTCTGCCATCTGAAAGTGAGTAATGTAATTGACAAGGCTGGGTAATCCACAGCAAGGAAACAAACACCTGTTTTTTGTTGTGTTTTGTTTTTAATTACGTTTTATGCTATTTCATTTCTTTTGACTCAAAATACTGGTCTTGGTGTGAAAATTCAGCTTTTACATGCTTTGCTTTTAACTAATTAGCAAAACTGAATACGCAAGATCTTTTCCAGCTTTCTTTTATGCTTTTAATTCTGAACCTTTAATATATTCTAAACCACTGCTCCATAATAAATGCTACAGCCTTCCATTTAAAAATACATTACCATTTGCAGCTGGGCTTCTACACTATGTGTGTACACACACAATTGTGCACATGTATCCAGGTGCACATTCTGCAGGTACAAATACCTACTGCATGCACTCTGAGAGCTGGAATATGTCTGTAGTCCTACAATGGGACAGCACATTCTATGCTACCCCAAGGGATACCCAGAGAATGAATCAATGTGTTTTGTCCTCATTTTGCCTTTTGGGTGGCATTTTAGGAACAAATTCTCTTCTGGAAGCTTTGTGATCACAGCTGCACTGGATCTAGGGTGACCAGACAGCAAGTGTGAAAAACCACGTAATAGGCACCTATATAAGAAAAAGCCCCAAATATCAAGACTATCCCTATAAAATCAGGACATCTGGTCACCCTAACTAGAACCATGATTAGTGGCAGCCATGTGAGAGCTGCTGGAGCCAGCAGACAGCACAAAGGAGAAGGATGAAAGGAGAAAAGCTGTTCCAGTGGTTAGGGTGCTAACCGAGACCTGTGTTCAGTTCCTTCTTATGTCACAGATTCCCTGTATGACCTTAGGTGTGTCACTAAGGCTGGGTCTACACTGACGGTGGCAAATTTGCCGCTGTCACATCGATTGCTCTGGATCGACTGAGCGGTCTGTATAGACGCGCTCAGTTGATCCCGGAAGCGACGCAGGAAAACCACCCCGATAAGTGGAGTAGCGCTGTGTCGAAGGAAGCGCTGTTCCCTTCGACGCAGCGCAGCATGGACGCCACGCAAAGAAGATGCTACAAAGTCGACGGGAGATACACAAGTGATTTACATCACTTGCATATCTCCTGTCGACTGCCGCCGAATCACAAAGGTAAGTGTAAACCGGGCCTAAGTCTCACTATGCCTCAGTGCCCCACCTATCAAGTGGGGCTAACAACACTGACCCTTCTCACAGGGGGGTTCTGAGAATAAATACAGTAAAGACTGTAAGGTGGCCAGGTGAGTCCCTTAGATAGAAGGCCTCTGGGCAGTTGACTCTACCATTCTACAAGGCCCACACAGACCTCATGAGATCCATAGAGTTTGGGGCAAACCTACGGGGACTGATACTGCTGCCTGTTGTGCCAGGGGTGCGCTGTGCCACTCTAAACTTCCACGGTTCCCATGAGTGAGTGTTGTATGGCTCATATTCTCTTTGTTGCTAGATTATCTTCTGCCCCTTTCTCCTGATAAATCTATATCTGCCCAGTTGATCCAGTTCCATCCTCCCCAGAGGACATGAGTAAGTCTAGAGCTTACATAAGCTAGAGCTACTCCATGTGGTTTCCATTTTGGGGGCTGAGTGAACCTTTCCATCAGGTCTGAGTTAAGTGCCAAAACTCAGTCAAAACTGCTGAGTTACACCAGGTTTCAATGAAAATAACGGGGGTTGGGAGTTTCAAAAGTACCTAAGGAAGTTAAGCACCCAATTCTCATGGAAAGTCAATGGATGTTTTGTGTCTAGGAGCCAGGCTTTGAAAAGTATTTAATTCCCATGAGAGTTAGATGTTGATATGCTTTCTGCATCCTTAGGGTTCTAAAAACTTTTAAAAAACTGACCCATATTACTTTACACTCTTTTGAAAATTCTACCCCAAGTCCCATGTTTCCAGTGCTAACCCATAAGGCAGGCTTACTCGAAATGGAGCTCTCCTGGTATCAGGGGAGTAGGTTCATTTGGACCACGGAAACAGAAGAGTAGAGATTGTGAACGCCAGCTGCTTTGAGGGTCATGAGTGACAAGCCAGAGGACGCTAAGGGTGACCATTGAGTGCAGATGACCACAAACTGCAAGATCTCTTGGAGACCGCAGAGGGTAGTGACCCACGGCTTGTCTGAGTGTAATGGGGCCTGAAGACACAAGTGACCTGTTAATTGCAAAGACTTCCTTGAGCTTGTTGAGGGTAAGAATAGGAATTTGATTCCCCTTAATGAGCTCCTTTTTCATTTTAGTAATTTTAACTAAATTATCCCTATTCAATTGATTTCCGTTCGGATTCACAGACCAGTCCTTTGGGAAAACAGTCCATTTTTCCTTTAGGATGGCTGCAAAGACACCAATAATTCGTTTCCTGTAACACTTTCAATTGTTTAATTCTCTTCAACTTTTGTAGTATTAATTTCTACAAAAGCTACTTTTAACTATTCTCTTTTTCTTAAAAACACTTACTTTTGCATTCAAGTTACCATATCTTAAACTCTGTGATATTATTCTTTGCTGCCATAGCTTTTAGTGTTTCACTGGCAACAGAGTTTTGGAATCTTAAACCCTCCATTCTATCTCACTCAGAGTGCTGTGTTTATCAGCCGCTGTTTTTATTGAGCTCATTCTTATGTATTTTTTGCATTTCTTAAGGTAGCATATTGTGCTCGTAAAACCTGAGTCACCAAGTACAATCCTCGCAACTCAGCTGCCTTAATCTGTGCTTTGTTAAAAACTTTTCACATCCAAAGTGTAGCCAAAGTTCCTGCCATTAAAATTTCAGAAAAATTAAAGTGCAAGTGGGGTGTGTGTGTGAAAAGCAACCAATTAGTCCTCGTAAGGGATTTAGGAGCACATAGCTGATTGATTTTTGATGGGACTTGTGGTTCTAAATCACTTAGGCTAAATATATTCATGTAACTACAAATTGGGAGATTTTCAAAAGTGCCTTTCTCCAACTTCCCAGCAATTTAAAGAAAACCTCTGAATGACAGTGCACAAACTATGTACAGTGATCATCTTGTAATAATCAATTTACTTTTAATTTCTGAGCAAGTTTGGGAGACTGAATGCAGTCTGAGCACTTTAAAGCATCTCCTCAGGAACATCTTGTCTTTACATTTATGGAGGTATGCCCTATAAACTAGGCTTTATCAGGTAAATTATAGGGACTCTCATCCATTTGGCAGCTTCACAACGTCTGATCATATATTTCTACACTCAGCATTGGCAGGAAGAATTTCAAAATATTATATAATATTAAGCTTAAGTGAGCTGGTGGCTGACGAAACACGCTGGACATGCAGTCAGGTAAAGGAAAGTGTGCTCAAGTTAAAGAAAGAATCGAGAATGCTAAAAAGTACACAATGAACACCCAGTACTGCATTACCAGTCCAGTTCCCAGCCACACACAAGACAATATCTGATAGTCTACATGTCGTACATAGAATCTTCTGGAGCCTTTGTTTACATGGAGAACTCTAAACTGGCTACAGTAAAGTCTTTATTATTGAAGTTGTAGTGTCCTCTACAGCTCTCACGCTGACCTTGCTTAGATCCTTTATACCTGCACCCACAGACTTATGCACTCTATAATCTTTCCCCATCAAATTGCTTTCTCTATCCATCTGCTGAAACCTTCCTGCTACTTGACCTTGTAGACAGACAGTCTAGAATTTCCATCTTCTTAGCTCCATGTTACTGGATCAGAATTCTGATTCTTTCCCTGTGATTTCTTTCAGATTCATGCACTGGGTCCCATTTCTTTTTGAAACCATAGAGCAAAATCATTTCCATTTGATTATCAGTTTGCATTTGCCGTTAAATAAAATGTGACATTTGGCTTCTGCGTTACGCATTAGAACAAATTGTTAGATTCACATTTTTCCTACATGAACTTAAATGTCCTTTAATTACATGTGACATAAATACAATGACGGGTGCTTTGTAGTTATATGACCAAAACATCTATATACAGATTAAGTGGAAATTAATCAAAGTATATAACCTGTGGCAATTCAGTCCTAACAAATAAGCATTTAGTAGGGAGTTATGGCAAACTAATTGTTGCATTATAATGGGAAGTTTAACCCTATAACCCCAGCTTCTGGGATAGTGGAGTCCCAATTTCAGTGTCATTTTGTTTCTCATTTTCAGATGGTTAAGAATAGAGTATTGTCATTATAACCCCTCTTAAGTGCAGCTGTCATTTTACGGAAGACTATTAAAAACATTCTATTCATAAACAATTCAGCAGATTGATATTAATTCATGTCTCGCTTTTATTAAAGAACATCAGAATAAATATAGGATAATTGTTTCCTCTCAATTCCTCTGCTCTTATAGATTAGTTCCCACCTGAAATGACAAACTTTTATCAGGAATATGCTAGTCATAGCCACAGCAACCAATAGAGATGTAAAAAATTGAGGATTATAACTGCAGGTGGAGAAACAGCAGCCACAAATGAACCGCAAGGAACAGAGATCTTATTTTCATGCAAATGTTCCTATTAATAAGGAATGAGAGAAGAAAAAAATACAGAAAAATCTATAATTTATAAAAGGAATTTTTCTAAATAGAATGTTTTTCAAAGTTTTCCTTAACGTGTCAGCAGCAATTTAATGGTTTATGTCCCCAGATTTAGGTAACTGATGTGTACATATATTTGCATGTATTTTTAATACCCATAACCTTAAGAATTGATCTCTCTTATCATGTCAATGTGCTTGAGTATAATTTGCTGAGACAGACATTGCAACATACTTGATTTCAAACAACGCTTTGAAGATACAATAATTGACATGAAAAGCTAGGATTAAGGGGGAAAACCCTGCATTGGTACACTTCACTACATGATTTCAAAGATGCATAAAAAAGTAACTTTTAAATGACTTGAATATTCTTCTGGGCCAATTCTGCCATCCCTACTCATAATACTGAGCAGTGTTTTACCTCATGCATAGCCACACTGCAATCAGTGGGGCTCTTTGGGAAACAAGATGAGCCAGGATGGCTCACTGTATCGTGCTTATATGTTTTATTAACATGTACAGTAACTTAGGGAAATTATCTCTTGATCCCAGCTTTTCCATAGCAAACACTCAAATAAAACCTTATGCCCCTTTTTCTCCAAACTACTTCTTCTTGTCTATTGTTCTCTTGGCTTAGTTGGATGAGTGGCTTTGGGAGAGCTCTGCAGTGTTAGCATTTTGCTGCTCCTCCATGTTTGATGCCATCCAACTAGGTACTTGTTTGTCCTTCCCACCTGCAGAGCCCAGGTGTTGCGCAATCACCAATACCCTGCAAGGTTGGGAGGTATTACCCCCATTTTACAAATGCAGAGCGGAGACGCAGGTTAGATGAAGTGGCTGTGGAAAATAAAACACGTGAAAAAAGCCAATATTCAGGATTCTAATAGATTCTTCTGAATTACTGGATCACCATTCTTAATAATCGTCTTCTGCGTCTCTGATGGACTGGATTAAAATTTTGATCTGATGAATGTGGCCCATTTGCAGTATTTTTCTACATCCCATCACAGTTTGAGATTATGCTGAACCTAAGATTTCGTTTCTGTGGTTTTAGCATCCTAGCACTCCTGGTTGAAAAGAATCCCTTTGAGCTCTGCCATGAAGTGGTGTAAATGGGCCTGATTTATTTCAGCTATGTGTTGACTCTGAAAACTAATGATGACGGTATAAATATCAACCGTGTTAATAATTGAATCATATTAAGAGAGAGAGGCCCTCAACCAAAGACTTTATTCACAGCTGCTGGATGCAGCACCATTTATAAGAAGTAGGGGAGGCCTTTTTCCTTAAGTGTATTATGATGAATAGAACTGGGGAAAGAGGGTTACGCGTCAGGAGGGGCCTAGTTTGATTTGACACCATGGCTCAAGCATTCAAGCAAACATCAGAGCCCCTGCATGTAACACGGGGCTCTCAGTATATTTAATAAAGTTCTGTTTCTGCCAAGTCTGCCTGCCTAACGCATCCGTTATTGCTAATGAAACATTAGGCACGGTGCTTAGCAACAGCCTGATTATTTTGCATTGGCTTGAAAAACGACTTGCATTTTGTATGTCAAACCTCCCTTAATTTTTCATCCGTGCCACTGCAGGGGGGACTGCCTCGTTTAGTTGCTGCAGCCAGTGGCAGAGGACAGAGGCAGGCTTCTGCTTCCCGCACAAGCATAATCCTGGCAGCATCCAGGAAGATTGAGCCAAGAGCTCCAGGCCAATGCACACAGAGGAGCAATGCGATAGCAGCATCATTGTCTCTGGGAGGCAGGCAACGCCTTCCTGGTGATCTGGAGTGTCAGGATTCACTGTGTGTCTCTGGGGAATGATGACTGTTTTGTAGCGTGACTGGACATAGGTCACACGCTATGTTTCTGTTATTTGATCAGATGAGCTCGAGTCTTTGATCAAGCTGCTAAGTTGTGCCTATTTAACAGGATGAAATCAACTTGTAATAACTGTCCTGCTGCATTCAGTTACAATGGGCTTGATTCTGGCAGACAATCTGGCGGGTGAACTTGTAGATTGGGAAAACCCACAAACGGCATGCAAGCACGGTCCACGGAAATGGCAGTGAACATGAGTGGGGAACCCTTGGCAGTATTTGCACAGCTGTGTTAAAAACAAACATCTGCTTAATGGTTCCTTTCTGTCCCTCATACAGATATCAGGGAGCCTAATCCAGTGAAGCTTTTCCTAAGCATGGGATGCAGCCTCAGCTGAGTGGGCTAAACCTTTTAGTTATTTTTCTGGCTAAGACTCAAAATACAGGCTCACTGTCATGCCTGCAGGGCTGGCTGCACCTCTGTCCCCTTTCTGGTTTCATGTCATGGGCCTCTTGCTCTGACCTGGCATAGGGTGGACTTTCATAATTCTTCCACCATAGGCTAGGTCCCAAGTGCACCCCTTGCGTATCACCCCACAGCCTGACTGAACTTGGAGCCCTGGCATTTCTTCACTCTGGGAGACCAGTGAAGGAGTAAGCAAGACCCAGCTCCCCACTGAAGTGCAGGAGCCTAACTCCCATTGGAAGTTGGGCACCTAAATACATTTGAGGATCTTGTCCCAACAGTTGTCTTAGAACAACGTATTTGCATTTAGCCAGGCATTAGAGAAAAAGGGACTTTAAAACAACAAAAAGCTGACACACATTTAGTCTCAGCTAAACTCAGGCTTCATTAAGCTAAGTTAGACATTCCTCATAAATTGAAGGAATTCACTTACCTTCTTCTAGAAAGCCAAAGGGCTTTTGGGAAGCCACCTGGTTTCTATTTGTGTCTCAGAGACTGTTTTACCTCCTTTCTCAGGAAAGCTGGATTTTGAAAAAAAACCCAACCCCTTCTGTGTGTGTTTAGGCCATATTGTTCAATGGTCTTTGCTGTAGGGTTAAGGTGTAAAATCATCCTATCACCTTAGACTGTTTTTCCCGGTCAGCCAACCAGGACCTCAGAGAGAAATGCCCCTGGGATGGATCCAGTGATCCATTATGAGCTGCAACGACTCTGGCAATACCCTCTAGCTCTTACATTGCATGTCTCCTTGGGAGATCTCAAAGTGCTTTACAGAAGATGTCAGCATCATTATCTCCATTGTACAAATGGGGGGACTGGGTCACTCGGAGGGGACATGTTTTGCCCAAGGTTATCACTCATCAGGCTACTCAATAGGTCTCATGTGTCCTGAGTCATAGTCCAGTAGGTTAGCCATGAGGCCACTCTACCTCCACCAAAAGCCACTGGCCTTGTGACATTTTCTTCCCGTGGGGGAGTGTGACTGTGTGTTTCCCACACATAGACCTTGAAAGGCTAGTTATGTTACCTGGCTGCATGCACTGAAGGGAGAGCCAGACTTAATTAAACAAGAGTCCCAGCTGGGAAAAGAGATGGGGGGTTACAAAAAAACAAAAAAGGAAACAGGAAATTTTGAGCAGAAAGGGGCTGCAGAGAGAGAGTCTGCAGTCACTCTCTGGAAATAGAGTAGAAAGATTGGGGGAAAACAAAGCCCTAGGATCCTCATCTGAACAGAGGTCAAGCAAGAGGCCAAAGGGTGCACAGCCCAGCCTTAGAGTCACTGGGGTGAAGATGGCTCCGGTGGGAAGCCCTGAAAAAAGGGCAGGCACTGGAATTCCAGGGAGGACCCTGGGGGGTGGTATTCACAGACTCCAGGTCTAGAAAGGGTCATTGTGACCATTTTGTCTGTGCAGCACAGGACACAGGGCTTCCATGGCATAATTCCTAGAGTTGAGATTTTAGAAAAGCAGCCCATCTTCATTTCAAAATTGCCAGCGATGGAGAATCCACCACCACCCTTGTTCTAGTGGTGCATTACTGTCATTGTTAAAAACGTATACCTTAATTCCATTCATTCAGAACCAGGGCAGGAAAAACTGAGCAAGGAGTAAAGTTGAGCCCAAGGAGGGAGACGTGGGTTTACATTTGTTTTTTATGAGTTGGAAGTCTGTGAGGGAATTTCCATGGAGGGCCATGATGGCCCCAGCCCTGAGACTGGGTTAACGGAGAGAGATTGCAGGGCAGAAAGTCTGACAGGTTGAGTGGGAAGAACCCCTGGGAAGTGGTATCAAGGAGTTGGACTGAGAAAACCTTGGCTGCTAGTTACAGGGTCCTTGGACAGGAGTCTGGTGTGGTGGGAGGACCCGAGTTCACCTACTAGTCACTAGTATGGTTGTGTGAAAGGTCCTGAGACAGGAATAAGGATAGTCAGAACCTGAAATGCAAGGACCCAAGATGGCACAAGGACCCCTGGGCCCAGAGTTGGGGCTGAAGACCTTTGCGAAGACATCAGACTGTTTTCTGATGGATGCTGTTCCCACCCCGGAAGGAGTGGACTAAATCGTGAGCTGGCAGGAGGGCTGAATTTCCAGAAGAGCACCTATCGGCAGAAGGCACTCAACAGGGAGAGAGCCACAGCACTACGCCTAGTCAACAGAGGTGCTCCCACAGGTCATGAACTCCTTCCCAGGGAGTTCGTTGGAATGTCAAAGGGGAGGGGAAGCTTTCAGCACTCATCTCCGAAATCAATAGCCATGTTTTTGGGTACAGATGATTACTCATCTCCCACACTGCTCACCCCCGCATTTAACAGAAGGCATGCACTGGAGTTACATGCACTAGCCACCCATTGGTAGCATCTATGTCCAGTCCTGCCTTGAGCACATACTTTGGGTGTCTTGCACAAATTGCATGCCTGGAGGTGAATGTGCACTTTAAAAAATGAGGGCATTGTGCACCAATGATACTGGAATGGCCCTCCATTACAAATCATCGTAGCACAGTGACAGCTTTGATGCTGGCAGACTAGGTGCCAGCTAAGGCCAACACCCCAGGTCTCACTGAATGCTTACAAATGCATAGCTGGAAGCCAGGCCACTTCCCTTGTGTATCAGCACAATGATTGTTAAAGATATAAGAATGTGTTTCTGTTTGAACTTCATGAAAATGCCTTGTTTTCACTAATCTGTACCTGGTTATAACGCAGTAGCAAACATTTGCATTGCATATACCCCTGTAACTAAATAACTCACTGCATGAGAAAGAAGCCTCGTTGACTGCAAATGAAGGACTTCAACAGAAAAGCACTAATTTCAAAGCGAGTGGTCATTGCCTGTAATAATCAGAGATCAAAGACTCTAAATGCATTCCTCACTCTCTGCCCACAAAGAAAGAGCCCTGGTAAGTAGTAACCCTGACAACTTGTTTTCTGTGAGAAGAAGCTATAAGTAGGGACACAAGGAAAAAAATCTTCATGTCTAGATTCTAACAGAGCAGAATAATTGAATTAGAAGATGGAGATACCCAGAGTTATTCTGGGCAGCCCAAAGAGACTTTGGGAAACTGGCAAACTTCTACATCTCTGCTACAATTTGGAATTATAGGCTGTGACTCACCTGCACATATATTTTGACTGGATTTAACCTCTCACTAAGTCTCATTCCTTTTTCTTGACTAATAAACCTTTAGTTGGGTTACTACAGAATTAGCTACCAACGTTGTCTTTGCATTGAGAATGCAAATCAACCTGGGAGAATGGCTGGTCTCTTGGGCTGGGCATAACCTCGAATATTTTGTGATTTTTGGTGTAAGTGACCATCCATCACATAGTCCAACTTGCGTGGGTGGCAAGATAGACTGGCATGTCTAAGGGGAATGTCTGTGACTTCATTATAAAACTATTGTAGTACTTTGGGAGTTCACATTTGTTACGGGGTCAGTGTAATGTAACGGTGGATCACACCACCAGCTTGGGCTGCCTGCCCACTTTTCAGGGGCTGCCCTGAAGTAGGCCTTCTTGGTCATGATCCACCTCAGACAGCATGACAATGGTAACCCAGCCAGAGTTCACACCACAGAGATAAATGCACAACCTGAAGGGGCCAATTCCATAATGGAGAGAGATCTCAAATGGGAAAGGTTTGATGGCTAAAGCGAAAAACAATAGCTTCTTTCCTTGAAGCATCTGGCCTCTCTTTCATGAATACTTCTCTACAGTTTGACAGCGCTGAAAGTTCAAAATCTCAATTTCATCAGGTTAAAGTTTGCGAAGAAGAAATCAACTAAAATAACAAAATACAACTGGGCACAGAGACCAGACGTAGCCCTTTACTACTTGTGCACTAAGCCAGTACAATAGATTCTGCCAAGTTAAAGATACTCTTCACCTTGCAAGCTGGTAACCGCCACTCATAATATTTACAAGTTCGATGTCACTCCCTTCCAGCTTAGCACCAGAGAACAGAGAGCTAGCCATATTCTCTGCTGTGAGGAGATCCTGCCTCAAAAGTTCAAAGTCCTGCAGGCAAGAGGATATTTGGAAACAGGAAACAACTATCACGTGTTGCTTTCCTCATGATTTGCCTGTGGTCTGAGGTCCACATGCCAGGGTCAAGAGAGGAAACCATCACCCATGCTGCTATGATAGTACCCGCTTTATGCAAAGTAATGAGAGCAATACCCCGTTCCTCAGCGTGACACGTCCAAAGCAAGGCCACTGCTGTGATGAGCCCAGCTAATGCTAAGATATGCAATAAATGTTTTGACCATTAGTTCGTGCGTTCTCAGGTCTAGCCTCCCCACCATCTAGATGGTTTTCAAGGGCAAGCTGCACTGCAACCTTCACAGCTTGGCTCGGCTCTGGCAGAGCCTTCCTGGAAAAAGAAAGGCTTAGCCTCACCCGCTGTGGAATGGCACCAGGCATCGCCTCCCAGAAGCCCTTGCCTTCTCATGGGAGAAGGCGAGCGTTCAGAGAACATTAAGAAACAGGGCCTGGGGCATACAAAGAAGGATTTTTGGCCCATCTCAGTCCTCTGCGGAAGAGTCTGCTGTGTTGACACTGGAGCAAAAACACCCCTACATCCATTATTGTGTGCTTTGCTATTGTTCACCAGTTGCTTTACTACTATGTCTTACTGAACCTGAAGTGGCGCAATGCAGACAAGCAGCATGGAAATTTCCAGCTTTCCTACTGCTTCCTATGACCTCTCACCATTGAGCCAGCTATGCCCCTACGCTCAAGATGATATGCACGTTGCTTCTAGGCTGATGCGGCAGTTGGTCTGGCAAGTTCCTCCTCCCTTCCCACCTTCCTCAAAACATCAACAAAACAAACTTCTGCTTCTCCTAGAGCCTCAGAGGCACTTGCAATATGTCACCTAACCATGTTCTTAATTAAACCTGGGGGACATTTTTTTCAAACACTTTTACCCAGAAAGAGTCCTTTTATCTAAAGAACTTTTCACACAGAAAAATGGATTGTTTTTCAAAATTTTCCATTATTTCAGTGAAACCAGAAAAGGAATTTCTACGTGTACCTGGTTTTTTTTTTCGCCCTTTTAAAATATCCCTTTGTCCTTTTTTCCCTTCCACCACTTTTTTTTCAGTGGTAAAGTGGAAAGAGGAGAAAATAAGGGGGGAAACTGAAAAAAAATTACATTTTGAAACAAACTTTTAAATAAAAGTTATAAAAAGCAAATTATTTCTTTTCAAAATCTGTGAACAAAAATTACTTCTCAATTTTTTATTCCTTTATTTATTGCTCAAAATGTTTTCCATTTTTGGACCAACTCTAGTAACACATTTACATGGCAGTAGCACCTACCAGACTTGGTCAGGATGAGGCCCTTAGGTTGCTATGCATCGTACAAGCATAAAAGCAAACATGAGCCTTGCTCCAATTTGCTTCATCATTATTTCTCTCCTGTGGATGATTGTGCTGGCAGTGAAGCAATTAATTTAGTGAGCTACCTAGCTCTTCTATAGCACTTTTCATCCATACCTCCCAAAGGAGGTCAATACCAGTATCCTCAATTTACAGATCAGGAAACTGAGGCAGAGACCCATGAAGTGACTTTCCCAACATCAACCACCCTGTCCGGAGCACAGCAGGGAATAGCACCCAGATATCCTGGGTTTGCTGCACTATATCATAGGCCTTTCTAACCACACTCTTGGCAACTAGAATTTAACATGCACCCATGGTTCCTAATTAGTTGTGTATGTCTTTAAAAGGGATGAATGGAGAGAGTTGACTGAACATGAAGACCAATCAATGCACTTGACAGATCTACAGAATATTGTTATTTAACATAAGAATGGCCAAGTGGGTAGGAACAACAGTCCATCTAGCCCAGTATCCTGTCTTCCAACAGTGGCCACCGCCAGGTGTTGCAGAACATGTTACGTTAGGGCTCTCCCACCCTTTCCTCAATTCTTGTTTCACAGACAGAAGGCGGAAGGCCAGAGTTCAAAGTGCAGGTGATGTGATATTTATTGAGGTAACAAACCAGCATAAACCACAGTTCTCCACACCAGTAAAGCTTCCTTCCCGCTCCTTCTAGATAGGCTTAATTATATCAGTAGTGCCCACCCCTGATACCACCACCACAATGTATGGTCATATTCCATTCTGAAGTGTCTTGAGTCGGGGGGCTTTGGTGCCATCTTTTTTGTGCCCCATGGAAGGGGCAGGTAGGGAGTGTAGTTATGTTACAGCCTTGGTCACCTTTACTTTTGGCTTTAATGCTTTTTTCTCACATACCCCCTTCCTCCTTGTCCTTCCCAGCTGCTTGCCTGCCCTTGTTCTGGTGCCTGTCTCGGGAGAGAAGTCCACGTATCACACTCCCACATTAACTATATCCCTTGTTCTATATCTCATAGTAATAAACAAACCCATCTGGCTGTCGGGTAGGCAGAAGCAATTCACAGCGTCTTTGTTCTTTGTTTACATATGCACCTCAAAGACTTCAGCTCTGAAGCAGGGAAGCAAACCCAAAATTCCACCTCAGGCAAATAAGCAGGCCTGAGTCACCCATTTCACACCTTTCATGATTTCATAGATGCCTCGCTTAGTCTGCTCTAGTCATGCATAGTCATCTCTTTTTTAAGATAAACAGTCCCAATCTTTTTAATCTCTCCTCTGATAGAAGCTGTTCCATACCCCTAAACACGTTTGTTGCTCTTCCCCGTATCTTTTTGAGATGGGGCAAACAGAACTACACACAATAACCATGAACACACCAGAGATTTATACAGCGGCATTATGGTAGTTTCTGTCTTATCTATCCTTTTCCTAACGGTTCCCAACATTGTTAGCTTTTTTGCTGATTGTTGCACATTGAGAGGATGCTTTCAGAGAAATATCCATGACCATTTCAACATTTCTTTTTTGAGTGGTAACAGCGAATTTAGATCCCCTCATTTTGAATGTATAGTTGGGATTATGTTTTCCGATGTGCATTATTTTTCACTTTTAATATTGACTTTCATCTGCCATTTTGTTGTCCAGTCCCACAGTTTTGTGAGATTCCTTTGTAATCTGCTTTAGACTTAATTATTTTGAGAAATTTTGTATCATCTGCAGATTTTGCCAGCTCACTGTTCACTCTGATTGCCAGAGCATTTCTGAATATGTCGAACAGCATAGATCCCAGTAGAAATCCTGGGGCCACCCCACTGTTTACCTCCCTCCACTGAACCTTTGGTTTCCTATCTTTTTACCAGCTACTGATCCAGGAGACGACCTTCCCTCTTGTCCCATGACCACTTACTTTGCTTAAGAGCCTTTGATGTGGAATTTTGTCAAAGCCTTTCTGAAAATCCAGGTACTCTATATCAACTACATCACCCTTCTCCACATGCTTGTTCACTCCCTCAGAGAATTCTATTCAGTAGGTGAGGCACGATTTCTCTTTGCAAACACTGTGTTGACTCTTCCCCATAAATCGTATTCATCTATGTGTCTGATAATTCAGTTCTTACCTATAGTTTTGACCCATCTGCCTGGTACTACTATTAGGTTAATCAGCCTGTAATTGCTAGAATCGCCTCTGGAGCCTTTATAAAAAAGGATCCGCATCGCATTAGCTATCCTCCAGCCGTCTAGTACAGAGGCTGATTTAAGCAATAGGTTACATATCACAGTTAGTAGTTCTGCAGTTTCATATTTGAGTTCCTTCCGAACTCTTGAATCCCACCTGGTCCTGTTTCATGTAGCCGTGTGTTTTAAAACCTCTTCTCCTGATAGTATTTCAGACTTGTCGCCCCAAAAGATTAGCTCCGGTGTGGGTGTCTCCCTGACCTCCTCTGCAGTGAGGACTGATGGTAAGAATTCATTCAACTTCTCACAATGGTAGGACCACAATCCCACAGGCAGCCCCTCATTTCCCCTGGCAATTAACCAAACAAACTAGCTAAGGCTCTGCGAATGTCCCCCTAACCTACACAATCCCTCCATGGCCTGTGACTGTGATGCTGACTGCACTGAAAGCAGGGAGGGTGGTGACATAAAGGAACAGCAGAAAAATCAGTGTGGTTACTTGTCAGATATGTTAAACGGTGTATGGGGGAGGGGGCACAACGCACAGCCATTCTCCAGTGCTGTCATTCCCCCACCAGTGGCCCTGAGGCAATTGATCCAGTGAGACAGACAAGGGGACATAGCCAGGGCCTTTGCAAAGAGGGCTGTAAGCAGGTGTGCAAACACAATCAGTTTGTGGGACTGACAGGAAGGATGGCTTAGTAGTTGGAGTACCCTAGAAGTCATGAGATCCAGGTTCAAGCTCTGCCACATGCTCCTGTGTGACCTTGGGCATGTCACTTAGTCTTTCTGTATCTGAGTTCCTCATCCATACAATGTGGATAACAGCACAGTCCTGCCTCGCAGGGGTGTCGGAAGGTAGGTGCCTCCAGATTGTGAGGTGCACAGGTAATAGGGACCATATAAGTAGCTAAGAGAAACAGCATGTCAAGAGAACATTGAGTACCAGGCCAGCTAAATAGCCAATAAGATGCTTTGGTTTCCCTCCCCGCTCAGTGAGGTGTCTATAGTCCATATCTGCAGAGAAACTATCCTGTTTTGTTTTGTGGAAGAGCGGAAATGCCTTCAGTTGCCTCCTACAGTGCTCCCAAACTCTCCCTGGCGCAACCCAAGCCCCAATGAAGGGTTCAGGCCCTTCCTCCAACTAATCAAGGTTAAGTCATCCAATCAGGAGACAGGACCAGGACCATGTGACTTATCAGCCCAATGATGCAGCTGGAGCAGCAAATTGCAAGCAATTCAGGGTCTGCCAGCTGTCAGAGTTCTGAATAACAAACACATTCTTACAGACTGTGGTCCCCTCCAGGGCAATTTGCTCAGCTTGGTGTATAAAGAGGGGCTGAATTTCCTGTTAACCTCGACAATATGGATCATTCACTGTCAATAGTTCATCCGACTCCATTGCGAAGTAAAGCTGTGCTCTTCAACAACGTAACCACTTGAGAGGTGTCGTGGCTAATTCAGTTTACCTACTTTTCTTGCAGAAGATCTGCAGCACAGTTTAATAATGCCCTTCTGGCCATTTGAACAATGTGTACTGGCCCTGGCCAGCTATTTAAAATCGAAGGGTCAGTCCTGCCAAGGCATAATTACCCCACTGAGCTTTATGCACGTTTCCATGGCCCATGCCCCTTCTCTGCGGTATAGAGAAATGCGACTTGCAAAAGCACCATTACGGTCAATTACATTCTAAGTAGGACAGGCAGTTAAAAAGCTCTCTTCCTGTTATTCTAGCTTTCTCCCTTTCTGCTCATCCACAAAGTGTGTGGCATACCCAGTGCCTATACTTTTTCAACAGTATATTCTGTACAGTGACAGCAAAGTAAATTCTTGTACATAATACATAGTCACATCAATATCATTAATAGTTAAATTGGCATTTACATTGGTAAGCAAGTTGAATAATTTAAAAAAAAAAAAAAAACCATGCAAATCTAGCCTCCTTAGAAGCAACAACTTTTCATGTAAGTTTTATGAGAAATGTTTTCATTAGTTATTTATAAGGTGGTAACAATTAGAAACAACAAAATTAAATAACAAAAAATGTAAAAGCCGGTCTGTAATCGTTTTGTACTCAGGCAATTTAAACAGGGTAACTTGGCACAAACATTTATACAGAAACAAACTTGCATAAGAATGGCCTGATGCTGTTAACCAATGAAAGTGGAGATCAGGTTACAGTCCTCAGTGGGCTATAATTTTAGTAAGTTCCATAGCCCCGAGATGTGGAATGCAGTAGAAAGGCTTGATCTGAGAGCACACACTGATGTTTGCAGCATTGCTTAAAAAATTCAGCCGAGGACAAGGTTGTGCAGAAGTGGCACGTCCACCTTGATCTGAGGTTAAAGCTCAGCTCTGATGATTTGGCACCACTTTGATGATGAGTCTTGGTTTAGGAAAGGCCCTAGACTGTGACATGCCAGGATTGGGGTCCATGAGCGGAGAACTTGCATTACATCTGACTCCAGCTCATTGTCATCAGACCCCTTCCTTCATGAAGAATGAAGAAGGCTGAATGAAGAATTATGGCCTGAGGGCCTGGTTCAGTGTGGAATGAAGTTGGAGGGGGACACTCAATGTCTTGAATAGCCATTGGCTCAAGATCTAAAAGGTAAGCTCTTGCCACTCAGATCTCGTTCTTTTTATAAGTATCTCTTCCTCCACTTTTTGGAGAGTGTAACCTTGGGGATACTAGCCTTAGAAACTCTTGTGCTCCAGGGTTTGCCTTTGTAGCCCATAAAGAGCCCAAGAGGGGATGCGTTCCCATCCTTTGTTCCTGCAAAGTGCCCGCTGTAATCTGGTCCAAAGATGTTAGCAATGTTGTCAACATGCAGTGTAACAATCCATGCAAGCTAGATGTTTGTGAAAGCTAGGCGAGCCCCCGTGGCTAGCTCACCCTCTAAGGAGCCGCTGAAGGAATTGACATGGCAGGGGTAGAAAATGGGTCATGCTCAGCAGTCTGGAATTGTTTCATTTTCAAACCAAATCCCTCAGGACCCTGAAATCATGAAAGGAATTTACTTCCAGCGGCCCTTAAGGACATTGTGAACATCCCTTCCCATTGATACCAAGTCCCTTCAGAGCTTTTAATGTCTCAAGGCTCCGGTGCCTTCCACCCAAAGTATTTAGTTAAAACGACTCGCAGTTGAAGCAAAACATGAGCAAAACTTTCTCCTGATGTTTTCCTGATGTGGACTTAATAACAATAGTTCTGATCTAACTTCCATAGACATCAAAGGAAGCATTCCCACTGAGTTCAAGGGAAGTTGGCTCAAGCCCTACATCTGGATTTACTTGCTACAGCATTCCTGCAGCGTTCATCAATAATTGCCTCAAACCCTACAGTAGCACTGTTACTGAGGAATAAAGTGACACCTCATCCTGAAATTCATGGAATTGTGCCATGCACTGCAAACCTAGCTCACAGAAAAATTAAGAACACCATGTTGATTCCTTGCATTGTGACGTCATGATGCAATATGACAACATGATGACATCAATGTCACAGATGCAGCGGACAGGAAGATAGAGTAGGGAAGAGTGCAGAAAAAGCCTCTTTTATCTCATCTCCTCCAGTGCTAGCTGCAGGATCTGACCCTTTCATTACAATGGGACAGGTTGGAACTGCTCTAAATGTTTTCATCAAAATGTTTGGAGGCAAGTGATAAAAAATGGCAATAAAAACAAGAATTGTTTTTGACTAAATCCACTCTTTTTTTCATAGTTAAAAAGAAAAAAACAAGTTTTGCAAAATTTCTTAGAAAATATAACAGGCATTTTTCAGCCATTCCTATTGATGGGTACATATATCTGCCATGAGGGCAGGGTTAGCATGGAGATAGTATCTCCAGTCCCCCAGCCAGCTGGCACATATCCTGCCATCAGCTGCAAATGCTAACTTACAACACTCAAAGGACTCTTCAGTCTATTAGACAAAGTTAGAAGAAGGTCCAGTGGCTAGAATTTGAAGCTCCACAAAATCAGACTGGAAACAAGGTGCATATTTTCAACAGTATAAATCATTAACCACTAAGCCAGCTTACCAAGTGTTGAGGTGGATTCTCCATCACAATAATGAGCATTGCTGAAAATCACACCTTTAGGATCTTAAATAAGTAACCTGATTTTCAAAAGCACTAAACATCCAGGAGTTCCCACTAATGTTGACGAGGTTCATAGGCCATTTAGCAGTTAGTCAGTGGTGGTAGATGACAGACCTAGAAGCAATGGTCTCAAGTTGCAGTGGGGGAGGTCTAGGTTGGATATTAGGATAAGCTTTTTCACTGGGAAAGTGGTGAAGCACTGGAATGGGTTACCTAAGGAGGTGGTGGACTCTCCATCCTTAGAGATTTTAAAGGCCTGGCTTGACAAAGCCCTGGATGGGATGATTTAGTTGGGATTGGTCCTGTCTTGAGCAGGTGGTTGGACTAGATGACCTCCTGAGGTCCCGTCCAACCCTAATCTTCTATGATTTACTTAGGGTCAAAGGCTAACAGTTTCAAAACCATCAAAGTCACTTAGACATGTTTGAAAATTTTCAACTAAATGCCTAAATATGGACTTATGAGCCTAAACTCAGGTTTCTATTTTTGAAAATCTTCTCCATGTGCTTTGGTCCACCCATCTGTACAATATTTATGTGAGTCCCCTGGCCAGAGGACTTAGAGGGATAGAACTCCTTCTGCTCCTTCTGTTAGCGAAAAGGGGAAAAGCCAGCTCTGGCTACTTCATTTGCTTAGCTTCCCATACTTTGACCACATACGTTTTTGCTGTTTTCTCAGGATGTTTTTTTTGTGGATATGATATGTCACCCTCTGTACTGTGCTTGGAAGGGCACAAGAATTGTGCTAAACATGCTTTGGCTGAGGGGAGGGGAGTCACCCTGATTGCACAATATGTGAATTATGGTTAGTTTGTAAAGCTTGGTCCCAACAAAAGGAGGTGAGGGAGGCTCTGAGGCAGCAGCTTCAATCCAAGGAACAGGGCCTCTGGTGAATGGCCTGGAGTAGCTCTGGGTTCCCTTATCTAGACATCCTGTCAAGAGAAATCTGCAGAGTCAGGGTCGATCCCCAGGAAGGGCTCCTTACACTTCCAGCCTTCCTCTGCAGCCTGGGGCACTGGTCACCGGTTGGTGGATTCTCTGTACCTTGAAGCCTTCAAAGCATGATCTGAGGACTTCAATAGCTCAGCCACAGGTTCGGGGTCTATTACGGGAAGGGTGGGTGAGGTTCTGTGGCCTGCGTTGTGCGGGAGGTCAGGCTAGAGGACCACATAGGTCCCTTCTGACCTTAAAGTCTATGAGTCTATGAGCAGAGAGCTCATGATGTCTATGATGTGGAGGCCTGCTTAGGCCAACGACAGTGGCAGAGGTGAGTGAAACTGATTTTTGTGGCTCTGTGACCCAGCCAACGCTGTGGCGAGTTCGATCTCAGAGCAGGGAAGGTGAGCGTGTCTCAAGGCGAGCGGCTGTGAAGGGACGGGAAGCAGCAGAGGAGAGCCTCAGTCCTGGATGTCCGGGGCTACTGCCTGTAGCTGGACTGAGGTGTGACTAGAGTTTTAAGTGGAGCCATTGTGCGGGTCTGGGGGTGGCTGGCCAGCTGCTGGCTGCTGACTCAGAAGGGTTGGGGGGTTTCATAATCTCCCAGCATGCAGATTTTGGTTTCTTGCTCTTGCACATACGCAGACGAAGTTCCATGCTGCAGTGGACTTGCCGGTGGACAAAAGCTGCCTGCTGAAGGAGACCTGGGAGAGTTCACCTTACTTTTCCCAGAGCTGAAATCAAGTAAGACCCGAGATGGGGCTCGAGCCATTGCCTGCCTCACTTTCCACAAAGGACCCTTGGCTTTTTGAAGCTGGCCCTCATTGCTGACTGAGTCTTGGTGGAAGGGTTATACCGACAGCAACCCATAGGCTGATGGCTGCTCCTGTTCTCCATGATTTGTATTATTTTTTTAATAGCATCCTATTTAGGACACCATTAGCCCAGACCCTGAATGAGTGATCATTTAAAGACATTTCAAGCTAAGGGGTCTGCTCTGCCCCCAGACAGATGGTTCATATCACTGGATACCTACAGTAACAGTAGTGATATTGCTCCATAACCACAAGTGAGCTTTCTTGGTGAAATCAGTCTGACCTCAGATCACTCAGGGACAAACTCAGAAAGAGGGATTTGATGTGGAAAAGAGGAGTGGAGAGAGAAGAAAGAGGAGGAACTGAATCGTGCGACCAAGTTATTCCTCCTTTTGCCAAATGTTTTATCCCCAGATAAGTCAGTTTAGCGGCCATTTGGCCTATGACTTGATCCCTTTGTTCATTCACCTCCTCCACCTACATCTCTCAGTTCCCTGCACACATACGTCATAATAAATGAACATTTTCTGCTTTCTATTGTACATAAAGAGATCAAGTCTGCTCCCAGTTAAATCAGTGGCAAAGCTCCCACTGACTTCAATGAAAGCAGGGTCAAGCTGGTAGGTTGAAATCCTGGCCCCATTAAAGTCAATGAGATTTTACCACTGACGTCAACGGGGCCAGGACTTCACCCATTGTGTGTGTGTCCATCAGAGGGGTGAGAATCTGGAACAGCCTTCCAATGGGAGGAGGAGCAGATAACTGGACTTGTTTAAAATGCAGTTTGATAAATGTATGAATGGGATTATATGAATGGGTTGCCTGCAATAGGAGGGGACTGGAGTCTATGATCCAGGCCATCCTATGTGTATATACACACACAATAAACTACAATTGTCCACGTGTGTAAGAGCCAGGTAATGAAAGGTGTCAAAATCTATTCCTCAAATGGCTACTTTTGCTGATATTATTTTCTACTTATTTTAATTGCTGTAGTCATGTCCAGATGTCACAGCCATGAGTTCTGTGAAAAATAACTAAGAGTATGTCCATGCTGGAAACACCACAGAAGCGCAGCTCCAGTGTGGTAGCGCGGTAGTGTAGATGCTTGCTATGCTGAGGAAAGGGCTAGCTAGGCTGAGAGAAGAATTCTTCGATTGGCCTAGCGTTGTCTACCCTGGGCGATGGTCACCTTAACTGCATGGCACAAGGCGTGACATTTATCACAGCCCTGAGCGATAGACTCATAGACTCATAGGTCAGAAGGGACCAATATGATCATCTAGTCTGACCTCCCGCACAAGGCAGGCCACAAAACCCTACCCATACACATTTATAACAACCCCGAACCCATGACTGAGTTATTGAAATCCTCAAAAGTGAGATTTGAAGACCTCAAGCTGCAGGGAATCCACCAGCAAGCGACTCATGCCCCATGCTGCAGAGGAAGGCGAAAAACCTCCATGGCCCCTGCCAATCCGCCCCGGAGGAAAATTCCTTCCCGACCCCAAATATGTTTGACCTAACTTTACAGTGTAGACAAGGCCTCAGGCCAGTTCAGCAAGGTGCTTAAGCACGTGCTCAATTTTAAGCCTGTGAGTAAATCCATTGAAGTCCATGGGATTACTCAAGTGCTTAAAGTTAGTTTCCTGAATTGGGGTTTATATAACTACGGACCAGATTCTGCTGCTGTCATTCAAGTTGAGTAGTACTTTACTCCAAGAAAAGTCCTATTTAAAACAATAAGTACTTGTGGAGAAAGGTACTTACTCAGTGTGTACCTAAGATGCTTACGCACATGCTTAAAATTATGCATGTGCCTAATCACATTGACTTTGAAAGGGGCTGAAAAATGAAAGAAAATATGCTGTAGCCCTACTGAAGGGCTATCGAGATAAAAGGCTAATTTGGGAATTCTCCTGAAGAAGCAAGTAATTCTGAGGTTTGGAGATGACAAACTATAATTAACATCTGCGAGGAATTAAAGGGGATTTGGATAAAAGCAGTTCATATAGTGTTCATACCTGAAATAACAATTTGGTCTGAACATAATTATAAATAAGCTTTTGATTTTCATTAATTCCTTCTTGATTACTAAGGCCATGGTTTGATTGAGTAAAGAACCATTGGGAAACTGTTTACACAGTGTAAATGAGAGTGAAAATTATTAAGGATGTGTATATTAATTAACGAGGGGATATCAATTAATGTGCAAAAATCTTGTCCCTGAATGGACTGAAGTGCTGCTGAATGGTTGCACACATAACCAGGAACATGTACTTAAAGAGTTCTGCAATGAAAATCCCTTGCTCTCACTAGCACAAGTTATGTTTTCCGTCCCGAAAACAATTCTTTCTTTACATAGCCGATTTTGTGCATTTTTCATTGCTCCTAAATAGTTGCTTAAAATGTATTCTTTGCAAATCTCTTTCTTTATGCCTCATCATTGCTGTAAGACAAATGTGTGGTTACTTGAAATCACAAAGCAAAACCCCAAAGAAGGGATTTTTAAAACTGACGCTAAAATCTTTGAAATATTTCATGAATCATGGAATTATTCACTCAGTCATGTCCAGGAGACCCCAATCACTGGGCGGTTCAACTCTCAGTATAGATGAAGCTGTGCAGAGTAACACACTATATTGAATGGGGTGAAAGGAGCTCATTGTGATGTGCATTACAAATGCATAGTTTTAGATTCAGTGCCTATAACTTGGTCCAGGTTGTGCATTACTTCTCTTGTGCTAGGAAACTATGAGAAGTAGTAATGGCCACTCCAGAAGTGATGCTGTGTTGGGCTTTGCCCACAACCCATTCCCCCCATCCTGTGGACACAATGCCTTGCGGAGCAGTAAAGGCAATGTTGGATTTGAAGAGGAGAGGATGAGGACACAAACCCACTTGCAAACGTTTGCACCTAAATCTGGCTTCTGTGCCATAGTTTGAGACTCAGACCAGCAGTAAAGACCCCTGTAGAGCTACTTCTCATCAGTAGGCACTGATGAGGTCAGCATCCGATTAATGTAGTTGCATGTTCTGTAACCTGGTGCTTACATGTAAATTACAGCCATATTTGAAACTGACAGTGTTACACAAATGTATTTATTTGCATGCAAGTCACATGTTTGAAATGGAAAAATAAGTGAGTATTCTTCACAGCTGTTCTATCTAGCTAATTACAATACAGCCCCATAGAAACAGTCTAGTTAATTACAACAACTGGTTAGCCAAAGTTTGGTTACTTTCCCTGGCATTTCTATGCAATCCTAGGATCTTAGAGTGGCCTGTCTTCTCACAGCTTCTGTATACTTTTCTCCAGTTGTTATACTAGCCTCCATTTTACTGAAAGTCTCTTGCAAGTGTCCCTCTTTCAAAAAAAGTTCCCCTAGCCTGCTTCATAATGGTGTTACACAAGAAAGCACTCTACCTGAAGTTTCATTTAATTGTGACTGCATATGTCTGGGCTTTCCTATGTCCCATTTTTTCCATCTGCTACTGTTTTGGTAAATCCATGTGGCGTGTCACCTACCGGATAACTCTGAGGTACAGAGCAGATAGGTTAGTGCAAATAATCCCACCAAGATTTTCCCTTCAGAACATTGCCTTCGACATCCAACCATGAGCCGATCAAACAGAGGTTTTAATCAAAAACAAATTATCACCATGTTTTTGACTAAAATTCAGGCTTTCATTTAAAAAACAAACAAACCTTAAACATTTTCAGTATGGTAACCCCTTTTAATTTTTCACTTAAATTAATTTTTTGGGGGGGGGAATCATTTATCAACCAGCTCACCTGAGATCCCTTTAGTGTAAAGGGAAAAAGTGAAATGGTAGTGATCTCTACATCCTCAGCAATGTGACCTTAACGGAGGGAGTTGATACCAGACCAGGTCAGCCAGTCATCTTCCCTCCCCGGATCAACCTTGTATAATCCAAAGTTAACTGTGATTTCCAAACAAATGCACAGTCTTATTCTCTGTTTGGACAATGTCACCCATTTCTAGAAAAAACTGAAGAAGAGAAGAATGAGGGGAGATTTGATAGCAGCTTTTAACTACCTGAAAGGGGGTTTCAGGGAGGATGGCGCTAGGCTGTTCTCAGGAGCAGTGGTCTGAAGTTGCAGTGCAGGAAGTATAGGTTGGACATTAGGAAAAACTTTTCCCCTAGGAAGGTGGTGAAGCGCTGGAGTGGGTTACCTAGGGAGGTGGTGGAATCTCCATCCTTAGGGATTTTTAAGGCCCAGTTTGACAAAGCCCTGGCTGGGATGGTTCAGTTGGGTTGGTCATGCCATAAGCAGGGGGTTGAACTAGATGACCTCCTGAGATGCCTTCAAACCCTAATCTTCCATGATTCTGAAAACTGAGACCTAGGCCCAACCCCTCAATCAGAACACCCCTAACATGCTGGAGAAGTTTAAATCTGGATTTGAACTTTGCTTTGCCCCATAGCTCATTTTTAATTACCCATTTTGCCTAGGCAACATAATATTTTATATGTACAATCACCCAATTGGAGCCACATGGGCATGATTTCTGTGCGTGATTTAGACACCTACCATTGGAAAATCTGGGCCACGGACTATTGCACTCATTCAAACCCAAGTGTTATGCCTTGGCTGGTTGCCACTGGATTTGTGGCTATTATTAGTCCTTTTTGAAAGGAAGCTGAATCGTTTTAGACTACGGCATGTGGTGGGTGGGGATGCTACTTTGTCAGTTTATCCTAAAATTAATCCCCAAGAATCTCTGCGGAGTTGTAACTGGAGCAGAACATTGTATAACAATAACGCATTAGTATGGCCTAGACTACAGAAAAAAGGAAATGATTCAATTAAGACAATCTTCAAAGCACTGGAAATCACAGAAAACAGAAATCACTTCTTTATGGGAAAATCTTGTAGCCAGAGACATTCAGGACGGAAGGAAACCATGTAATTGAAACTTCAGAGTAATTCTAAATAATGCAGAGGATTTTGAAGACTCGCATATCTGGGAGGGTACAGAGTATAAAGAAGGCTTTTTATCCTGAATCTTCAGGTTCCATTTTCGTTTTCTTTGGATTTTAGTTTGATGTAAACACTCTTTTTACAACAATCTCTAATTCAGCAGGCATCCAGCAACCATTATGTCTAAACACTCCTTCACTTGGCGCATAAAAGAACATATTTAGGAACAATTCAGAGGATAATCGCAGCCAAATCATGTGACTTACTCTCCCTTTTCCCAGGTGATGTGAAAAAACATCACAAGAAATAACGGAAGCAGGTATAATTCTCAACTATGCCCATTTAGATTAAGTGCCCGAAGCAAGACCCGTAGCCCATTTCTGCCAACCCCCAATAATACTTTTGTGCACCTCAAATCAAGATCCAGCTCCAAACTTTACAGCTATTCCCTGCCTAAACAGTGGGTGAAATCAAATCCTCAAAATGTGTAAATTTATCTCCCATTGGAAGAATAGAAGATATCTAATCACAACCCAGGATGACACTGGCTCTTTGTTGCTTAAAAATGCTACTTTCAGTGACAATGAAGAGTGCCGGCACAGAGAGGAAGGGAGGCTGGGATATTAGCTTAGAACCTGGAAGATTGGGATTCAGTCCTTTGCTCTGTCAGACTTCCTTGGTGACTTTGCGCAAGTCATTTATTTTTTCCACAGCTCAGTTCCCCTTTCTGTACAATGGGGATAATAGTCTACTTCACAAGGCAACTCGGGGTGCGATTTTTTTCAGATGAAAAGTTTTTTCACCAAAAAAGCACAGATTTGGGTTGAGTGAAAATTCACATAATGTTTCTCTTGAAACAAGCAAACAAAAGAAATAAATTCTGAGGAAAAAAGTGAAAAAACAACTTATTTTGACATTTTTAAACACATTTTTGGGGATTGTTTTTTTATTGGCAATGACTTGTTTTGAACTTTACTTCAAGTTTTTTTAAAGGTTAAAAATAATTTAGACAAACATTTTGACCTGAAACTTTTTTTACTGTTTGATTTATGCCCTTCTCCCCCCACCACCCAATTGAAAAAAGTGCATTTCTGGTTGACCAAAAACATTTTATTTTTATTTTTCAGTTCAGCCAGCAAATGAAAGATTCAGTCATTCATACAGCTCCGCTCCCACGTGTGTTGTGTGGGAAAATACGTTACAAATGGTGAGGTGCTCAAATATTCTATTTATAGAGACTACAAAAATACTTAAAATAGATTAGTAAACAGGTTGTTGGGAGCTTGCCCCAAAGCCCACTGAAAACAATGGAAAAACTACAAAGGCATTTGGCTCAGACCCTGTATGTAACAGAAGGAGTTGTCTTGAGGACAAGAAGTGGCCATGTGTTCTGAAAGCCCCACTTTGTAGAATTCAAAACTGAGCCATTTTTTCGAAATGTGTCGTAGATTTTTATTTCAGAACCTTTCACAACATTTTCATCAACACAATTATTGAAATTTGCATTGACCAAAGTTTTGGTCAATGACAAAGTCTGATAAACATTTTTAGAACAACTTCCATAAAGTAGTTTAGAAACACTTTGTGAAAAAATGTCTATTAAAACTTTGTTGTGAAAACTTTCAGAATAATTTTGCAGGAAAAATTGCTTTTAGGGAGTCATTTTTAATTAAAAACTTCTCATTAATTTTTTTAAACCAGTTCTATTCATCATTTAGAATTATTCCGTCTTTATTAATTTCTCTTTCATTTGTTAGGAGGCTTCAGATTCTATAGCCATCTTCTGTCCTGGGGACATCTGTACATTTTATTAACTAGAAATGTATGTTTGTGGCTGTTGTTGTTTTGCTTCATATTATGTTTCATTTGGATTTGATTTTTCCTTCCAAAAAGCGGGGCTGGGACTTGTAGTAATAGCCACTGGAGTGAGTGGATACAGATCCTAGCCATGTGATGGGTTTTGTCCATTCTATCAAATGTCATGTGACTGGTCCCAGGAAATAAAGACCTGTCTTTTACCATTATTCCTGTGGGTGTCACTCTTATGACAGTAGGGAAGTATTGTGAGCCCTACTTTGCAGATGGGGAACTGAATGACAAAGGTGATTTTTCACACAGGAAGTCATGGAAGAAGCAGAAATAGAACCCAAATCTCCTGACTCCCCGTTGTTTGCGTTAGCCACAAAATTGAGTGAGGTCCACTAGTGAAATTGCATCAGATGTTACCTGCCATCAAGATACTCATCCATGAAGCCTGGATGTTATGTTTCCAGCACTGCTGTACACCTTGTACACTGGAGCAATAGTAATCGGATGAAATATAATAGTGAAAAGTGCAAGGTCATGCACTTAGGGATTAATAATAAGAATTTTACATATACGTTGGGGATGCATCAGTTGGAAACGACGGAGGAGGAGAAGGACCTTGGGGTATTGGTTAATAACAGGATGACTATGAGCCGCCAATGTGATGTGGCTGTTAAAAAAGCAAATGCAGTTTTAGGATGCATCAGGCGAGGTATTTCCAGCAAGGAGAAGGAGGTGTTAGTGCCGTTATATACAGCGCTGGTGAGACCCCACCTGGAATATTGTGTGCAGTTCTGGTGTCCCATGTTTAAGAAGGATGAATTCAAACTGGAACAGGTTCAGAGACGGGCTACTAGGATGATCCGAGGAATGGAAAATCTGCCTTATGAAAGGAGACTCAAAGAGCTTGGCTTGTTTAGCCTGGCCAAAAGAAGGCTCCGGGGGGATATGCTTGCTCTATATAAATATATCAGGGGGATTAACGTTAGGGAGGGAGAGGAATTGTTTAAGTTTAGTACTAATATAGGCACGAGGACGAATGGGTACAAATTGGATATTAGGAAATTTAGACTAGAAATTAGACGAAGGTTTCTAACCATTAGGGGAGTGAAGTTCTGGAATAGCCTTCCGAGGGAAGTAGTGGGGGCAAATGACTTATCTGGCTTTAAGACTAAGCTTGATAAGTATATGGAGGGGATGTTATGATGGGATAGTTTAATTTGAGCAATTGATTTTGGATTATCGGCAGATAAGTCTGCTCAATGGTCTGTGGGAATGCTGGATGGGATGGGAACTGAGTTACTGCAGAGAAATCTTTTTTGGGTGCTGGCTGGTGAGTCTTGCCCACATGCTCAGGGTTTAGCTGATCGCCATATTTGGGGTCGGGAAGGAATTTTCCTCCGGGGCGGATTGGCAGGGGCCACGGAGGTTTTTCGCCTTCCTCTGCAGCATGGGGCATGGGTCGCTTGCTGGTGGATTCCCTGCAGCTTGAGGTCTTCAAATCTCACTTTTGAGGATTTCAATAACTCAGTCATGGGTTCGGGGTTGTTATAAATGTGTATGGGTAGGGTTTTGTGGCCTGCCTTGTGCGGGAGGTCAGACTAGATGATCATATTGGTCCCTTCTGACCTATGAGTCTATGAGTAAAGGTGCGACCATGTTGCTCTACAGCAAATCACGAGGAAATGCAGTAAAATGAAATACCCTGCTGTACTCTACAGAGCTAATAAGGCACTTTAGTGAAAACTATCCTGAAACATAACTAGGAGGGGGCGAAAGGCCCGTGCATTGGCAGCAGTGACAGCAATACCGTTCTGTCAATTTACTGGTATAGCTTTTCTTTATACATAGCCGTTTTCAGTAATGAGTTGTTATTTCTGTCTCTCTCATCATTTGACCGTCTGCCTCTTGCTTTCAACTCTCCTCCCTCTTGGCTAATCCTAGAGGATCGTAATAATTGAAATAAACCCTTCAAAAATGGGTTTACCCTGAAGAAGGTTTTGACAATCTCAGGCCCAATCTGAGACGACCCTCTCATTCAAATGTTATGCAACCAATGTCTTTTGGATGCCGCCTGCCTCCCCGAATCCCCATTAACCCCTATCTCCTTTTAAAACCTGGTTCTGAGCTGGCCTTTTTTAGTGCCATCGACCAATGACCAGTTCCCCAGCCCGGCTGCTCGTTATCACCCCTTTGCACTTCCTTGCTCTACCGTCCCTGCCTTATCTCGTATCTTCTTATGGCAGCATTTCCATTGTGGTCCCTGCTCTATCGTTTGAGATAGCTGTAGGAATGATAGGTTATTCCATTTAACTGATGTGCATTCGTTATCCCCCTTGATTTCTATAGGAGCATGATCGACCCCTTCCTGCATTTACATACCCTCTAGGCTGCCTGCAATGGCATAGGAACCCATAGGAAATGGGTTCATGTGGTAAGATAAATTGACTGGCCCTTTGCTTTATTTAGCTGGAAACAACGGGCTTAAGTAAGTAGTGAATGTGCTCCCTTGAAAACTGGAGCTTTCAGTATTCATCCTTCCACGCAAACCGATTCATTTGCTCACTAGGCCTTAACCCTTCAGTCCAGCTCTAGTCTCAAGATACTTTGAATTTCTTACTGCTTCAGATATGTATTTGCATCTAGCAATGTCCAGGTCTCAACACGAATATGCAGTTAGGGGAGAAGGCAACATTAATATAAACTATGAAGCTGAAATCAGTGGCTAACACTGGGATTTAAGCCATGGGGGTTTTCCTAGAGTTAAAGCGGCACTTTCATCTAGATTTGTACAATTTTTATTCCAATTAACATATTGCTGCAACTCATAATTTAAGCCTTTCCCATCGGTCTCTAGCTCAGTGCTCTGGGATGTTAGTCAAGGCAGGTCTGCATTACTGGGAAGTCTCTAATGGCGAGGTGTTGCAGTAGCAGAATCTGTCCCGATGTAAAACTTCTAATAGCCTTTGCAATTTATCTGCAGTGCTCTAGTTTAGGGAAACTAGTGTGGGGTGCAGTGTTTTTCTATGGCGGTGTCTTAGTCACGGAACAGAATCCTTTAGCTAAATTCAGGTAGCCATTCCTTCTTCTCTGTTGACTGAAATATTGATTAGCAATGAGACTAATCTGTGCTGTGAGTTTCAATAGTCTGTTATATTAAACGTGGGATTTAATTTTTATGGGTACTATCATCTACTGTTGTTTACTTATACTGTAAGGAAAGAATGATTACATAAATAGCTGGTAGGTATTTTATGAAACTTTACAACCAAATAATTGTGAGAGAATTTTCTGGATTGGTTTTCCACAGGTTAATAAACAGAATTAGTCAGGAATTGAAATGAACCCATCTGGTTTTAACCTAAACAGTCAAGTTTTCCACTACTCTGTCCAGTATTGTTTCTTTGTTGTTGTTGTTTTTTAAATAAATTACTTAGAAAAAATAGCTGTTTAAAAGTAATTGTTTGCCCATTCTTGTTGTTTGGGGATTTGAACGTTCTTATGGCTTCAGTTTATCCTGAACATCTGGATTTCTTGTTCTTTGATTGGCATGTCAGAGAAGTTCAGAGGCGACTGCAATAACTGGGAGCAGAAATGTGCATTCTGCAATTCTTCTTAGTGGTCATGCATAAGGGGGAAAAATGAAGGAGAGGGATGTTTGCCTGCACAGGGCCTGAAGCGGATAAGATGGGCCTAAGGGGCCAGCTGGTATACTTGTCAGCACCTGTGAGCAAGCGAGGCTTAATTAATAACGAAGCCCAGCTGAGGAGGGACTGGGTGGTGATTATAAAGCCAGGAAGTTTGTAGCAGAAGGGAGCTACAGAAGAGAGTTTGTAGCAGGGAGAGAATCTGTGGGATGGAAGAGGTAGGAAGTGGTCCAGGGAGGCAACAAGAAATCTGAGGGAGCAGACCTTGGCTGCCAGATACAGGTTCCCTGGGTTGGAATCCAGCATAGAAGGAGGGCCGGGATCCCGCTACCAGCCACTGAGGAAGGTGGGGTGAAAGCCCCTGAGGTAACATGGGTAAGGACCATGTACTAAGAGGTGGTTGGAAGACCTGATGTAAGGTCATTGGACTCTAGTGTGGTTGCACTCTCTGTTACCCCCAAAGGGGTGGACTGAAGTGTGACCTGGCTAGAGGGCTAAGCGGCATGAAAAGAGACCACTCAGATGAGAAAGCAGCATTGGCAGGGGGTGCCATAAAGGAAGACAGCTTCTGTGCAATACCTGGCCCCAATGAGGTATTCCTGCAGGGACTAAACCCCATCAGAGAGGTCCCGCCAGAACATGCTGCTTGGCTGAAAAGGGCTTAGGAGGGGACGTTTTCAAAAAGGCACAAATGGGAATTTGGTGCCCAGCTCTCACTGATTTTCAGTGGGAGTTGGGTGTCTAGCTGCTCTTTGCACCTTTGAAAGTCTCCCCTATTAAGTTCAGTGAAAACAGAAGAGAGGGTGTAGGTTGTGTAGCTTCCTGACTGTGGTCTTATTCCTATGGGAACACAGTTTAACTATTACCATACGTATCTGGGTAAACTAGTTCAAATGCATCAGTTAAAACGGGACAATTGTTTTCCCCTCATAAAATGTTGATGTTTGTTTTTCAGGAGTGGCAAGCATTTGAATATGGAAATATTTTAGCCTAAAACAGAAATATTCCGGCTGAAAACCACTGAAAATGTTGTTCGGCAAATGCCAGCATGATACTTCCTGGGAGCTGTGATTAGGATGTCTCATGCTCCCATTCTCTCCTGTAGCCAACCTTGCTGGTAGGACTGCCATTCTCAACTCAAAGAGCTCAGAAAGGCTGTTTTCACTGCATTTCTGGTTCGAACAGTGTCAGAGACCCTCATGACAAAGGCCTGGTCATCTCCGCCTCAGTTATGGACACCGATGAGGAGCTGTTAATATAAACTAGCTAAAGGTGCCATTTGAGCTGATAGCACTTACCTCAGCATAGGATGAGGTTCAGAAGTGTTGGTTAGTCTGGCCACAACTGTAATTTATACCAATGCAAGTATACCACTGGCTATAATCAGGACAGCGCAGGCGGGCTAGCACTGTTAAACCGAAGTGTTCAAGAAGAATGAGTCAAGCCCCCAAAACTAACTAGGTTGGCTTGAGAATCACGAGAGTTTTAATAAGACATTTGAGACTTTGATTTGCTTTCTGGTTTTTGAGCCTTTACGGGTCACTCTTCTCTTTTCTTTGCGACCAGGAAGGCTAGAAATGTCCTTCTCAAAAAAAACCCCTAAAGCTGATATTCTCGCACGACTCCAGTGGTTTTCAGAAAAACCCTGAATACCAAAAGACTCTTAATAGTTGACAACATCATAAGGTCCTGTCTATGACACTTCCAGCCCAGTGTCAGTTTCCAAATATGTGGCTAGTTACTGTAAACTTCCAATCCAGCCTTATCTTTTGAGGTTTGCTCAGTGCTGTTCACAAGGCCAACAAGATTTGTCCTGATTAATTAACAAAACTAGGTCTACTTCTACCAGAGGGTGAGTATGAATGTTTCAAAGGGCTAAATTTAGGTCATAGGAAGGCATTTAAAATACCTGTTTTCTCAGGTGAGTACAGGGTCTTATTCTCTCATGGATAAAGTACACAAATTCTTCTCAGCATTTAAGAATTTTTTTTTAAAGGAGCACAATAAAACTTGCCAAGCAAAAACTCTTGGGCAGCCTATCTTCCATCATATCTCAGAGATAACTGAAGTGCAGATAAAGCCTGTATGGTGTGATAAGGAGACAGATGTCAGTGCTTGAAGATCATCGTTCACTAATATTTGACTCCACACTTCCAGATGGAAGTGAAAGAGGATGCTTTTATTGAGGCACATTTGCTTGCCTCAAAAATGATCCCTTTGTTTGGTAAAGAGAAATGACTGGACAATCACCACAGTGCACTATTGCAATAATCTTCACGTTATGAAAAAGAGGCATCTAAGAGAATTAGAAGTGCCTATTTTATCGATTCTGGGCCACATTTTCAAAGATGGGGTATCTTAGTAGAATGACAATCTGTATTTGTATATGCAGATCCGCACTCCAGTACACTTCTTACGTATTTGGTGAAAATCTGGATGTCCTGCTCAAGTGTTAATAATATGGGCTAATTAAGTAGATATAGCATCAACTCCCCAAGTACATTTTAAGAAAGCTGGAATGATCAATCTTTAATTCCCTCATAACAAAATCACAATCCTGCGGTTTAGGCTTAGAAGTGTTTTGATACCGTTCCTAGTTCTCATGCAGGCCATGCTTAAAATACGAGGGACATGCCTTTCACAAACGCAAGGCCTTAAGTCAGCCTCTAAAGTCCAGGTGCAGGCACGTCAAAAAGTGGCCTTATTTTTGAAAGAGCTGAAGTTAATAGGAGCTGCTGGGTGCTGCACACTGCTGGCAATGTGAAACCTCCCCGCTTCCATCCCAATTAGTTGTAAAGTCAAATTTTTAAAGTCAACTAGGTGATTTGTTAGTTGGCCTCACCTCCCATTGAGTCTGTCTCACTGATAATCAATGGAACCTAGGCTCCTAAGTCACTCAAAGTGCTTTTGAAACTTTGCCCATTAATACGTTTCAGAGATGTGCTTCAAGAACATATTTATTGAGGTTTGTCCAGCACTATCTAATAGTTTGCTACATAATGTGTAATCCACTGACCTCTGTTTCCAGCATTGCTCTTATGGTGCTGTTTTTGGTCTGGTCATCTGTGCAATTAACCGTTATGTATGTGTAATATATAATTACAAATAGAGACAGTAATAAGATTTTTAAATATATAAAACTTTTCTTCTCTTTGTAAAAGAAAAATAGTTGAAATAGTAAATGAATTCTTGTTCCACAATGTGCAAGTATCATAGTGTGGGAAGTCAAGAGAGAAAAGAAAAATGGAGGGATAAAATTTTAGCAAAATTATAACAAGCTGAAATATCTTGTCATTGCAAATGTAGATTGCCTGAAAGCTGCACTGGGAAACATTCATATTTAAAGATATTATTCAGGACATTTCCAAGCATCTCATGTGAAACACCTCTGCCTATTTAACACAAATATTTTAAGATGTCAATATTTTGCACACACAAACACCTAGATCACTGCAGGGTAATTGGAGGTAAATGTCTTCATATGATTGCAGTGTTGCAATGCAACTGAATTTCTGGGAAATATTCTAGGAGTGGGAGGACTCACAAAAGTTGTGGCTGGTTTTATTTCAGGTTCTAATCTAGCACTGATTCTTTAAAAAAAAAAAAAAAAAAAAAGAGTAGTTCTAGAAAACCTGGAAATCCAAATCAGAACTCAAAGAACAAGCAAAAGATTGTTAAAAACTAATGCACTAAAGTAAACAAATGCAACACATATTATTGTGCTAACACACAAATGTGGGTCAAGATTTTCAGACGTGACTAGTGATTTTGGAGCCCCATCTTGAGACACCAGGAAGAAGCCTGATTTTTAAAGGGGGGCTGCTCAGGTCTGAAATTCGACCTTTTTAAGATAGCTCAAGCTGGGAGCCTCCTAAAGAGTAGATCCTCCAAATTGCCAATCACCTTTCAAAATCTTGGCCCTGGCTATTTCCCTTAATCCATTCTGCATTCTAGCTGTCAAAAATCAAGTCAAACAAATAGCAAAAGCAAAAAAAATCTCTTCCAGCCACATAGGAAGAGTCACAGAAGAGGTTCAGAAAATCTTAGGGTAAAAACAAACCCCAAGCAAATGACAATACTAACTTCACCATTTAAAATATCTCATTAAGGCCATATATCGTCATGGTTTTGACCCAAATCCTCATTGAAATTAATGGAATTCCTTGTGTAGATTGATATAGCAGACCCAGTCATCGTTGCGTTTGACAGCTTCTGCTTAGTTAATAGATCCAGTTTTACACTGTGCCCTCATTCTCCATGCACAACTTTTTCTGAACCCACAGGAAGTTTGGAGCAAAAATTGCGATTAAGCTTATGGCCCATACGTGGAAAGGAGCTTGAATAATGTCCATGCTCATCCTAGCTTCCATGCTTAGAAGAGTCACACATTTGCCCAAAAATAAGGCCTAGATACAGGAGTACTGAAATAATTTTTACAGTTGAAGTGCTGAGAGCCGATGAACAAGACTGTAAACCTTGTATATAATGGAAGCAACTTCAAGTCAGGGGAGACTTGCATCCCTAGTTCCAGCACCTATGCCTAGATATTATTACATTTTCATTTACTCAGCACTAGAAAAGGGAGATTTTGAAAACGAGTGGGTTAGATCTTTCAACATACAGTTCTTCAAAATGCCTGGAGGCGTTCTTAGGACAGAAATAACATTTTGCAGGTTAAATGGAATTTCTCCTGGTTAAAGGTAAATATTGTAAGTCTCCCCAGAGGTGTGCAAATTGAGTTTGACATGCTGTTGACCATCAATTCCCTAGAGCAGGCCAGCATGGAAATTTAGATTGAACAATGTTGCCAAAAAAAAAAAAGAATTAGTTCTTTTTTGTAACTATGTGTAGAGGGGTTGGCTGTCCCTCCCTGTCAGTCTCTGAGGGAGGCCACACCCGCTCCTTACCCTGCTCCGGCAGCGGTTGGCCCGGCCCAGGTTCGGGGAATGGATTCCAGGCTCAGGCGAGGTAGCCCTAAGGCCGTACACAGTCTCAAAAGGCCCCAGCGGGGCAGCACCCAGTTCAAAGCCACTCAGGGGGGGTCAGGGAAGGGGGATGCAGGCCCACTCGACTCCACTGCGCCCCAGCCCAGGTCCCAGTCTGCAGCAAAAGTTCTGCCACGGAGTCAGCGGGGTCCCAACTGCAACATGCTGACTCTCGGTCTGGTCCCTCAGTGTACAGACCAGGCAACCCCTCCCCTGGGCTACTTCCTGCCCCCTTTCCCTCAGGTACCTGCTCCGCTGCCGTCCATTCGTCCTCGTCGGGTGGCGATAACTCCAGCAGTTCATCGGGGTACGCGGCCAGGGGCAGGTTGTAGAACCCTTCAGTCTCGTCCGGGGGTGGTAGGTCTGGGAACTCCTCTGGGAGATCAGCGGGGGGCAGTTCCGCCAGGTCGGGCCTGGTCAGGGTCTGTGCCTCATCATCCGCCGGCGGAGCCAGGTCTGGGCGTGGTATAGCCACCTCCTCCTCATAGGTGTCAGGCAGCTCCTCTAAGTCCTGGCCCCTCTGGGACCCCAGTCCGGTGGGGTGTCTGGCTCCGGGGGTACTGCAGGGTACCTGGCTGACCGCAGGGCGGTCACCGGTGCCTGGGCCCCAGTCCACTTACTCGGGTACTGGGCCTTGGCTTGCTCGCCTGGGTACCAGGCAGCAAGCAGCTCTGGAGCCCAGAGAGGCACGTCCTTCCTCTCTGGGAGCTGAGTTCCGACTGAGCTCCTGGGCTTCTCTTTTATACTTCCTGTCCCGCCCCCTCGCTTCCGGGTGGGCAGTCAGGCAGTGTCTGGCTCCTCCCCCACAGGCTTGGCCTGTTTCTCCCTGTCAGTCTCTGAGGGAGGCCACTCCCGCTCATTACACTATGTATTAGTAAATATGTCCACATTGCTTTCTTTATTTTTTTTCCCCACTTGCGAGAAAAGCGATGAAGTCACCACTTTAACCCTTTCCTAGCATGTTGTTCTAGGACACACAACTGAAAAGCCACAAAAGTCATGAAACAAAAACAGTCCCGGGCCTTGTCTGGCTGAATGCTTGATAGCCCTGGTGTGGTACACTCTAAAACAAGTAGAAGGCTGGTTTATTCTCTTATGGGATTGCTCACATTAGGTTAAGATATTTCATAAATGAGTACAGTCAGAAATAATATATGTAACAAGAGCAATTGCACACTGCTTCTGTTTGACAGCTACGGTCATCAGTCCCAGAATAGCTGCAGTCTGAGGGCTGTGTTGCAAAGCGCACACAAAATAGGGCAGCCCATTAGCTGGTATACATCAGCATTGCTCACTGAAATCACAGGAACTACACTGGATTTGCACCCACTGAGACTCAGCCCCTGAACAGGATATCTTCGTTAGCTGCAGTAATGATTTATTTATTGGGAAGTTCCAATTTTGCAAACTTCATCACATTCCACACAAATGACCAACCAGAATCCCTGAGGTGCGAAGATTCATTTACGTAGGTGAGATATGCACGGCTACCCAGTCGAAAGAGTGGAGGACGCTGAGAGCATTCTAACTGGTTCCCTGAGTATATTTAGAAAATACTATCGCACCTGGTTTCTGAATGTGAGCCCTAGAAAGACACAAGTATGGGTCTTCTACCTGAAACACCAACAGGCCAAGCAAAAATGTCAGAGACCATGGGATAGTACAATTCTGGGTCACTGTGAATATCTGTGAAAATAGGGGTCACTTTAGACCAAACACTGACATTCAAAGAGCACATGAAGTATCTGAAAAAGAAAGAAATCCAGGAATTGTGTACCATGCCCCAGTACAGTCACCCTCAAGCTATTCTCACATTGATATTGAGGCAAGATCCTGTAAGATCATCACAAGGACTTTGAAAATGACTCCATCACAGGTCAAATGTCTTTAGTAAAATGGAGAGACAAAAACAAGGAAATGATCCAAGACATCCAGTGCATGGACATATTCCCAACCAGAGAGGCTGAAGTTCAGAAAGAGCTTTGCCTCTCAAAATCCCTTGTCCCAAAATATCACTATGGAAGGCTGCAGAGTAACAGAAGAAGAGGAAATTCCAATGATCTTAGCGAGCCTAGTTTCTTCAGAAAAACTCCCTCCAGATCCTGACCTTGAACCAAAACACCAATGCACTGTAAATCGAGCAAGAGCTAGGGTGACAAAGACTGGTCACAACATGGCCATGTGAAACCTCAAGTAAGTGACTGACGAGATGAGACACTTCAGGTATGTCTATACTGCAATTAAACACTCACGGCTGGCCCATGTCAGTTTACTCAGTCTCAGGCTGTGGGGCTGTAAAATTTCAGTGTGGACACACGGGCTTGAGAAAGGTCTGGCCCTTTCCAAGCCCAAACATCTACACTACAATTAAACAGCCCCCACCCTGAGCCCTACAAACCCGAGTCAGGGTGTTTAATTGCAGTTTAGACACACCTTCAGTGGTTTATCATAGTCTGGGTTAAATTCCAAGGTAGGCAGAAGCATTCATGTTAATCAACAGCAATGAGCATGCCTCAAAAATTCAGGAGTTCTAGTTCACTTCAGATAAATGATTCAGATGATGGGATTCTTTTCTACAGCTTGCTGAATTTTTTTCATCCAAATATTTAAGGGGGGGGGAAGGAGCTTTATGACCAAATTTTCATTTGGAACAAAATGTTCCAATATTTTTTTATTAAAAAAAAAAAATTCAACCAAATGCCAAAAACGTTTGGTAGATCTTTTCAGTTTCTGAGAGGAATTTTCAATGAAAAAAACCAACCAAACAAAACACCCTGTTTTCAGTTAAAAAAAAAATCTTGGTTTTTTTGAGAACCGAAAAGTTTTACTAAATAACTTTGCTGAAAACATTTTTGAAAACTGACATTTTGGGTGGGAAGTGGTTTCATCTTGGTCTTTAACCAAACAACTTTTGCAGGAATTTTTTTAAAATTTCCAGTGGAAAAACTGGCATTTTTCAACCAGCTCTACTCAGACTTCTTCACAGCTTTTCTCAGTTGGTGGCATGAAGGCCTCTCTCTCCCATTGGCCTGGGTGTTTGACTCAGAGTACATCTATATTACAATAAAAAGGCCTGTGGAATTGAATTTCAGAGCCCAGGTCAATTGATTTGGGCTCATGAGGCTCGTTCTCCATGGTTAAAAATAGTGGCTTAGCTGTTCAGTCTCGGTCTGGAGCTGGGGCTCTGAGATCCTCCCCTCTTCTGACGTTTCGGAGCCAATGTCTACACTTATTTTTAGCCCCGTGAGCGTGAGTCAGTTGATGCGGGCTCTGAGACTTGGTGCCAAAGGTGTGTTCTTGCAGAGTAAATGGATCCTCAGAAGCCAGTGTGGGCTTCTGTGCTACCGTAACAGGGCTTTTAGAGAAGCAGGTCTCTGCTTTTACACCTGTCGCTGGCGGTAGTTGAATGCAGTCTCAAGGTGTCCCACTGTGGGACATGCTGGTCAGTACTTGGGTAACATGTAAAAACCGAGCTTAAGGTCCTCAGGTCACTTGTTTCTCAGGGAGCATCGCACTTGTCACAACCAGAGATACTCAGGCCATGCATCCTGCTGTCTAATGCTTGTTTCCCACAGAGAGGTGAATTTAACGTGGGTGTTGGGGAAGCTTCTGCAACGTACCTTTGTGTGAACTGGCACTTTCAGACACCTCTCTATCTTCAAAACTTTGGATCAGGTTGGGTTAAACTCGTTTAAAAGATGGGTGATGGTGGAAGTGGGAGAGGACGTTCATGTCTTAGCCAAGATGGCGTGCTCATCCTGAACAGGAAGAATGAATTATCAAAAGGGTTCTTTAAACAACTGGGTTTTGAATGCAAGTGTGACACATTCCTGCTGTATCATTGGTAGATGCCACTGTATCAACTACTGATGTCATCTACTGTATTGGTAGATGTCAGTGTATGCATCATTGTGGGCCAGAGATTGTCTGTAATTCCATGGGGGAGGGTTAGCACAGCTCCTGCCAGAACTGACGACAGTGGTGGGTGAGTAGACAAATTCACTCAGGCTGTAATATCTCCCGAGCAGCACCACTGCCTGAAGAGACTTGCATATTCTGGATTCTCCAAAGACACAGAAGTGACTTTGGGATAAATAGCCTGAGTTTAAACTGCGTCAGAGTCTGCTTTCAGAGCCAGCAAATGGACAGGGCCTTCTGTCCAAGGGGGGCTAGGACAAGCCTTGGAGAAGGATTCAAAAGACTGACACTGACCGTTGTGGCAACAGTGGAGTGATGATCTCTGGTGAGCTTATTAGGATGTGTGTAGGTTTTTATTGCTTTTAATGTTTCTCTACAATGCTTTTATCTTAAGAATCGATGCGTTTGCTTAGGAAAAGCTGTGCGCTAACTCAGAACCATAGGCAGTTACCCTGTTCATAGCCTGCAAAGAGAGAGCATGGAAGAGATGCTGACCTGCTCAGACAAGTCAGACTTGCTGGGGAATTCACAGGGAAGGCAAGCGAATGTCCTGCCTGGGAAAACCCCGGTCAATGCACGTCTCCACCCGGAACAGGTGATAGTTAGGCAGCCAGATAGCTACAAGTGGGTGCTCTGGCTGGACCACAGAGGGAGAATACACATGCAGATGTCCTGAATGAACAAGTATTTAGGGTTCCTTTATATTCTCAAGATAGTCAACATTGTTTATCCAGTGCTCCAAGCACTGTCATTTGATTTAACACAACCAACTTCAATTAAAGGCAATTAATTCTCACTTTGTTATATCAGCAACATAAGTATATAAATGTAACACAAAAATGTACTATGTAAATGCATGTTAGTGTTGATGTAACTCCCTGGATTTCCTTAGCTGCTCCTCTTTGGTTTGCCTCTAAGTGTTCCAGAAGCCTATTATCCTTGATTAGTTTGGATCCACAGATAATTCATTACCCTCCAGCAAGCCAGAAAGTGTCTAAAAGCTTTTAATGGTGCTCATAAAAAGACTAATAAAATGAAAGCGGCCACCATGAAAGCAGCAGAGAAGTGGCCAATGCAATTCTGTACAGGAGAGCTGTCTAAATTATATATTGACTGAGCATCCCAGCAACAACTGGAATTGGGAGACAGCTTCATTTCAGGGCATGTATGAAGAGACTCCCTTTGTAATTTCCTGAATGTCATGACATGACGCTGCCTTCAACACAGCAGAAACACCAAGCCATTTCAGACGAAGAAAATAATTATTGAAAAGGTTATTTCACACAAATGTGTTTCATGATGAGCATCCTTAGAGACTGATTTAGTGAGAGCACTGGAGTTTTTAAAATCTGAGATTAATTTACGTTTTCACTGTCGCTGTGCAATGCCGCCTTAAACTAGGCTGCATTCCTTGGGAGATGACATAAGGTATCTCCAATCGTTACTTTCCATTGGGCTTCATTCATTTTCCTAGTAATGCGATGTGATGCATGCTGGCCCCATGTTTTGTGAACTGGGTGCAAAGACAGATATGTCTTACATAGCCTGCCTGCCACTCTTTCTGATGGAAATATGAAAAGGAGGAGATCTGAGATGCTTGTCACTGGCAGGGGGTGGAAGGCATTTGTGAGCAGTACCAGTCGCTTGCGTTAACCTGTGTGAAGGCAAGGAGGAACACCCTCAGATTAGCAGGTCAGAAGTGGCTGCTGATAAAGGAGGACCCCTGTTCAGTGATGCATGTAAAAGAGCCACATACCAAGTCATTTTGTTGTGCCCAGAAACAGCAAGTTTCCTGGTCCCACAAAATCCCAGATCAGTGCTGCATATTCTTTAGCTCTATGTGCTGGTACCTTTTCTATTAAGTATTTCCATGCATCGACATTTCTCTCTTACAGAACATGCACAACAGCCCCCCAAGTGTAGGGCCTTTGGCTACTCCATACTTCTCTTATGCCTAGGCTTGGCCTTTGAGAAAACCCCTGTCGAGTGGAGTTATGGACAGCTGAAGATTGGAGTTGCTCTTGCACTGGACATCTTGAAAGAGGGTCAAGACACTTCAAAGGAGAAAAATGGAGGGAGCCACTGGCATTCATGACCGATGTACAGCATGGTCACTCTGCGCCATGGTATGGTCTCTCCACCACTGCCTTCACTTTCTCCTCACTAGAACAGAACGCTCTGTTGTAGACTTGTGTGATACCCTTGCCCGCACCCACCCAGCTGCACTTCTTAGTACAGCTCCATGTCTACGCCCTGTGTACCACCAACATACGGGGAGATGGAGGGGTGAGACACAGAGATCATGCAGCATGCTGTGACCATGCATTATCAGAAAGTACTGGGCAACATATAACTGACTGAATCGCAACAAAATGTGTCCCAAAAATAAATATGGGGCATTTGCCTGTTGTCACAGGCTAATTCCATTGCAAACACACAGAGATTCTCTTTTTTTTTTGTTTATTTGAGGTTTAAAATGCTGCTGAAATAGATGTGCAGGGATTCTGCGTGAGCAGAAATACTGCCTGCTCTTCATGGCTTCAAAAAGTCAAGCTGGATCCAGACACTGGGGAAGTTCTGATTCCGGCCCAAGCTCTGCATCTCAGAACCCAGCTCTCTCAAAAAATGGGCCAGATTTTATCAGTGTCTGTACAGGCAAAACTTCATTGACCACAACAGTCTTCCATGCACAGCAGCTGCAGGATAAGGCCTGAAATTTCATGTTAGTATGAGCTCAAACTGATACTACTTGTTTCTTTTTAATTACCTTTCTGAGCTCAGAGACAGATCAGTAATTTCCTTCAGGACCTCCTCACGGATGACACTAGTATACAGAGTATAACCAATTTACTATAATGCCATTATTTCAGCAGCGAAAATTACAGCACTATACTGAAGTTGTAATGTAATTAAAAGGAAAGTAAATTATATCATTTACTTATTATCATGCAAAAGCCCTATGCGTTTCAGCTGGTTGTAATGATCTTCAGGCTTCTATAGTATTTCATTTTCAGTGCAATGCATTCAGTCCCGCTTGTTGGCATTGGTTCATGTTCCTTTAGCCTTTCCACGAAGATCAAGAACACGTTGTTTGCTGGCCACAAAGACGCGAGGCCTGGTCCAATGGAAACCTTTCCATTGACTTGAATGGGATTTGGTTATAGCCTCGCATGAGTAGCCCAAGAGCGATGGTGTCCAGGAGAGTAGGGGAGGTAGTTGAAATTCCTTAGAAGGAATATTCTTGCGCAGCCAAGCATACTCCAAGAGGAAGGAGCAAGGTGGGAACCAGTCACAGATGTGTGAAGGAGCAAGACCAGAAATGTGGAAAGAATGTTCATGCTGCAGTTACACACTGGGAAGTCGTTCCATGCACAACCTTAACTCTGCCCTTTGCAAGCATCCATGCCCATCATCTTTAATCACACAATCATTAGCTAAATTTCAAATAACACAGCATACTCTCAGGCAGTGCTTGAAAATCAGATATGTCAGCTATGAACTGAAGGAGGCAAAAATGAAAAATGCACTGGAACTTTGTTTGCAGCTGGCCAATCTTTCATTCATCTTCTCCTATAGGGTCCAAACAGAGAAAGAAAGGACATCTTGAAAGAAGACTGCAGAGTTTCATGCTGGCTAGTGTAAAGATGACCTTTCTGGAGCCAGCTTAGCTTTGACCACTCACAACTAGCCAATACTTTGTGAAAGTGGCTACAAAAGTTTTGTTTTTGCAATTCTTTTACATGTTCCTGCAACTTAAAACGTGAATCAAATTTAGCGTAGGGCTCAGCATCATGAGAATGAAGTGGAATGTCCTTCTTGGCAGTATCTGATCTGTGAAATTAAACTGTGCAAGACCCTGTATTCCACTCATAGGCTGGGCTTGCATGATGTCATAAAACATGATGACACAAATATTGCTAATTTATGTCACTATAAAGTTAAGTTTATAGTGTTACAATCAGTACTAGCATTATACTAGCTAAGCTTGGCATTACTAATTGTAACACTATAAACCTATTTTATAGTCATATAAACAGTATGAATAATACTGTCAGGCACCAGTGTTAACACTGCAAATAAACCCACGAACACATTATTGGAGTATATCTTTTATGGCCCTAACATGCACAAGTTAGGGGTGAGTTTGCTATTGTAATCTGATTTTTAAAAAGAAATTTACCTTCTATAGTGCCCTTGCACATTTCTTGTGATAAAGCATTTAGTATCACATTAGCTTTTCATAAATATTTGGCTATCCCTTCTAAAATGGGGACATGTAATAATGTTTAAGAGCAGACAGTGCTCTAGGGATCTGAAGGAAGGAGGAGATCTTTCAAAGAGCAGCCTCTGAGGCGCCATACCTCTTCCATGCTCAAGATCCCACAGCGAGTGTGCAGGGAGTTCAGGGGAGGTGGTTTGGGCTCTGCTCAAAAGCCAGTACAACTTTTATTAGAGACTATCCGATATCTGTGCCCCCTTCTGTGGCCCCCTTTGGAAAAGATGGAAGACATAATTTGTCCAGGAGATGGAGGAGAGCAAGAGGTCCCATAAGTGGTGTGCAAGCCTGTCCATGAATGCCTCCATCACATCCCCAAGATCCACTGGGCTGGCTTCCAGAGATCCATGGGATGAACTACGTGTTCTGTGTGGGGCCAGACCTCAGCCCTGGCATGGAAAGACACAATGGTAAGTCTTGTCCCCTACAAGACAGCCCCAGATGTTCACCACTCCAAGACAGGGGAAGCCTGCCCTGTGGCTTTTTACATCACTTTGGGAAACTGGGCCCGGGGCCTCCTTGGCATGCTCTGCATTGCGTATCTCCCTCAGATTAGATCCACCACCTGGAACAATGTTTGTTCCGTGAGGAAACCTAGAATAGGATGAGAGTCCAGCATCAACCTCTCGGACTGCTTGCCGCATCCTCCCACCTTCAGTCAGGGCTGAAACCTCCTGCTGGAAGGGCAGAGGGGATTTGCGGACAGGAACCAGGAAGCTCTCCCAACATGCAGCAGTTTGCAGTCCACATAGCGTGTATTCCCACTGCTGCTGCAGATGCACACTGGTCCTTGGGTTGCAATGGGTTTTCCCCTGGTAAGTTTTAAATGGGTCTTAGTTTTTAGAGCTAGTGAGGTAGCAGCAGATGGACCATGCTCTAGCATGAGTAATACCTGTGCATCAGCAAGCAGCTCAGTGGGATGATGACTGAGGCCCGAGGTTGGAAGATGCCAGATGATTTGTCTCCGGTTCAAGCAGGGCTCAACGCAGGGATGCTCAGCGTGAGGCAGTGCAGCTACGCAAGGCTGCCAGGTGTTGGGGAAAATAGGAGGGCTGTGGTTAATCAGGAGTGTAGCGTAACCGGCGGTCAGGCCGGCAGGGCTGACTGCACCTGAAACAGGTGGGTAGGTAGTTTGGCCCAGCGGAAACAAATCCTACACAAAGAACAGAAGCCGAGGTTTGTAACCTGGCAGTTGGGCAGCATACTCCTGGATGAGAGATGAGGTTTGTAAAGTGCTTTAGGATGCAGGATATCAGAGAGATCCCTCCAGACACCCAACCAGGACTTACGGACAACCAAAGGAAAGGCTGCCCTCAGAGAACCAGAATCTGGTCACTTGAGTCAGGTTTGATGAACAGGTGGTCTCTGAAACCTGGCACACAGCGAGCCCTTTGTGTGGATGGCACTACAGAGGTATGAACCATGGTGATGGAAGAATTAGAGATCTAAGCTCAGAGCTCTGCTCCCAAGCAAACAGAACCACTTGGAAGCAGTGCGTTGAAAAGAGGGTTAGGAGTGTCAGGGAATGAGTGACCTCCCATTGCTCTGCAGTTAAGGTGCTAAATGGTTCTGGAAGTGGCAGCCACAGAATCCAGAGGGAGCATTCACCAGATCTCTGTGGTGTTAGCTGCGAGTGGGTAGAGCCCCTAATCTGGGTGGCCACGAGGGGGCCTACAGTGTGAGAGAAGGGCCTGAATAAATAAATGGGGAGATAGAGACAGTTTGGTGTTGACTCCAACCACGGTGTCATGGGTCTCTAATCTCTGCCCTCTCCTCCTCTAGAATGACACTTCTAATGTCCTCAGGCCTTCAGAGTGAGAAAACTTTAAAGCCCTCACACCCTGATTTAGAAAACTCGTTCGGATGGAAACGTATGGCTCTCAGACATCTTTCTTCTCCAATGCATGTCCTGAGCCGCTACCTCCCTTTCAAACTCACCACTGTGGGAGAGAGGGCTGCCTCTATTTCAGACATTCCTCACAGCGAGTGCCACTGCAGAACAAATCTCCAGCATTAAATATCAGCCATCTGGTACAAATTAAATAAAAGAAGATACAATAAAATGAACTAATTCCTGGAACCCCCCTGGGGTGCTGTGTTCATAATGGGAGCTGCTTTCTACCAGAGACAGTGGGTATTCTTTGAGATAATAACATGCTTTCAGAATTATACAAAACATCCTATGTATAAAAGCAGAGCGCCTGGGATCAAACCTGCATCTAGACATAGCGATTTTTGGCCTGACTATCCTAAAATCAGCATGTCTTCAATATTCTTAAAAACAGCAGACTCAATGATAGCCTACCAAACACCTAATGGAATAGTTTACTGACAGGGGAAACTTCACAATTATTCCAGCATCTCAGAACTAGAGGGCTTAAAGTTAGGCATCTAAAAGCATATTTAAACACCTAATTGAGTGGTTTGATTTGCACAAAGGTTGCCAGTGGTTGGCAGCAGCTGCGTGAAAAAAGTGCTGAGAATCGGGCCACTGATTTAAGAACCAAAATGTAAACTTCAGTAGTGATCTGTGCAGACACAGGGTCAGCTACGGGAAGCTCACTGCAGGGCCAGCCTAGATTTGACTACAGATCAGATGTATAGACAGACAGCTACAATTTCTAAAGCCCTTTGGGAGCCTTTTAGATGGGCGTGCTACAGAGATGTTAGACATTGTTACTAAAATCATGTCAGGACTGGGATATGTGCAGCCTAGCTCAGTGAGGGAGCCAGCGGGCAGCTGGGGCGTCTGAGACAGGCTGGAGGACTGATCAAAAGTCAGGGTCAGGCTGGAGGAGCAGACAGCACATGGGATGCCGTCCTAAGCAGGTGGAAGCCCTGCGGCATGGACAACTTCGTCTTTCTCTGCTTGGTTTAAAGAGAAGCAGGGAACCAGTCAGGACCCTTAGGATACCTCTACATGTCAATGTAAGTCCACTGTCAGTGGGATTTGAATCAGCTGACCCGTGTTAGGGAACCCTGGGCTTCAGCATCTACATTGTATTTTAACCCTATGTTAAGACTTTTCTAACCTGTGCTTGAACCTAGGGCTCTGCTGTCCATGCTGCAGTGCACAGATCCAACTCAAAGGACCCATATCCCAGAGACCCTAGCGCCACCGCCCTCAAAAATATGGCCACTCTATCATTAGCATGGCAGTGCACAGTGGAAAAACTTGACTGCCCCCGCTGCAATTTACCAGGAAGCAAAAGGCTTGATCTCTTTGCTCTCCATGGCAAATCCAAAAGGCTCTCTGCAATGTGCTTGCAGATCAGGGATCAGAGGAGACGGGTTAACACTGACATGAGCTGCTGCCCTTGCCCCGGGGCAGGGGGAGGGCTTCCATTTTCAGTAAAGTGGACTGCACGTTGTTGGGACAGAGAGGACTAAGGACGTGTCCCATGGAATTGTGGGATAACTTCAGGCTGACTCCTGGGACCTGGGCCAAGAAAGGCTGTGTCAACGCTGCAGGGCAATAGGGCTGGGTCCCAGCTGGTCTTGAGCTTGGACCCTCCAGTCCTGCAGGGTCCTGGGACACTGAGCCCAGGGTTAGCACAATTGCAGTGTAGATGTACGGAGGGGCTAGGCTTGAACTCAGGCTCAAGCACGGGCCTGCATTGCAGTGTAGACATAACCACCGAGTTTCTCCAATCAGATCTCAGGACTGGCGTCCTCTGCCAGAGTTGAGCTTTGGTGACATTTAACTGGTCAGGGGGTGGTGAGCATGAACATACTTGATCCTAAGCGCCCTGTGGGCAAGCGTTGGGACCCAGGCCTCTGACATTACCCTTCCCAAGGGATGCTATCTGCCTGAGCTTTTTGGGGGTGGTGCCTACAGGGCACTTGTATTAATTCAGGGGCACATACGCTTTCCACTGGCTCCAGGTGTGCTCCTCTGGGCCATATCCCTCCCGGTCATGAAAGTACCAGTGCCTGCCCTGTTTATGCTTAGAGTCCAGGATCTCATGAACCACATGTTCTTCATGGCCCTGCATAGGTAGTGGTAGAAAAGGTGGCTGGCTCCTGTGAAGGAAAGAGTTTTCTGTGTGGAATTTCAAAAGCAGTACATGAAAGACTTGGTGCATTTTCAGAGACGGGGTAGTTGACATTCCAAAGTGACGGGCTTGACCTGTCCCTTGGCTCTTGACTCAAGCTCTGATCACTAGGCAAGACAACCCATGACCCCACCCTGACAGTTTTCACAAACCACATGGGCCATAGCCATGGGCTGAGTGTTTGCAGAATGGACCCCGCAACCCAGAGGCTGTCTTTGGGACAACCAGACTGCTCGAGTAGGCCGCCTGCCTTAGATGGACCACCAAGACCTTCAGACCTGGGTTGTCCATCTGAGCTCAGAGAACCAGGAGCAAGTAAGACAACTGTGTGCCACAAACGACAATCTCCTCACATGGCCCAGGGAGTCCTAAGACCCAGTTTGCCTGCCCAAAAGGCTTGATGGTAACCACCAGTGATTCTGGGGTTTTGTAAACCAGTGCCACCTCCTGTTCCTAATTCGTCCTCAATCCTACATTACTGATCATCCAAAGGTGTGCCTGGTTATCCACCTTCTGTCCAGGGAAGCACTAGATGGGGCCTTCCCCTTCTTGGAGTGTGACAGCTCAGTGCTGTCAAAGTAGGAGGTCTTCCTCCAAGCCATGTCAGTGCCATTGGATGAACCAGCACCAAGCTCAAATGCCACGGGCGGCCATAAGAAAGATCTGACTGGGGCCGGGTACCGTAGCCTCCTATGCAGTACATTCCCTCCATCTCATGAGGCACTACAGCTGGATCCGTCCCGGTGGGCTCTGTGAGAAGAAATTAAAGATGAATTGGCCCAGATGGATATGACTGCTTGTCTGGATGTCCTCTTGGATCTCACCATCCATAGAGACAATCGGTTACAGGAACAAAGGGAGGGAAGAAGGGAGGCCCTGCTATTCTCCTACCCATGTAGCTATTTGTCACTCCTTCTGCCAAGCCAGTGCAAGCAGATATGGGCCAGCGATGGTTCATTCCTGAAGAGAAGGAATGATGATGATGCAGCCTCGCTACTCCTATTGCAGTGAATCAGGTCACCATCTCTGCCTGCCCTGTATGAACTCCAAGGAACCCAGGAAAGGAGATGACTCAGCTATGTTATGGGGAACCAACCTGAGCCCTGGTCTTGATTGGAACACATCTGAGCCCTTTCTGGGGGTCCCCGCTTGCAGTGCAAGTCCATGCAAAGAGTGAGGACTGGGACATAGTGGTCTGGCCTAGTGATTGGAGCTGGAGTTGTGAGCTAGGGGGCAGGCCAGGTCTGGAAACCAGGAGATCAGAATTGAAGGCAGATCGGGGGTCAAGTGCTAGGAGGTCAGCAGCAGGAGCACATAGTGCAAGGGAGGCAGTGCTTGGCAAGGGAAAACCCAGTTGCACAGATGATTTCCCGTGCCTCTGGTTTAAATAGAAGCAGGGACCCAAGCACGAAGCCCAGAGTTCCACCAATCAGAACGCAGGACTGGAGTCCTCTGCCACAGTTCAATTTCAAATTCTGGGAGGTGCCAACAAGTCACTGGGAGGCGGGTTGGAAGCATTTAAAAGAGTATCTTCAGTGGAAGAAGGCTGCCTTCATTCCACAGGTCAACTCTATTTGTGTATATTTTGTATTTCAAAATTTGATAAATGCAGTAAAAGCAAAAATCAGTATGTCCTTGTCTGAGTTCATGCCAAGTCTGTTTCTTCTCTTTAATAAACATCGCTTAAAGTAAGAAACTATTAATTGAAAGAAATATGCCTAAATTACTGAATTGGAGAAGAAAAAGGGAAGGGGAATAAGAAACCCTAAAACTTGTTCTCTTGTCTCAGTTGGTGCATTTTTTAGGTTAGGCAGCTGGTTTATTTTTATGCTACTGAATAAAATTAAAACCATGACAAACCCTATTATGCAAGACTGTATGCATTATGCCAGAATTATGAAGCACTGTGTGTTTAAAAAGTACATTTTCCTCTTCTCACATGTGCAGTGATGTTTGGTGATTTCAAAACAGTACTTAATATTATGGCTGGATTTGACTTTCTGGGGTGTGGCTCTTGTTTCAACAAAGAAAGCTGTCTGGCTCTGAGCACAAACCCTTTCCAAATGCCATGTTTTGCATTCCTTGCAAAAAAGCTATTTGTGTTGTATATACTCATAGTTACAGCCCCAAAATCTTCTGACAACAAGCTACTGCTTTTAAAACCAGCAATGAGGAGCCAAGGTGAAATATTCAGCCAACCTATATATCATCAGATGATTACAGGAGGTCAAATATACAAGTCCGCTGGTGTTCCATGAATTCATATATGATTTCTGCAACAAATGCTTGACCCCTGCGTGTTTGTGTATATACACATACATCATTGGTGATCAGGTATACTGTATAAACATGATCTGGAGAACAAAACCAGACCTTTCGCTCTAAAAACATTGGTTCCTGCTACTTGAGCTAAAGAAAAGGTTGTGTTGTTTGTGGGGCTTGGATTGTAACTGATGCAATTATACATACCTGAGTATGCCAACAGCCTGGAGCAATAGCTGTGAGAGTAAACTGCCCCACTCTGCACTGTGTATTAATCCTTAGGCCAATGACCCTTTAAATGTCAGCGTTCACTATTTCCCTGCTCATCGAAGAAGGAAGAGTAATACAAAGATCTGCATAATCTACTCTCAACTGAATATTCATTTTGGTGCCACAAGGAAGTGGAAACTGGTAAATACCACTGCACATTTTATTATCCGGTTGAGAAAAAGCCATGCTCTAGGTGTCCAGCAGGGCATCTGATATCCACCAAGGGGAAAGCCAAGACAAAGGAGGCCAGAGGGCGCACATTATGAGCATTTGAACAATTTATGGAGAATGGCAGCTCATTCTGATGTCCCAGGGGGTGGAACTTGGTATATTCATAGATTCCAAGGCTAGAAGGATCTGCTGTGTTAATTTAGTCTGACCTCCTGTATAGCACAAGTCATAGAATGTCCCCAGAATAATTCCTAAATCATGTCTATTAGAAAAACATCCAATCTTGTTTTAAAAATTGTCAGGGATAGAGAATCCACCATGACCCATGGTAAATTGTTCCAGTGGTAGAGCTTGGGACAATGGCACTACGTATCTCTCCCAGTTCAATCCCTGATTATCTGGCATTAGTAATGGGACTTATCTCTTCTGCAGGCCAGGCTCCAGAAGGTGGTAGTACGAACACATTGCAATCAGGGCCATGCAAATATCATAAAAACAAATTCTCCAGGATTTTTGAGAAACTATTTGCCATTTTATTCTAGGCCCTTTCGTGGCCCCCCAACACTTTGTTTTTCAGGACCTCTTCATGAAATGAGGGCTTTGGCATCAATACATGCATTTTCACAAGCCTCGAACTGCAACATTTTTAGATTTTAAAGCTGAAGTTTAATTTGAAGTTCTTCATTCGAAGATGAAACCATTTCACAATTACAATAGAGTGGATGGAATCAGATCTTTTCTTGTCAACATAGTCTCAAAATGTTCCCCTTTAAGCAAGGACAAAATCATTTTAAATCTCAGGAACCATTTAAATCCCTTGGCATGAATGTTGGGCTGTCCCTCTGCATGGTGTGAATTTCACCCCAAAAGAGGAACTGAAAAAACAAAGGACAAAGGGGAAGCAAGTGAAATAACTCATCAAATAGACTCTGGCCTGTTTCTCACCCTGATAAATCCTCATACTAAAACACGACAAAGTAAAGCAAATGAAGCTTTATGTTCTGTATGTGCTGTAGCAATGGTAAACATAAGCGCTTTCACCCCATACGAATTAGCAGTTTTGGATGACCAATTCCTGCCTGTTTTATGGCTAGGTCATAGCACAGTGCCTGTGATGCTGTGTCTCCACTGATTAAACCCATCATGCTGACTCAAATGTCCTAGTTTCCTACTTCTGCTTCATCCTATCCCCTCTGTGTGGCTATTGATCAGAGAATGTTACTTTGCCCTCCTTTCAGAGCTCTTCTCAGTGTGTTACACTCTAAACTTCTCTCATGTCTTTTTTCCCCTCTCCTGTTTTCCTCTCCTTGTTAATATTGTTACTTGCGATCCTGTTCTGAGGCAGCGTGGAGTGCCCCAGAGCCAGCTCTTCAATTGCAGCTAAAAGTGAGTCTACGCATCTTGTAATGAACCTGGTGACTCCGCAAGGTGCTCCTACACTGCAAAGAGAAACCCATCACAGCGAGTCTCAGAACCTCAAAGTAGCAGCATAGATGTTGCTGCCCAGGCAGGGCTCCAAGACACTCCAACCTGCCCACGTTTCAAAGCCTGGGCTCCAGCTTGCGCCTGAAAAGCTATGCTGATAAATTTAGCCCTGCAAGCCAGAGTGACTTGACCCAGACTCACACACAGTTCCACAGGTTTTTCTTTGCAGTGTGGACGTCCCCTTTGTGGGCACCATGTTAGCAACCGTCTGTGCAACGATCAGCCAGCTCCATATGCCCTCCAGGCCAGCTCCGGGATGGAGCGGACAAGGCTCTGGAAGGCGGTGGAGGCCACATGAGAGTCAGGAGCAGCAGAGCAGAGACAGCTGCAGCAGAGCTGTCTACAGAGCCCATGCCACAGTTTCAAAGTGCTGACTGCACAGTCATTTGTCGAGTGCTTGTGTGAGCCCCCCAGCTCATCCGTCAAGCTAGGCTGGAAAGCCCACTCCCACTGGGTTCCAAACGCTGTGTAGATGTGCCCTCTGAGCTCAAGAGGGCACAGAGGCCTGCTGAAGCAGAGCCAGTTGCAGGGCCGGAGCCTTTGTTTATTATTTATTTATTTACGCCAACCCTGAGACGAGAGTTGAGTAGCTATGATGACATTCTGCCACCCCTACTCGCTCTGCGAGTCACCTCACCTCGCCAAGCAACGTCGCTGATGGCAATGGAACTGCTGCTACTCAGCGTGAGTATAGATAGAAGCCACTTAACGGCCAACCAAACAGCTGAATGGGTTGGAAACTAAGACTGGACAAAAGAAGATGTGAATGAAGCTGTATTTTCACAATCCAAAGACAGAAAAACTGATGGGACGGGGTTGGATATTGCGACAACTTTCCCTTTGTGATTCACCTGCACTCGTGTGTGTAAAATTTTGCAGGAACTGGCTCCCTCATGAGAAGTTTCCATATGTACATCTGAAGAGAAGGGGGTGGAAGATGGGCTTGGTTTAGACTGTGAAGCTGCTCTTCACCTTGTATGGCCAATTGCTCAGTTTAAATTAGTGTTCACCAACGTAAGGGTTAGAATTGGCCAATCTAGCCAGTTGTCATTTAGTAAATGTCTAAATTTAAGGAAGGACACAAAGGAAAAGAAAACCCAAAATGTGCTCTTTAAAGTAGGCCGGTGAAGAGAATGATGGAATAACCTGCCAAGGGACAGTTAGGATCTTGATCCCTGGGGATAAAAAAAGCTAAGACTAGACAGGGAACATCCAGCACAGAGGGTTGTATAGGAACTCAGAGCATAACTGTGCTGCAGTGAGAAATGGTGCGTGGACTCAAGCACTAGACATGGTGTAAGAATGGAAACATCTACTCGGTGAGAAATCACCAGCATTTGCCGCAAACGGTATTCACCGTCAATGAAATGTCCAGCTAGATCGGAGACACAAGAGGCTGGTTCTGTTCTTAACATATAGAAAAGGTAACCCAGATAAAATACTTTTCTCTTTTAGACCTAAATACATTTTGTTATTTCCCCTCTTTCTTCTAATCTGTATGAATGCAATAAAATTGCCTCAACTTCTACCATGAACTGCCTGAAGCTTCTTTTAATCCCTTCTTTATCTTTTGCAAAGCATCTAGGTTCCATGGCTTAGATTTTCTTTCTACTACTTATAGGATATTGCTGGATTGTGACCATTTTTGTGTCTCCATCAGGCCTTGAAGTGATTATCCATGCTTTTGTCATTTGGAGATTAGATTAGCACAGCTCCCTAGGCTGCCTTGCCTGATAAGACACTGTATGAACTCAAGCTGGTGCAGAGAGCAGCTAACAGGTTCTCTTTAAATGGAAGGTGAAGTGAACACATTTTCACCTGTTCTGAATCTCTTGCATTAATTTGCCAGCTAAAGGCACAGATTTTCAAAGCACTCTTAATGTACAGGACTCTTTCTGGATTCTGTCCAGCACATGTTGGCTTGTTATACTCCTAAAACCTGCTGAAGCAAAATCTGTTTGATCTTGTTTTGTTCACAAAGTACATGGGGAGGCAGCATCTTGAGTGCTCCAACTGCGGGATTCTTGTATACCACAAGTGTGCAGTGTGTGACTGTCCTATTTTCAGCTACAGTATTGATGCTTCATGTACCAATTATAGGAGGAAAAGCAAAATGTACTTGCATTGCAAAGAACACAAGAGAATTTCAAGTGATAAACGTTCACCAGTGGGAGCTAACTGTAAAATACAAGTGAATAAAATGCATTGGAGTAAATTCACCCTTGTGCACAGGGCCAGTAGATGGACCATGTACTGCTTACACCTTAGTGTTTTATCCTACCCCCCGTCACCATAGTACCTGGGTTACTTCCATGTGAAATCAACAACAGTAAAGCCTCAAGTGGATTTCATGGAAATTCTGACACATTACCCTTTTGGTGGTAAAAAAATCTACTCAGGGTAGCATTTCTGAGGTTTTTCTTTATTTTTGGTTTACATTGGTTTGGGGGGGGGGATTCTTTTGGCAGATATTAGTAGGGTTTGAGGAATAGAAGAGGTATTTGAATTTTCAGCATTATTTTTGCTAGAAAGGCTGTCTCAGAGAGGAAGGCTTTGCAGTGTTTACTAAAAATGGTCATACACCGGAGTCACCTGATCTGCTCAGGAACTTTGATCATCTCATAGTCTCATAGATGTTAAGGCCAGCAGGGACAATCGTGATCATTTAGTCTGACCTCCTGCATATTGAAGGCCACAGAACCTCTCCCACCGCCTCCTGTAACAGACTCCCAACTGCTGGCTGAGTTACTGAAGTCCTCAAATCATGGTTTAAAGACTTAGAGGATCCACCATTTACACTAATTTAAACCAGCAAGTGACCCAGACCCCATCTTGCTGAGGAAGGCAAATAAAACCACAAACACACAAAAAACCAAAAACAAGGGCTCTGCCAATCTGACCAGGAGGGAAATTCCTTCCTGATTCCAAATATGGAGATCATTCAGACTCTGAGCGGGTGGGCAAGGCCCACCAGCCGGACACTGGGAAAAGAATTCTCTGTAGTTACTCAGAGCCCTGCCCATCTATTATCCCATCTCCAAAAATTGGAGATATTTGCTGCTAGCAGTCACAGATCGGCTACATGCCATTGCAGGGAGTCTCTTCATACTAACCCCCCCATAAACTTATCAAGCTCAGTCTTGAAGCCAGTTAGGCTTTTTGTCCCACTTCTCCCTTGGAGGGCTGTTCTGGAACTTTACTCCTCTGATGGTTAGAAACCTTCATCTCATTTCAAGCCTAAATTTGTTGATCGCCAGTTTATATCCATTTGTTCTTGTGTCTACACTGGTGCTTTAACTTAAATAACTCCTCTACCTGGTATTTATCTCCCTGATGTATTTATAGAAAGCAATCATATCCCCCTCAGCCTTCTTTTGTTAGGCTAAACAAGCCAAGCTCTTTGAGTCTTCTTTTCTTTGGATCATCTTAGTAACCCTTCTCTGCCTCTGTTCCAGTTTGAATTCATCTTTCTTAAACATGGGAGACCAGAACTGCACAGTATTCCAGATGAAGTCTCAACAGTGCCTTGTGTAATGGTACTAACATCTCCATATCTCAACTGGAAATATCTCTGCATTAGTCTTTTTGAAGGCCACATTACATTGGGTGGCTCATAATCATCTTGTGCTCAACCAATACACCCAGGTCTTTCTTTTCCTCTGTTGCTTCCAACTAAGTCCTCATTTTATAGCAAAAATTCTTGTTAGTCCCTAAGTGTATGACCTTGCACTTTGCACTATTAAATTTTATCTCATTTCTATTACTCCAGTTGTCAAGGTCATCCAGATCTTTTATGATATTCCAGCCCTCCTCCATATTGGCAATACTTCCAAACTTTGTGTCATCCTCAAAGTTTATTAACACGCTCCCACTTTCTATGCCAATATCATTAACAAGATTGGTTCCAAAATGAATGCCTTGTCCCTAACTCTCACAAATTTCAGCCTGGGCTTTGTGTGTCCACTTGACCATCATTTTGAGGAGTTTATTGCTGGCTTTCTGCATGGATTAGATTTCACGTCTAACTGCTTTTTATTAGCGATAAGCCTGAATCCAAACTTTGAATCGAAATGCCCAAAAGCATTAAGTTTCAAAATTCCAATGTGGAACCATTTTATACCTTGCGCCTATCTGTAAGATGAAAAGATGATAGTTGTGCAGTCAGGTTTATTTATTTTTTCCTGCTAGCTATTATTTCAGAAAGCTGTTTCAGAAAAATACAATCTTATATGTATCTGTACAGTAAATAGTACACTTTAGGTGGAAGGGGGTGGTATTACCTTTTTATAGGGTATTACAGGAATACAGTGTTCAGTTCTGGGTGTCCACACTTCAAAAAGGATGCTGACAAATTGAAGAGATTTCAGAAAGAGCTGTCAGAATGATTTGACACCTGGAAAACATGCCTTACAGTGAATAACAAAGCTCAGTTTATTTAGTTTATTCAGATTAAGAGGTGACTAGATCACAGTGTACATGTACTTGCATAAGGAATAGATTTTTGATTTTGAATAGATTTTTTTGCCTTCTTTCCATCAAATTTTAAACACAATTTCTTAGTTTCAACCAGGCCTAGTATTCTGAGCTATACTGACCCTCCTCATTGCATGGGGATTAGACCTGGCTTTTTAGTAACTGAACATGACTTCTCCCTGCTGCAGGTCTGATGACCTCCTCATGGAATGTGTTGGTGGTCTCAGGACATTGCTAGTAGAGAGATGCCCACGTCACAATGGGTATCGATCAGCCAGCAGATTGAGTATTGAATTGAATGGGAATGTAACCGTTCTCTAACACCTAGATATGGTCTGGCCCGAGTGTGAGATGCAGACTTTTCCTCACCTTTGTTGTATTCATTCTGCAGCTAGAATTCAATCTCCAGGATAGTATTATTTGCGATTCCTTGGAAATACTAAATTTATTTAGGAGAACAGATAGTTATGGCTTGGGACAGTTTATATCCATTGGCTTATAAATCACAGAGCAAGGATGGCAGATATTTATTGTTAATTATTATTATTATTATTATTAACAACCAGGATGAGGAACCCATTAAGTAATAATATAATCCCCACCCCAAAGAGCTCACAACTTAAGTGCTATGACCAGATGTAGGAGGTAGATCAAACAGACATCTGTAGTGATCCAATTTATGTAGACATTTTATCTGGTTCTCTGGCAACCATCTCAAAAGAGTAAAGAATAGAATTTCGCTGCCTGTTTAATTCATAGTGAGTGGACAGGAACATGAATATTTGCCTTTTTAACCTTCTGGTTGACATTATATTTATGTATATGCATTTACTGTTCCAAAAGTCTCACATATAATATATGCCACATATGGGAGAGCCAACTAAATAGAACTCCTTATTCAGCCTGATGTTTCAATAGTCTGATTTCCTTAGGGTTCATGCTAATTTGGGATTTTCTTAGAGAATTGGCAAAGTATCCAACTGCCTAGTTACCAGCCATGCTAATTGTCTATATCAGGGGTGTCAAACTCATTTCCTATGGCGGGCCACATTTAAATTAAATTTAGTTCAAGTGGGCCACGCATAGAATACACCTCATGCACACAGTGCTTTACAGACTCTACTCTCCGCCGTGAAATCTCCCGGCAAAGGGAAATTCGGCCTCAGAGTAGGACTCACAGCTGACGCAACATCTCGCGGCCTTTTACTTTTTGCCACGAGATCTCGCGGTACCATGCGCTGACACGAGATCTCGCGGACTTTTACAAAGCTCGGCTCAGAAACAAGTGCCGGGCCGGATAACACAAGGCGGCGGGCCGGATTCGGCCCGTGGGCCTTGTGTTTGACACCCGTGGTCTATATCATTGTTTTAAGAGGAAGATGGGGCTTCATATTAAGCAGAAGATGCCCTTGGACAATTCAGTTAATCTCACTGTGCCTATATAAAATGGGGATGATAATCCTTCCTCATCAAACAGGGGTTTTGTGATGCTTAATTAGTTACCGTTTATAAATTGCATTGAGATTCCTGTATTTAAGGCAGGACACAAGCATAGAGCATCAGAATTCACCACTAGGATGCTGGAATGTCAGGCAGTCCATGACAGTCCATGTGTGAAATAACCATGACCCCCAAAGTGCTCAGGCATCATTGAATGATAAAACATGCAGGCAGGCACACATGGTGAGATATGGCCAAACATCTCTGCACTCCTTAGTATATCCCCAGACTCCTGAATATTAACTCCCACTCTCCATCCACCTGAAAAAATAGGTAGGGTGTCATCCAATGTGCAATGAAGTCAATAAAAAGAATTCCCAAGACTGGAATTGTTGGTCTACCTCTTGTCACAAAGGGCCAAATCCTGCTCATATGACACAAGTGGTCCCACTGACTTTAGCAGAGCTTCTTCCAGGAGTAATATAGTCAGGATTTTCCCCAAGTGGCTGTTACAGAGAGACAAATATAGTAGTAGCAGTAAAAAGACTATAATAATGACTTCCAGAAAGTTGCTCCTTTCAGAGAGACGCAGATAATGGTGAAAACCCACGTTCCTCCTTCCTAGAGCTGGAGTGGTTTCTTCTCCATGTTGATCCCCTATGGTCATAGTTGGGGTGGATGGAAAACTGGGTTAAAGGGGCAAGCTGTCCCTTTGAATTTCAGGGATTTTCCTGCTCGTTTTTGCAGGCTAGGGTGCTCTGTAGGAAAACATGCAATCGGGGCCTATCAGCGGTCTCTCTGCAGACAAACAGATTAGAGTAAGGTGAGGTGAGCCATGCGTCACTCTTTTAGGGAGCAGCCTGCTTTGTCTCTCATTGGTTTTGCATTCTTGTGTGTTATCATTCTGAATTCTAAGACTAAGTAGTTACATTGCAACCTTCCAGCAAGAGTATTTTAAATTTTATCTAATGTTTGTGGTTGTAGGCTTAGAACATAGCATAGCTGTGCTGCTCACCATTATGAAGCATGTTCTTGAACTTTAATGACATTTACCACTTACTCCACATTTACACATTGTAATTCCATTGATTTCACTGTGGTTCCTCCCGGACAAAGCTGAGATAACACAGTAGTGAATCCAGCCCATCATCTGTACAAAGAGACTTCTTTGATTAGAGGACACAACAATATTTTCATGTGACCATAGGTAAATGATGTCTTTATTTCAAGAAGCTTCTGTCAAAGTCATTTATATCTCAGTTGCTCACTCCAATTACGACACTAATTATCGTTTGTGGGAGATTTGGATTTGTTTGTTGGTTTTTTTAATTCTTTGTAGGCTAAATTGTTTAATGAATAACTTTTCACACTATTAATAAAAAAAATAATGCTTTGGTGCTTTAGATTGGTAATGCTGCCAGGCTATCAACAATAAACAGCTGGAAGTGGACAATGATACTGTCTCATTTCTTTCCTTGGTGAATAACCTGTGTCGGTCTCTGAACTATTGGCAAGCATCTCTTAGCCCATGAATTATTATGTCACTGACAACTAAGAGTGAAACCATTATGCTGACAAGGGCTTTAAAATTTGTGTGTATTGTGGAGAATCAATAAATGAGGGTTCAGAATAGCTTCTTTTTTTTCCCCTTTCTTTTTTTTTTAAATAAAAAAGTAGAGTGCTCAGCAGAATTAAGATATGGAACTTCTGCATCCTTAAATCTTCCCCAGATTCTGTCTCTTGACTTCCTTTTGACGAACTCTGTCCTTCAGTTAGCTGGTGATCTTTTGACTTTTCTCAGCTGCCCTTATCTTTAATAACTATTCCCCATGTGACCAGCAAACAGACACCAGCACACTCCTTTCCCCTGACTATGCATAGGATTACCTTGAGAATGCACAAGAATGAATCATATGATTATGCCTGGAGTTTCTAAGAGTCCTACAGTGTTATGCCCCAGTCTGTATTATGACTGTTGCTTTCTCTAGGTGCATTAACAGTAGGATTTTACAATACGCACTCTTGTTAAACCAAATCTGTCCATTAAGAAAACCTGAGCTGTATATGCAGAGGAAACAGCTATCGCCACCAAATACCCACCTCTTCCTCATACCCCTGAGAAAGGATAGTCTATAGGCATGTCTTGAAGACCAGCAGACTTGGGCTCTGTCAGACCAGATGGGAAGGCATTTTAGAGTCAAAGTCCTTTTCTGAAAACATCCTGCCTGCAGTCCTCCTAGGACTAACCTTGGAGCTGTTTGCTCCAGCATTTGAATCATCTGAGTCGCTGGAGTAAAGCCCAAGGAGAAGTGGGGACTCACCACCGTCTACATAAGGAGAAAGGCCGTTAGAGTCAGTAGCAATACATGAGTTTAAAAAAGGGTAAGTGATTTGACACAAACCTGTTGTGCGTAATCATCATTCTTTGTTTATATTCTGATAGCACCTTGGGGTTCCAGTAGAATCAGGGCCCCATTGTGCTAGAACAAGACACAGTTACACCCCCAAGGGCCTCACAATCTACTTTAAAACAAGCTCTAACTCACCGAGTCAGATCCTCAGTTTGTATAAATCAGGTGACAGGAGAGAACCCAGTTTTGCTAGCCTCTTAAAATGTTACTACTAACCAGAATGGTTACCATAATTATAATTACATTTCATGAAATCCTGCAGCACAGAAGTAGAGCTGATCGGGAACTTTCCAACAAAAAGTTTTTCACTGGAAAATCAAACTAAACCAAAATTGTTCCTGAAAGTATCAGGTTTGATGAAACACCCAATTTGGGAGGGAGGGGGGGAGGGGAGGAGAGGGGGAGAGAAAAGGTTAAAGTTTTGAGATTGTCAGAATGTCCCTTTTCAATGTTGAACTGGAAAGTTTTGGATTTTTTTAATTAAAATGGCTTTTCATTTAGAAATTTTAGTGAATTTCCACCAAAAAAGGTTTAAAAAACAATGGTCAGAAACCAAACATTTTAAAATGGAAACATTTCAATTGACCTGTGCAAGTCTTTTTTCAGATTTTTGGTTCACAACAGGTTTGGAGGTTTAACTTTACATCCCAATTTGGGGTGGGGAAAAATTTCAAACTTTCCTGGGCTGGGGAAATCATTTCCCACCCAGCCCTACCCACAAGGAACACAATTGGCTGGGTACACCATAGAAAGAATAGAATGAGACGGGATGCCCGTAAGGGAGTCTGAAAATAGTCTGATGGGTTCAAAGTGATAGGAATGGGAGCTGATCTTGAGAGCAGCTTTTTGTCTTGGGAAAAGGGGGATTGGGAAGCTAACAAGCAGGAAGTGGCAGTAATCAAAGTATGAGATAAACGGAGCCTCTCCTGACAGAATGGAGCCATGAGGGGGACCTGAACTACTACAGAGGAAGGCGCCATGGGCCTTGGTGGTGAAGAGAGAAAGCAAGAGCTGAGTTGAACAGGACACCAGACTGCAAGCATGGAGGGAGGGAAGAAGGTGCTCCCAGGGACTGAATAGAAGAGGAAAGGAGAAATAAACTCAGGTTTGGACATAAATGGGCCAAATTCCCTGTTGATGTAAATGGGCACATTTCTATTGACCTTCAATAACGTTCAGCCAATTGACATCAGATTTCGGCTCATTCTGTTTGAGGTGGCAGGGCACATCCAGGGGGGAATATTGGAGAGATGAGGACATGCTGCAGAGCTAGATGGAGTGACAAAATTTGCTCTGCCTGAGCCTGTGCCATAATTCAGGAGATAAAAGTAAATTACCAGATGGTCTCCCCCACAGTTCAGAAGGAACTCAAATGTGAAATTGCAGAACTACTAACTGTGGTCTGTAACCTATCATTTAAATCAGCTTCTGTACCAAATGACTGGAGGATAGCTAATGTGACACCAATTTTTTTTTAAAAGGCTCCAGAGGTGATCTCAGCAGACTGGTAAGCTTAACTTCAGTCCAAGTAATTTGGTTCAAATTACAGTAAAGAACAGATTTATCAGACACTTAGATGAACATAATTTGTTCATCTATATTTGCTCTACTAGAATTCTTTGAGGGGGTCAAAAAGCACATGGACAAGAGTGATCCAGTGGAAAATAGTGCGCTTCGATTTTCAGAAAGCCTTTAACATGATCCCGGACCAAAGCTGGCATGAGATAACAGGGAAGGTCCTTCCCTGGATCAGTAACTGGTTAAAAGATAGGAAACAGAGTCAGGAAAAAGTGGTCAGTTTTCAGAATGGTAAGAGATCAATAGGGGTGCCCCCAGGGGGTTTGTACTGGGCACCAGTATTGTTCAACATATTCATAAATGATCTTGAAAAAGAGAGATACACAGTGAGGTGGCAAAATTTGAAGATGATACAAAACCACTCAAGATAGCTAAGTCCAAAGCAGACTGTGAAGCGTTACAAAGGGATCTCACAAAACTGGGTGACTGAGCAACAAAAATGGGAGATGAAATTCAAGGTTGATAAATGCAAAGTAATGCACATTGGAAAACAGTCTCAACAATACATAAAAAATGATGGGGTAAATTAGCTGTTACCTCTCAAGACAGAGATCTTGGAGTCATTGTGGATAGTTCTCTAAAAACATCCACTCAGTGTGCATCGGCTGTCAAAATAGCTAACAGAATGTTGAGAATCATTAGGAAAGGGATAGATAAGAAGACAGAAAATATCATAGTGCCTGTTTAAAAATCCATAGTATGCCTATGTCTTGAATACCATGTGCAGATTTGGTCATCCTATTTCAAAAAAGATACATTGGAATTGTAAAAGGTACAAAAAAGGCAACATCTTCCATATGAGGAGAGATTAATAAGATTTGGACTTTTCAGCTTGGAAAAGGGATGACTAAGGGGGGATATGACAGAGGTCTATAAAACCATGACTGGTCTGGAGAAAGTAAATAAGGAAGTGTTATTGACTCCTCCTCATAACACAACAACTTCGGGGTCACCAAATTAAATTAATAGGCAACAGGTTTAAAATGAACAAAAGGAAGCATTTCTTGACAACGTGCACAGTCAGCCTCTGGAACTCCTTGTCAGAGGATGTTGTGAAGGCCAAGACTATAACAGGATTAAAAAAAAATAAAAAAGAGGGAGGATAGGCCCATGAGTGTTTTTTAGCCAAGATGGGCATGGATGCAAAACCATGCTCTGTTTGCCAGAAGCTGGGAGTGGACGACAGGGGACATATCACTGGATGATTATCTGTTCTGTTCATTCCCTCTGAAGCACCTGGCAGTGGCCACTGGCAGAAGACAGGATGCTGGGCTAGATGGACCATTGGTCTGACCCAGAATGGCCATTTTTATGTTCTTATGTTCATTTCCAATATTATAAATCTGATACCTTTCAGCTGCCCTAAATTCACTATAAAAAAGCGTTTTGCCTGGGAAATGGCCATGGTAGGGTATGGCATGCCAGTGATGAGAACAGCACTCACAAATACATGGCTGTCAGCAGACTTTGATCTGCTTCCCTTTGTCAGCAGCCAAGAGCTTAGAGGATTCAGCAGAAACTAAATGCACCTGGATTAGCGCTGTGCAAAGCTGCAATCGGCAAAACTCTGAATTTGGAATTCAGACAGAGAAGCCAGTACAGGCAGGTTTTCCTGGGGCCATGTTCTAGAAGCAGCATGTACGTTGTGAGCAGGAATCACCATGAGATAGAAGTGCACCTAGCACTTCATCTTATTCTACTGGGCTCAAAGACACCACGCTTCATCTCTGGCCTCTTCAGAAAGGAGTCTCCTTGCCCAGGAAAATTAACCCCTTGGTTGGTAGAGGAGTGAAGAATGGAATCCTGAACAAGGATCCAAACACACATGTGAAGGCAAGGAGAACTCACAACTGAGCTTCTGTTCTATAAATGTAGATGGAATAAATGGGCCAGGAGAGTCAAAGGTGTTATCATGACACTCTTGCTATACATAAGGAGTTTTAAGCCAGGTTTGGTGTTTTGCAATACAGAGACTGTGACCTCCTTAGTACCATAGCAAATCACTATTCAAAATCTTTTTCGCCTTTTATTAAAAATACAGAGAAAGAAGGGAAAAAAACAGTGAAAGCATTTGAAATGTCAAATGTTAAGGAAGGCTTTCGTTGTAACAATGTCCCTTGTCCCCTTGCCCTTTCGCTGTACAGAGTATTTAGAAGGGAAAAAGCTCTGTTTGACAGTCTTTCAGATGGTGTTAAAGTAGGCAATAACTGCCTTTTTTCAAGGACAGAAAGTCAATTGAGCTGGGCTGGCCTGTTGTTAAAGTCCAATCCCATTTCCTAAGGGACTTTCCAGTTCTCCTGTCTCCCTGCCAGGAGCTGTCAAACAGCTCTATTCCCCAGCCCAGGTCTTTTAAGGACCGCAGAGAGAGGAGTGATAGGTACATTAGTTTCTTCATCAGTTAGGCCTAACTTCTGACACACAGATTTGGTCCATTGACTTCTGGCCCCACCTTCTCTTGTTTACCAGCATGATCTTAGCCCAGCCCTAGAGTTATATCAGTAGGCTCTGTTGTTTGGATGAACCCAGTCTTCCCCCCCTTTTGTACTTTTCCCCATTAGCGTGTATTGATATGGCTTATTATGACATCTTCTGAACTTACATTCATTTCTTACAGTTGAGCTTATAATTACGGTAGTTTTGTAGGCCCCGTTATTACAACATTTCTCTGCAACTAAACACCATCCCCAAAGGTCTGAGACGCTTCCCTGTGCTGTGCTGCCTTGTCCTCTGTTTCTCTCACCCTCCCTTCCGGGGACAGCCATGCTGCCTGGGTAGTGGCACATACTTCCCCAACCAGGAACTGGGTTCCACAGGCAGGCTCTCTTTTCTTGCCTATGCAGGCTTTTTGCTTTTCTTTTGGGTAGAGAAACTCTTCTCAAATCTGGCCTACTGCAATTACCTTTCCCACAGAAGTCAGGAGAGCAACTGGACTCGGTAAGGGCTGTTTTCCACTTTGCAACCATTTTTTGCATTCATCAATGAATTTTACTCATTTGCAAAATACATGGGGACGTTCTCGAATGGACAGGTCCAATGTCATGAAGGAACAAGGATTAAAAATGCAATTCCTTGACACCTTGAGCATCAATTTTGTGGAGGTACCCACGTGAGGAAAGACTCGATTTAATTAATTCCTAAGTAATGCATGAGATTTGGCCAAGAAGTAACTATAGTTGACCTGCTACATAGCCTTCACCAAAAAAAAAAAAAATCAGTGGATGAAATCCTAGCCTCATTGAAGTCAATAGCAGTTTTTTCTAGACTTCAGTGTATCTAGGATTTCACCCAGCGTGTTGGGGAGGGTTCATATTAAAGGTAGCATGAAGACACTGAACTTTTTAAAGAGGTATAAAACGAACAGATTAAGGAGAGTCAAAACAGATTAAATTAAATCTGTAGACACTCTTAGTGGGCTGTGTAAGCATGCTGAATCAGAGGTTGAAAGCACTACCCCCATAACAGACAAAAAAGCAAAAAAAAAAAACTCCAGTATGGTGAAATAGTTAGGTCCAAACAGTCATTCAAACCACATAGGCTTCAGAAAACAGATCCAGCCAAAGTGAAGCTAATGGAAAGAAACATAGGCCCAATTCAGAAACACATCCCTAATCAGGAATGCATTTAACCACATGCTTAACACTGAAGTCAAAGTGTCTTAAGCAAATGCTTAAAATTAAGCACATGCTTAACTGTGTTCTTGGATCAAGGTAATAAACTATGGCAGATAAAAAGGAAAAAGGAAATGATAAACCAATGGCATTTTCCCTTCCCCACCCCCCGGAATGCTGTTTTCCACCTTGATTACCCAAGGTAAGAAAGAGCTTTCAGAAACAGAGGGGTTTTAGGGCTGGGAGATGAACATTTTTAGACCTAATGGAAAGGCTTCCTTGTGGAGATGTACTGCCAAACTTAAAATTGAATACTTTAGAAAGGGGGAATGGAGATTCCTATTTACCCTCTCTTAGAATACAAAACAAGCTGGCATTCAATTAAACTCACTGTGTTAGTTAAATGTAACAATTACTTTGAGGAGCTCATCCCTGGAAAATATCACTGAGGCCAACAGTTTAGTGGGATTGGACATTTATATGGCTAATGACAGCATCCACAATGATAGCAAATAAGATACAAGAATATAAGGATTATCAACCAGCATGCTTCAGAGTGGAAGCCATCCACAAACTGCCAGGGTTGAGGAAGAAACTTCCCTTATAGGCAGGTTATTCCATAATTTTCATTGACGGGTTTATTGCACTTTCCTCTGAAGCAGCCAGTACTGATCAGTTTTAGTAACAAGATACTGAGCTAGAGAAACCACTGGTCTGACCCATTCTTAGATTCTTCTCATACCTGCAGATTACACCAGGTTCACCCAGGCCTGGAAACAGAACTTGCTGTGTCTCGGGCTAACTTGTCACAGCCAACCTCAAAACTTCCATAAGAACTCAGAATGAGCCATTTGTCCTGGAAAGTGTGCAGCGGCTGGTGTGAGGTGTTGCCAAGAATTCCGCAACACTCCACACCTGGAAAACTTTTAGACCGTGCCACAGAGATGAGATGTATTTGCAGACTGAATCCTGAGGCAAGGATTGCAGTCATGGTGATCAAACACTGAGTCTGAGAACCCACGGAGAGTAAAGGAGCATTCTCTGATGAACGGTGCATGCAGTAACTTTTATTGAATTGCAACAGATTTAGTACTTGGATTTGTACATAAATCAGTCTCGTTATCTAAATGTGGTGGCTTTGTATTTCTCTGTTCATGCAGATGTTATTATTAGCCAAATTGCTGCAGCTGTAGAGACACCAGATGGGATAAGGGCCCCATTGGGTTGTACAAAAACCAGTCTAAAGGACATCATCTACCCCAAAGACCTTACAATCTAAAGAGACATGACAGATGATTCATGCATTTGTTACCCTATCTCCCCCATCCTGGCAAACTTATTTGTCTCATTCAGCTGTGTTATCTTATCTCCCAGACTGCAAGTTCTGTGGGGAAGGGACTGTCATTTCTTATACATTTGTAGAATATCCATCCCAATGGTGTTCCGACCTGGGTGTTCTCATGAGGTGTTATCACTGAATGAATACTAAACACCACCAGACAAAGAGGAAATGAAGGCACAGAAATATACACAAGGTCATAAGCAGAGCTAGGAACAGAACACAGGTCTTCTGACCTTCAGAGCAGTACCCTTTCTATTAGACCACACTGCCTTTTATTGAAATGACTAATTCTTCAATTTTGCCCCTACTCTCCAATTAGCTGCAGAAAATTGGAACCCTGTTGCCTTATTTAGCATTTTGTTTTCAACCGGGGTGTAAAAGTCATCTTTGAAGGGTATTTACCAGAGCATCCTCATGACAGGCCTTGATAGAAATTGAAGGGAACTAGTACCTATTATTGGTTTTTTACTTCTTGTCTGAGTCATCATCACCACAAGTAATAGCTTGGGAAATAGTTCAGCTGGCTTGTCCGGAATGGGTAGCGTTCAATAGACTCGGTCTCTTGAGGTGCTTATGTCAAATGCAAGTTTGCCAGTCGTGTTGGAGATGCATTCGGAATGCTGCACACATCCAAGAATATGTAGATGCTAACGGAAGGTTCTCCTCTTTACTGTAAAATATAAGTTGTTTCCACTGAGGCACAATGAAAGGACACTTCTAGGCTGAATCTATCATGGCGATCCTTGAGCTAAGAATGTGTGCGTGAGGCTTGCCGACATTCAGGCTAGATCTGCGGCTGGTGTAAATCAGCATAACTCTGTTGACTTCAGTGGTGTTTTGCTGGTGTACAACAGTGGAGGAACGGGCCCAATGAACTCAAATGCTCGAGTGCATCTGCTCGCTTCCCTTTTGCGCATCGGATTCAGTCACTTTTCAGAAATGCAATAACCACCCCAGCGTAACAGCAGTGCAGTCCCCTGCCATTTCCCCCTGCCCCACCTCTGCATTCCCATTTTTTTCAGACTCACTTCAAGAGAGGTGGTGTTCATGGGAGATGAACAAGGTCACAAGGTATCACAAGTAGGGTGATAATGAACACTTTGCTATTAAACATTTCTGCTGCAGAGAGAAAGCAGCTTGTTTCCGCTCCAGCCTTCTCTGCGTAAGAAAGAGGCCGATTGCTACTGCAGGGTGACACGTCAGCTCAGGCTGCAGAGGTTGTTTGTTGGGCTGTGCCTGCTCTGAACTTGTAGCAGAGTACCCACTAAAGCTTGTCCATTTCCAAACAGCCAGCAAAGTGCCTCCCTGGATACTTTTAGTAGATCCCATTTTGCTCAGAGACAGCTTCAATCTAATGTGTTCTACACATTTAAAAAGCAGCAAGTGAGAGAAATTGGTACAAGGAAAAAACTCTGACTTCATTTCCCACCTGGAAGACTCCAGCCTGCGATGTGAAGATGTCTGTGGTTCTGTGTTTAAAACTACTTCACTTCCCCTGATAAATTTAGCACCCACAGTCTGTGACACACAGACGTTCAGAATTAACCACTGTATTTTGTCACAGGGTAGGCACAATAGGGAAGTGGAGATGTCAGATGAGTCTAACAATGTGTTTCAGCATAACTTTCACCCCATGGATATTTCTTGGGGGTGCATGTGAGGACCCCAGCATAAATGTAAATGAAATGTTGTCATAGTGCAGAACAATTGTGCTTAGCAGACAACTGGAACATTGTTTCAATATTAGTTTTATTGTTAGGTCTGATTAGAAATTTTTCATTGCTATGGATTTTTTTTTAAATGCCCTGGTCAAAGTCAAAATGTTTCAGGAAAAGGTATCAATTTTGTCAAACTCTCCCATAGAGGGAAAAATATTTAGACCTCAATTCAATTTCATCTAGGACATTTTGAAATGTTCATTAGGAAAGTTTATTTTATTGTTTTACATTTCTTCTCTTGTTAGTAGTCGTGCATATTATAATAGTTGGAATATTCTGTCATTTTATTTTCAAAGTGTCATTGTTTCACTGCAGTAAATCTGAGGAGGCATTTTGATGTATAAAAGTAGACAAGTTTCAATCAGTTCTAACAGTTGCATTTTAGGATTTTAAAAATAAAATTAAAATAATGAACAGAATATTTCAACTAATATGTAAAGTGATAGTGCATATTACATACCACTCCTACTGATATATTATGAAATAATTAAATAAGAAAAATGAGAAAATTAAGTTTTTAAACAAAACAATCTTTTCTAAAGCTGATTTTTTTTCCCAGAAATTCTGTGGAGTGGAAAATTTCAGAAATATCTGATTTTATTCTGATTATACCAAAACCAAATTTCAAAACGTCCAAAATTCACACACACTGCAAATTCCAAATTTCGATCAGCTCTAATGGTTGTAGATGTATTGTTTGCATTTCTTATGGGAAGAATTGGTAAGTATTATGTAAACCTAAAAATGGGACTTTTCCCTTTAAGAACACAAGGGGCACTGAGTGCAGTGTGTGTTGCAGCAGTGTTTGTTGAGAGGTATCTGTTAATGTTTTTTTAATAGAAAATGCAGTTTCTGAAAAGTCAACACTTTCCATCAGGGAAAAGTGAAAAAATATTTCATTTCATGTCAGCTCGGCATTAATTTCTATGTCCACCCAAGTCTCCTGACCAAGGTGCCTTGTGGGACACATAGTCTAGCCAGAGATAGCAGGAACTACACCCCTCTGTTGCAATCAACAAGCTTCTTAAGACCCATGAAGAAAAGTTTCTTCGAAACCAAGCAATGTGAGTGTCTGTGTCCATGAGGGCACCCCAGCTGCAGCGTACGTCTTAAGAGCAAAGGAAGAGGTAAAATATCAGTGATATCTCTGGATAATGGTGGAAACAAAATACCATATTTCACAATCAGTCATCAGGACTATAGAGGCTTTCCTATGACTGTACTGTAGCCTCCAGAACCTAAGGAAAATCATTCTGAAAGCCAGAGGAAGGAGACGCAGGAATTATTTAAAGGGTGGCTACACCCAGTAGGCCAGCAACACCAGAGAAAGCAGAACAATTATTCTTTCTTCCCACGCTCAGCTCTACATGCACGCGAACTGGGGTAGGGGATTGTTGTGGACAGACTACATTGGTGTGTATGTTTCTTTGTTTTCATTGCGTCTATACCTTTGCTGTATCAGCGCTTGAAGGCTGAACTGCTCCTTATTGCCTTTTGTTGTTCATACCCTCAGAGGGAAGCACGCTTATTAGTACTGAATAAGTTCAGGTGCCCTGGTAGACTGTGGGGGAGTCTGCCCAGAGCAAGAGAAAAATAATAATGAAGTTTCAAGCCATAGATCCACTGTTCTGAAAACCGTGCTACACATGCTGAGATCTCATTATGAAATCATGCGCACAACCTCAGCCGCTCCTGTCAACACAAAAGCCAGAAGGTTCAAATAGGTTTCATGTGTGTGCAGAACATGAGAATTGTCTTTCATTCTTATCAAGGACAATCCGAGAGAAGGCTCATTTGCTTCTAGTGATGCACAAACAGCCATATCAAGAGCAAGTGTATTATTAATTATTATTATTTTATTTCTTCTGTGATGTGTGTGCAGGGCCTAACACAATGGGACCCTGATTCCTACTAGAGTAATAGTGACTCAATGTACATGTGCTTATATAATAAATGTTAGAAGTCTGACGTTTTCACCTACCAGCCCAAAGTGGAACCCACACGCGGTATCATTGAACAGTTACAGCACATACTCAGAGACCATAGCTTGAAAGAAATCGTCCCTGAACCCCTTCTTTTGGCCTTTATACACTCCTCCTCCAACCTCTTCAAGCTCATCATCAAAAGAAAGCTCCTCATAGACCACAACACACCGACTCAAAGTGGCATTAGACTTTTCCAGAACAAAAGATGCCAAGCCTGTAGATACATCTCCATGGCTATGATGATCAACATCTCCCACAATACACCTTTCAAGATCCATGGATCCTACACATGCCTACCACAACATTTGATTTACTTCACACAGTTCACTAAATGCCCCAATAAAAAATATGTGCATGAAACCAGGCAATGACCGCTTTCTTGAATTAATTCACACAGAAAAGTGAGAAAAGACAAAGAAACCCTATCGCCCACGGGTGAATACTTTTCAGAAAGTGATCATTCCATATGTAACCATTCAGTCCTTGTTCTCAAAGAAAACCTGCAAAACAACTTCCAAAGATGAGCCTGGGAGCTCAAATTCATAACTCTACAAGACAGCAAAAATCATGGGCTGAATACAGAAACTGGATTACTACAACAATATATAACCTGATAACTCCCCACCACCCATCCTTGTTTGTAGGTATATACCTACCAAAATGAAGTTTCCACTTCATGCATCTGACGAAGTGGGTTTCTGCCCACAAAAGCTTATGCCCAAATACTTGTTTTAGTCTTTAAGGTGCAACAGGACTCTCACTGTTTTGCTGAAAACAATCACGTCTAACATTAACATGCAAGACAATAATAATGGCAGTTATCAGCTAGCCTCATATTGACTGGGTACATGTCAACTCAGGATGTGATGCAGAGACAAAATATCTAGATACCCACCATTAATAACTGTTTCTTGGAGACACTTCTCCTGGAACCTACAAGGGGAGAGGCAATTCTTAATTTAATCCTAAATGGAACACAGGATCTGGTGCAAGAGGTAACTATAGCTGAACCGCTCGGTAAGAGCAACAGTAATGTAATTAAATTTAACATCCTTGTAGGGGGAAGAATGCCAAAGAAACCCAGCACAGTAGCATTTAACTTCAAAAAGTGGAACTACACAAAAATGAGAAAGATAGTTAAATGGAAGTTAAAAGGAACAATCACAAGAGTAAAATGCCTTTAAGCTGCTTGGAGACTATTTAAACACACCATGATAGAGGCTCAAACTAAATGCATATCCCAATTAAAAAAAAAAACCAGTAAGAGGCCAAAATATGCCACCATGGATAAAGAGCAGAGGAAAAGACAGTAAGAAGTAAAACTGTATCCTTTAAAAACTGGAAGTCAGATCCTCTAAGAGCATAACTCTAGCAAGTCAAGTGTAAAGCATAGTCAGGCAGGCCAAGATACAAAAGATACAAAAACTAACAGCATTTTTTAAAGTACATCAGAAGCAGAAAGTCTGCCAAACAACCACTGGGGCCACTGGTGCTCGAGCACTCAAGGAAGACAAGTTCTTTGCGGAGAAGCTAACTGAATTCTTTGCATCAGTCTTCACTGCAGAGGACATGAGGGAGATTCCCACACCTGACCCATTCTTTCTAGGTGGCAAAACTGAGGAACTGTCCCAGATTGAGGTGTCAATAGAGGAGGTGTTGGAATAAATTGATAAATTAAACAGGACCAGATGGTATTCACCCAAGAGTTCTGGAGGAACTCAGATATGAAATTGCAGAACTACTAACTGTGATATGTAACCTATTGCTTAAATCTAACTCTATACTACATGACTGGAGGACAACTAATGTAATACCAATTTTTTAAAAAGGTTCCAGTGGTGATCCTCACCAGTAAGTCAAGCTTCAGGAAATCTGGATGAAACTATAGTAACGAACAGATTTGTCAGATACATAGATGAACACGATACTTTGGCAAAGAGTCAACACAATTTTGGAAAAGGAAATCATGCCTCACAAATCTACTAGAATTCTTTGAGGAGCTCAACAAACATGTAAACAAGGGTAATCCAGTTGACATAGGGTACTTGGATTTCCACAAAGCCTTTGACATGTTCCCACACCAAAGGCTCATAAGCAAAGTAAGTAGCTTATCCATTGGATAAGAGGGAAGGTCCTCTCATGGATCAGTAACTGGTTAAAAGATAAGAAACGAAGGGTAGGAATAAATGGTCAGTTTTCACAATGGAGAGAGGTAGACAGTGGGATCCCCCAAGGATTTTTATCAGAACCAGTTCTTTTCAATATGTTCATAAATGATCACAAAACAGAGGCGAACAGTGATCTGACAAAGTTTGCAGACGATACTAAATTACTCAAGATAGTTAAGTCCAAAACTGACTGCAAAGAGTTACAAAGGGATCTCACAAAACTAGGTGACTGGCAACAAAATGACAAATGATAATTGAAAGTAATGTACACTGGAAAAAATAATTCCAACCATACATATAAAATGATGGAGTCTAAATTAACTGTTATCACTCAGGAAAGAAATCTTGGAGACCTCAAGGATAGCGCTCTCTAAACATCTTGTCAATGTGCAGCAGCAGTCAAGTACGGAAAGAGAACATTAGTAACCATAAGGGAAAGGATAGATGATAAAACAGAAAACATCATAATGCCACTATATAAATCCATGATATGCTCACACTTTATACAGCTTGAGGTTCTGGTTGTCCCACCTCACAAAAGATACAAGGAAATGCCACAAAAATGACTAGTGGTATGGAACAGCTTCCATGTGAGGAGAGAGAAAAAAAGATTTGGACTATTCAGCCTGGAAAAGAGACAACTAAAAGGGGGATACAATAGAGGTCTATGAAATTATGAATAGTAATCAGTAATCATCATAAAAAGGAAATGGGGAAGTGGTATTTACCCCTTCAGATAACACAAGAACCCAGTGAAATTAATGGGTAGCAGGTTTAAAACAAACAAAAGGAAGTACTTCTTCACACAACAGACAGTCAATCTGTGGCACTCATTGCAATGAGATGCTGTAAAGGCCAAGAGTATTAATTGTACATTGATAATGGCCAGATGTCCTGAGTCACCATATCAGTAAACACTGTGCAAACACATAGTCCTTGATCTCAATAGTTCACGTTGATATTTAACCCTATATCACCATGGTGTGTGTTTCTCTCTCTTTTTGGCCATGTCTACATTGCCCTGCAGTTCACACTACTGAGGGGGGAGGGTGAATAGCCATGACCACCAGAGTCTTCTTCAAACAATACTATGTTAATATGAACTAGGAACCTTTTAGCTGGCATCCATAGCATCCACACTGGAGAATTACAACACAACACTTTGGTGCACTGCTGTTATTCACACCCAAGTTTTGTAGACAAGCTCTCTCTCTCTCTCTCTGTTTAGATATATATACACCAGAGTCATCACAGTTATATCTGAGTGCTGTTTAGCCACCTTGTTTTTAATATCACACCAAACCTTGTCTCTCGTATTCTAGGAATTATGTGATATTGCAGAGGACTGCTAAAAACAACGCTGAAAATGCTCACTTTTTGTATGCTATATCCCTCACAGCATTGCACGTAGAGTTCTAATTTCCTATTAGTTACTCTAAAGGGCTTTATCTGCCAGGAACAGAGTATAAACACTTCTGGGGTTCATTGCCATAGCATGTAGGCTGCCACTATTTTTTTCTGTCATTTCTCTGCCTTAGCAGGTAAGAAAGATGATGAATATCAAAGACAAGTCTATGAAAATGTGTTTTAATTCATGCAGGTGTACGTGCCTAAAATCCACGTCCACAGAGTAATAAGCATTGTGGGGACTGTATGATAGAAAACTGCACATATTCAAAGAATCCCAGAAATGTAGATTCTGCATACATGTCTTAAGAGACACTTTGAAATGAAGAGGAAACACTGGGCTGTCCTTGAATCTCAGATTTTTATTTTTTTTAAACACAATTTCTGAATTTTATTTTTAGTAAAAAATTTAGATCCGAGATGGATACAGCATCACTCTGATTCTATGCCCAATGGCTTTGGCAGGATGGTTGGATCAGAACTTTGCAGGAACCATGCCACTGTTTCCATGGGCACGTGTTACCTTCCCGCAAATCAATCATGTTCTATTGGGCTTGCCACCAGGAGTCACGGTGTTGTTTTTAGCTTTGTATACATAGGCACATCTCTTGCCTAAGTAGAATTCAGTCTCATCACGGGCACAAATGCTTTCAGTTTTCAGAAGGGCAGTGTGCTCCCTCTGGTTTCTGAGGCCACGCTTACAGCCAGCAAAAATGGCTTTGGACCACGGTCTCCTAGACATGGTGTCATCCTGAAGTCCTAATTCCAACAGATAGCTGGAAGGTATGTTACTCAACCACCCTGCAGGCTGTCAGGTTCAGATGAGCCATGGGAATCAGGGAAACCGAGATGACAAATGGATCAACTCCTTCCCTTTCAGTCTTTCACCACTTATAAAAGCCGGATTAGTTGACTGGCAAACATAGCTGGGCTTTGTCTTATTTAGTAAGGACATAGGATGATATTTGACTGTAGGCTCCTAATTACTCAGGAAGAGAGTGGAGGAAATTTCAGCAAATTGCAGTACTCTCAAATCATCAGTTTCCAACTAAGTAGTCTGCTGTCCCTCTGTCCCCCACACACCCCTATATTTAAAGAAAGATGATGAGCTCATTTTTAGGCCAGATTAATTAGCATTTCCAGCTGATCACCTGTTAGATACAGTGTCTGCAACAAGGAAACTTATAGCCATGACGAAGGACCTTTCTGGGGAATAGAGGAATCTTTTTTGATCAGGGGATAGACCCGCAGCCAACTTACCCAAGGAATAGTTCAGTCCACCAAGTGTGTACCCACCAGTTGGTAGAAACTGTTATTCGCCCAATGCTGAACCCACTGAAATCAAGGGGCGTTCTGCCATTGGCCTCTAAGAGTGCTGTCCCATCCCTTGTTTGCTAGAGTGGAAATATCCATTTGTGGATCACAAAATGAGCATGAGAAATGATCTTACTTGGTTAGGGACTGTTCAGGAAAGATGCTGAGAAGCGTCAAGGCCAGGTGATTTTCATGTGAACTGTGAGCATTCAGCACCCTATATTTTGAGCCCGCATGCTCTCTCTTTGCAATGGCCTGGCTTCACAATGACAACTGGGAACATTAAGGAAATTTAAAAAAAAAAAAATCCTATTGATTCAACTGAGTCAGTATTAAACCCTCTGGAAGCCTAGTGGAGGTGAGGATCGAGGAGGCAAACTCATTTTTATCACTGGTTTAATTAGATGTAGTTAAACCTGCTGAAAAGCAAGTGGCACATACAGATCTGATCTTCCTGGGACTACCACTGATCCTCGAACCTCTGGGAAGTGTTTTGCAAACTTCCCCAGTGCAGCCCCAGCTATATGGTACCAAAAATTTGCTGTGAAACAGTTAATTCGTACCATGCAGACTTGCCCTCAACACCTTGAGTCGGCATATTCTGCAATCAGGTGACCCGGTGGTTGTTAGAAAGGTAATTTCTTTGTTCTCAGCACTGGTGAGGTGCTAAGTGCATCCAGACACATTCCGGTGCTATAGAAAGCAATTGCTGGCACTTGACAGTAGATTTTTAACAACCCGACTTAACAAAAATGGGATTGCATAAATTAACGAGGCCTCCCAAATTTGAAGGCACTATAGTAACATTCTCGTACGTTTATGTAGTGTCTCATGTCATGGTGGCCCAAAGCACTTCACAAAACCCCATTAAGTGAGATCCAAATCCAACGTAGGAATTCACATCAGACACCACTGAAAATGCAGCTGCCTCTGGAGCCGAACACTTCTTCATAGGCAGCAGCATCTCAGAATGAAAACAATGGGCAGGTCGTCAGCTGCTATTAATTCAACATAGCTCCACCAACTTCAATAATGAACCAAAGCTTAAGTGACGGACTACCGTTTTTACACTACCAAGGGATTTTTGTGCCCACAAATGTATTTTCCCTCCTTTTCTCAGACAGCAAGTTTAAAATCCTAAATGCCTAAAAGAGAAGCTTGGTTTGCCTTTTTACAGGCCATTACATTCAGCAATTAACCTGAAAATGAGCTCCTTTCCATTTCCTAACACACAAACAAAAAGTAGCAGGTCACTGCTAGGAATACAAAGGTATATCTGTCTCACAGCCTGCCTGATAACACAGTCAGGGGAAAGTATATGATTTAGTACTGACACTTTCTGTAAAGCATTAAATAATCTTGTGTCCATGAGGAGTAAAGGTGACGTAAGCAAATCTGTTCTGTATCAAGATATGGCGCATTTTGCCTCAGTAAAATTGTGACTTGGGGGAAAGGATGGCTGTTAGACTACATATCTCTCCATTGGTGGAAAGAAAGCCAGTTAAAATGCCTGATCATGTTCCCACTGCAGTTAACAGACATTTTGCCACGAATGTCAGTAAAAGCAGAACTGGAACCGAAGCCCCGACGGATGGACCCTGCATGCAGATCTTTGCGCTCCTGTACAGGGATTGCCAGACTCAATCAGCCTCATGGTCCATCTAGCTCAATACCCTGTCTCCAGCAGTGGCCTGCACCAGATGTTGCAAAGGAAGGCTAAAGAAGCCCTGTAGTAACATTCAGGGGATCAGTGGCCCCCTGCAGGTCCCATCCTCATCCCTAGATTGCTAGAAAATGATTTAAAACATAAAGCTTCATATCCCTAGCCTGTTATAACTCTGGATCCTCTGGTTTACCCGTTTAATGATCCAATCCCTCTTTGAATCTTGCTAAATTCTTGGTCTCAATGGCATTCTATGGCAACCAATGCCACTGTAAATGTGTGTCATGTGGGGAAAAGTATTTCCTTTTCTTGGTTTTGGACTCCCCAGCTGTCACTGAATGTCCCCTGGTTCTTGTGTTGCGAGACAGGGATCTCAGACTGGTCCACCCTCCCGAGCACTCATTCTTTCGTGATTTCCCCACAGAGCCCCACTGACTTCAGTGGAAGCCCACACGCCTCTGGAAGGGTCCGTGATACAGAGCCATGGGCAGGATCAAGGCCAACATCAGTTGTTACCAGACCGAAATGAAGGCTCATTGGCAATAGCTGCCGTGTTCCTAGGGGAGGTGGTTCCGCATACCTGGGTTGTTTTTTTGTTTGTTTTTTTTTTCCCCATACAACCCCCACAGCCCTACTCTTTCCGTCTGGGAGAGGTTGAGGCCCGTCCCGCTGGACTGGTGTGAATGTGGAGCTCCACTTCAGGTGGAGGTGAACTGCCCTGGCCGTGGTGACCAGAGGCATTACACACTCACCAGCATAGAAAAGGCACAGCATAAGTTTTCCCCTGGCATTAAATATTGGGAGCAGAATCAGTAGCCCCCATCGTGCAGGTCTCTTGTTGTGGGCCCAGCCCAGCCCAATAACTCACGTAGCAGCGGTGGCTATGCAGCGGCTCTGCGTCCTGGCACAGAGGCATGGACTTCACCCATCCATAGAATCCCAGGTACACCATCACGAAGGCCCAATATGTGATAGATGCAGTGGCTTTTGCTGAATTAACCCTGAATTAATCCAACCAATCAGGAAACCACAGTTACTCTAGTGCTGAGACCTGCCCTCTTTCCGCAGGGTGGACATCTCCAAGCCTTGATGGGACAAGAAGTCGCCAAGCCTGTTGCTGTCCCCAGCTGATGACTGCCTTCCTAGTGCCTGGGGATTGCCTCCATCTAGTGAAATTCAGGGGGAAATTCCATTCTGGAGGTGAGACGGGGAAGCATCTCTGGCAGGTGGCGGGTCTAAGACAGGCAGCTGGCTGGGGCTGCTCTGAGGCAAGCCCCGGCACCAGGAGACCAGGAAAGATGGATTAATGGGCAGAGTGCAAGTGAGGCAAGCAGAGGAGGCACGATAAATCTGACATCAGTGGGAGCTGTTAATGTTCAGCCACCCTGGAAACGCATCACCTGCTTCTGCAGCGTATCCCAGAGATCCGACCTCCACTTATGTGATCCATGGCTGTCTGTCCGTCCAGTGAGTAGCGGAGCATAGAATTTCTTAGACCTAGTCAGTCTGAAATAATCAAACCCCACTCTCATGATTTGGTTGCGGGGGCATGGTAGTCAATACTTAGCAAGGGTCTTGCAGAGGCTATTGCTGGTGTGTCACTATGAAATACCTAGCTTGTTTCCTGCAGAAATATTTCTCTGCTGTGGCTAAATACAGTCATGACGATAATAGTGAGATACGGTTTAAGATTCTGCAGGCAAAGCCAGGTGTTTTTTCTCCATATGAAAAATATGTGCATGCCAAAAGTGTCAGAGCCCATTCAAAAGAAGCAGGGAAAGAGAAATAATTCTGTCTGACAGCACCACTATGGCTCCACCTACTGGTTTCCTTGCAGCTTATACACTGAATGTTATTTTTTTGGAGCAAATTTAAGCATTAGATTGATCCACAAAAAACAAACAACACACACTGCACTGAAATAAGAAAATTAAAAATTAAATGCAGAGAACATCTTTCTCGATCTGTAATTCAGCAAACAGAAGAAAACTGGAATATGTCATAGTTACAAGTAACTTGGAAAGAGGTATTGATTATTATTAGGGCCTTTGAATGAGCTCCTAGCACTCAGTAGTTCCAGAAAAAAATTCAAATCAAATTTGGACAGAAAGGGGTGTTGGTGTTTAGGGTGAGATAATGGGGTTTGTTGGCTGGATAGTGGAATTAAAAAAAAAAAGAAAAGACAGACATGAGCGTTTTCCCAAAGTCCGACCTAAATGAAACTGATTCAGAAACATTACCAACTGGAGAGCTACATGGGAAGAATGCAAAAGCAATTTATTTTAAATGACTTTCTGTTTTGGAAGGCCTAGTTATCTGTAGTCAAAGTCCCCGTTAGAAATTCAATGACAGAGCACGCTGGCTGTTGGGTGAATGAGTTAACATATCCATTTCAGATTAGCATGCAGAGCCCACTGCTTTGTGAAAGCTTATTACAATTTCTAGGGGTTTGCGAAAATGCTCATCATTATGCTTGCCATCCACGTCTTTCAATTTACTAATAAAGCAGTGGGATAAGACAGTTGCCATCTGTCCAGTGCTGGCTGAAGCCGGATAGGTAAGTTTTGGGTTTGCACTTCTGGATTCCTTTACTAAAAAACCCCAACAACAGGTCTAACACAACGGGGCCCCTGATCTTGCTTGAGACCATTAGGTGCTATTGAAATACAAATAACACTCCCTTTTAGCATTAAGTGAGGGGCAAAGTAGAGCTGATAACAGAACCAGAAAAGTTTGCATTTTCCCCAGTTTATGACAAAGTGCCAACTGCCCATACCACCAGTACACAGGAATACTTCTCATGAATGCGCACATCTGTGCCTGCTACCCCTGTATGTCGTCTGTAGCCAGATGAGTTCACTTAAAAAGGGTTATTTCTTTCAGTTTTTGATTACAGATATTGCCTGCTCAGCTAGAAGTCAAAACCCTATGATGGGTGAACTGCAGTGCATGGCATTAAATGAGGATATTAATATAATAGGCATCATAAAAGTTTGGTGGAATGATGATAATCAATGGGACACCGTAATAACGGTACCAAATAGATAGGAATGAGAGAGCAGATAGTGCTGGTGAGGGAATAAACCTATTGGTGAAAGAAAGCATGAAGTCAAAGAAATTAAAAAATCTTAAATGAATCAACTGTATGATGGCATCTTTATCAACAGATATTCCATGCTTGAATAATAAGAGCGTAGCAATAAGAACATATGCCGAACACCTGAGAATTATGGTGATAGTGACTGAAATGCTCAGGGAGATTAAAGAAGCTACAAAACCAGAAAGCACAATAATAAAGCTGGATTTCAACTATCCCCGTATTGATTGAGCACATCACCTCAGGACGGGATGCAGAGATAAAATTTCTAAATGACTGCTTCTTAGAACACCCTGTCCTGGAACCCGCAAGGAGAGAGGCAAGTTTTGATTTAGTCCTTGATGGAGCACAGCACCTGGATCCAGAGGTGAATATAACTGAACCACTCATGACCATAATGTAATTAAATTTAACATCCTTGTGTGGAGGAAACATACCAAAGAAACCCAGCACAGTAGCGTTTAACTTCAAAAATGGGAACTACACAAAAATAAGGATGCTAGTTAAATGTAAATTCAAAGGAAGAGTCATAAGGGGGAAAATGCCTGCAAACTGCATGGAGACTATAAAAAAACCCCTTTAATAGAGGCTCAAACAAAATGCATAACACAACTTAAAAAAAAGAAAGTAAGAGGACAAAAAAAATTATTCTGTGATTAAACAAGCAAAATAAAAAAGGTCGGTGGAGGCAAAAAGGCATCCTTTAAAAATTGAAAATCAAATCTGAGTGAGGAAAATAGAAAGCAGCATAAACTCTGGCAAGTCAAGTATAATAAGGCAGGCCAAAAAATAATTTGAAGAGCAACTAGCAGAAGACATTAAAACTGATAGCAGCTTTTTTAAAAGTATATGAGAAGCAGGAAACCTGCCATACCATCAAGGAGACCACTGAATGATCAACATGCTAAAGGAGCACTCAAGGAAGACAAGGCTGTTGCAGAGAAACTAACTGAATTCTGGGCATTGGTCTTCACCATAGAGGATGAGAGGGAAAATCCATAGTACTGCATATTGAATACTGCATGCATGCTGGTTGCCCTATCTCAAAAAAGGTATATTAGAATTGGAAGAGTTAACAGAGAAGGGCAAAAATAATTAAGGGTATGGAACAGCTTCCAAACCTGGAGAGATCAAAAAGAATGGGGCTGTTGATCTTAGAAAGAGATGACCAAAGATGGATCTGATAAGTATCTAGAAAATTATGGATGGTACGGAGAAAGTGAATAGCCACATAACACAAGAAGCAGGGGTCACCCAGTGAAATTAATAGGCAGTAGGTTTGAAACAAACATAAGGAAGTACTTCTTCACACAAAGCACAGTCAATCTGTGGCACTCATTGCCAGGGGATGTTGTGAAGGCTAAAGGTATAACTGGGTTAAAAAAAGAATTCAACATGTTCATGGAGCATAGGTTCTTCAATAGCTATTGGCCAAGGCGGCAGGGTTGCAACCCCATGCACTGGGTGTCCTTAAACCTCTGCATTGGGATGGTACTGAATTACTAAATTCCTGTGAATCACTGTGATTGAGTCTGGAAAAGCTTGGTATGTCTAAATTTACTAGAGGATTCTGGGAGCAGGGCCTCTTAGCATTGAATAAAAAATTACCAGGAGTTCCGAAACTGCATTTGAAAGCTGACAAACTGTGCATGTTTAATCAGGGGCTGTGTGTGTATTGGTGCTGATCTGGAAGACCTATGGTCGTGGTCAGCCAATGGCCAGTTCACCTAGTGCACACTCAGTAGACACAAATGGTGGACTTGGAACTAACTGACCAGCATCAACTGACCCTTTAGGATAGCACAAAATCAGGATCCCAGGTAAATAATTGATAAGAAATCAAATGTCAGCCGACCCTCAGTTTATTCTATTGTCCCTCCTAAAAGTAATTAGAAGAACAACTCATGAAATGCTAACAGGTCATATTTCAAGGACATGTGACTCCTTTAAAAAAAGGGTAGAAGTACTGAGGAATCTCATATGTCACACACATCCACACACCAATTAGCATCTGAAGAGGCCTGAAATGCTGTAAAACATGCAGAGAATCCAACATTCTTCTACAAGGGACTTCGGAGGAAGAGGGTTTCAGGGTAGCCAACACCCTGTCCGGAGGAACAACTGAACAAACCAAGTGCTCAAGAAGAAGAAAAGCGACCTCCATCTAGAACGGGTAGCTATACCTGCTTTGTTTGCCAGTCAGGATACAGTAGAGCCAATATAGTTATTGAGGGTTTATGCTTGGGGAACTGAGGTTTATTACAAAGAGACATTGTAGAACAGCGGTTCTCAACCTGTGGGTCGCGACCCCGGCGGGGGTCGAACCACCAAAACACAGGGGTCGCCTAAAGCCATCGGAAAATACATATTTCCGATGGCTTTAGCTGCTGAGAAGTCGCGCTACCATCTGTAGCAGCGATATTCAGCTGGAACGCACACCGTTATGGATGCGCGTTCCAAACTGAATGCCTGCGTGCATGCGCAGATGTGATTGCATCATCCGTCCGGGGCCTAAGGGGCGGGGGAAGCGGGGGGAACGCTCCACAGTCCATAGCAGCGCATTACGTGTGTCCGGCGCTTGCTGACGTCATCAGTGGGCGGACGCAGCAAGCGCCGGAGGACAGAAGCCTAGGAGGCGGAGAGCCAAGAGGCGGAGAGCCAAGAGAGCCTGCGAGACAGCCTGCTTTTGTGATTAATCACTATGTTTAAATTATGTTTGATTTGTAGCAATGAGAATACATAATGCATATCAGGTATTTACATTCCGAATCATAACTGTAGCAAAATTACAGTTTTGAAGTAGCCACCAAAATTATTTTTTGGTTTGGGGTCACCGCAATATGAGGAACTGTATTGCGGGGTCACGGCATTAGAAAGGTTGAGAACCACTGTTGTAGAACCTTTTGCTGCCTGTTTGTGATACTTGAAAATAAATAGCTTTGCATTAAAGAAACTGAATCTGAGTTTTGTCTGACACTAATACTGTATGTTTTGTCCAGCTGTGAGCCTATGAAAGGTCTGGCTCACTCTGACTGCCAGAAGCTGGGACTGAATGACATGGGATGAGTCATTCAACAATTGCCTGTTCTATTCATTCCTTCTGAAGCATCTGGTGCTGGCTGCTTTCGGAAGATAGGATATTGAGCTAGGTGGACCATTGGTATGTTCCTTGAAATCACGCACTATAGAGGTTATTACCTCCCATCCTATTTGTACTTGGAGTGGGGTGGAAAGGTCAAGTTGTTTCACTTGAAAAGAAAAGCATAGCAAGAGGTGCACAACCATGTTCCATTGGTGAAAGGCATGGTATCAAAAGAGGGTCCCGCCCATCAAAGAAAGGGGAGATGTGAACATGAAGAAGGAAGCATGGCTCAAGGAAAAAGAACAATGCCTCCCCTCTCTGTGGATATCAGAGAAAAGCGGGCAGCTAGGCCCTGATCCATAAAGGGACTTAGGTCTCTAGGAAATCACTGGAACCCACAAAGCCTGTGTTTGACACCTTGGCTTTTGATACAATGTGTGAGGAGACAGAAGCATCTGAGAATGGGATCCACAAAAGACTGCATGGGAGATAGGGAGTTGCCTAAGCTAGCCCATGGGAGATGTTGATAGGGGAAGTTAGGCACCTAACGCTGCTTGTGATCCACAGCCAGGAGCCTCTTTCCTGGCGATAGGTGGTTTAGGTGCCTAAGTCTCTTCCTGTAAGAATGGCTTAGGGACATGACTAACTCCACACAAATGACCCAGAGAGAGGCCTTCTCTATGACCCTCAGCCCCATGATTCAGGCACTCACCCAGAATGTGGGAGGCAAGGTTCAAAGTCCCCCTTAGCCTGATGAAGACCAGGGATTTGAACTGGAGAGCATGCTAGCTCGTAGGCTATATTCATTCTCTCTCTCCCCATCCCATTCAATATGAAGTGTAACAGCATCAATAAGAGTGGCTGAGAGAGTCCTCACCAGAATAGGCCTTAGCCCAGTGGTTAGGAAACTTACATTTACACAAAATAAATGTAAAATAAGTCCAAGCCTGGTACAGAGTATCCCCTTCTTTATGAGGCCCTGACCTAGAACCTACTGAAATCAACTGACATCAGATGAGGCCCTCGCAAATGATGATGCACTGAGAGATGGGTGCTTTGTGAAGACATACTTGGAATGGGAGCCAGAAGACCTTTATGCTATATTCAGCTCTGCCGCTGGCTGTGTGAGAGACCTTGGGCAAGTCACTTCCCTTCTCTGTACCTCTTTTTTTCATCCTACCCTTTGTCTGCCTCTTTTCTTGGGAAGAGATTTTCAGAAGACCCTAGTGATTGAGGAGCACAAGTCCCAGACTTTCAATGACATTTTTGCTTCTGAATCACTTCAGAAATATCTCACCTTTAGACTGAAAACGCTTTGTGGCAGAGACGTCTCTGACCATGCGTATACAGCACCCAGAACAAGGGATCCCCCCGGATATTGACTGGTTCCTCTTAGGTGCTATTACAATATAAATATAGAATGGTTCCTTAATAAAATTGTTATTTAGCATCTCAAAAGTAGGTGGGATTTTATAGAATATAGAACAATATGGTCTCTCTATCAGGGGTGAAATTTGCTCACAGTCAGACATTTGCCTATGTGCAGAGAACCAGCTCAAGGTCCATGCATAACATAATTTAAGAGTTTAAGTGGAAATAAGTAGTGCATAGAGCTCAGATAGGGATTCAATGGTCTTATGCTTTAAGTGTTCAGCTTTGCATGAGCTGGGAGTTAAGTGCCAAGTTGTATCATTATATAAATGTTGATTAATTACAATGAAAACGAAATGCATGAATTTTGACGTGATCAACAAAAACGAGATGCAAGTGGGCATCATGACTAATGGTCAAGTTGCAGAGGCAGTAGTTGAATTCACTTATTAAGATCAGACCATATCCAACCACGGAAGCTGTCCAACGAAGCTGGAAGATGAGTAGGAGTAGTTCACTCAGCCATGGCCTATCTTACAAAAGTTTGGAAAAACTGTAGTATCTCAAAATGTATGAAAGTTGGATTGATGGAAAGCTTATTTTTTCCCATAGCAACTTATGGACATGAATGGTGGGAAATTAATGCTTCTGAAAAGAATAAAATGGAAGACTTTGAGATGTGCTCTTGGTGAAGACTCTTGCATATCTCCTGGATGGAAAAGAAGATAATAAAAGATAAATAAATAAAAGATAAGTTAGAAATATGGGAAAGAAACAGACCCTGACATCAGAAACCAATAGGCATAACCTTATGTATTTCAGTTACATCAGGCATGGAGATGGAAATAATCTCGAAAAAGTTATCATGGAAGGAATGATGGCTATCATCATAGTTGGGGATGACCAGCAAGGAGATGGATTGATGGCATGTGGCAGATCACTGGGAAATCAGCTGCCGAGTTCTAGAAGCTGGCAATGGAATAAAAAGGCTTCCAAAAATTCTGCTATGATGTCACCAATATTCACAAATGGATTTACTTAATCACAACAATAATAAAAAATAGTTGAAAGCATGAGCTGGAACAGCCTTTCATTGGTTTATAGATAGGAGATGCCATGCTCTTTTTTCATTTGCTGCACTCATGGTGTTTAGTCTTCAGAAAAATATAAATCATGGCAACAAGAAAAGTCTGAAATGTGGCACAAGTCTTCATTCATCTTACTTAGAGGCTGAAAGACTATGCAGATATTTACAAATTTCCCACAGGCATGTCAGTGAAATATATCACCACCGTCCCATGCTGAGCTTTTTGGAAGACACCCACAAATTTTCCATTGCACTGTGAGCTTGTTTTTATTATTACACTCAATGCCAGAAAACAAACTGTCATTTGCTAGAGCTCATCAAATGATGTCAGATTTTTGTTTGTCCAGCTTTATAGTGCCACACCTTCATATCCTGGTTAATTTGCTGTTGTTTTACTTATACCTTGCTACAGTTCACAAAGAATCTTTTTCTCTTTATGAACTCTGACCTATGGTTGTGACTTATACCAAGTAATTACGAATTTAATTATTCTGATTACTCAAAAGTGGAATTCTGGCTATCAAGAGCAAAACGAGTCTTCCTCCATTAGTGGAATTCCTTTCTGTACCTCCTGTTTGTACTCTATCGCTGATAATCTATGCTGTTGTGACACTCCTATATGTCAGATCTGCTTGAAGCAACTTTAATGAAAGGATTGTTCACACCTCTGAACTATCAGCCTTTGAATTCAGGTCTGGTGGTCATATAAATTAAGGAGAATTAATCAATCAAGGAAGGATTTTTACAAATTACCAGCAGACACAGGGAAGAATATATACAGAGGATCTGAGTATCACAGGACTTTAATGCACTAACTTTTCATCTCCAGGGATTTTGGCTATGTCCCTCTGATGTTTCCATCTAGTCCAAAGTAGCCATTTCTTCATTTTGCAGAAGCACTGACCAGTGTAATAAAGTAGCAGAAGTAACAGCCTGAGATCAGTGTAGACCCAGAATAGGACAAAACAAGCTAGGCTGAAGTTTGTGGCTCAGGGCTCAGCTGCAGCTGGCCGATCTATATGTCTGGAGTTCCATGGAAATCCGGGTCGGTGGGTGTGACTGTCAGCTAATATTCATCCCAAAAAATAAGCCACAAAACCCATACATTTCTTACAGGAAAAAGAATGGCTCGAGCTAAATCTGCCAAAATTACTTTGACTTCCTCTGGATTGTGGGCCTGGGGCTCAGCATCAAAGGGCCAACGTGTTTAGAAGGGACTGGTGAAGTTAAATGCTTCTTTTTCAGGAAGGTCAGTGTGAGACACGAAAGGACCCTTCATTATTAGCGTGCACTGAATACCCACCTTCTCAAAATCAGACCCTTTCAAGGAGTTGGAAGGTAAGCACCTTAAACCACAGGTGACTAGAGAACATGTCTGAGTTGTTACGAGTTCTCCTACTGCCTCACTGTGTAACCAGACACAAGTTGCTTAGGGGCGGGGTTGGCTCTGACTATTATTTATGTTACGGTAGCAACTAAGACATAGTAAGTGCAGTATAGATATAGCGTGGCACGGCTCCCACGTTGGCACTTCCCGCTGGTTACTTGGAGATTCAGCCTGGCCAGACGCCTCTCTCTGCAGAGTCTCATGGCCGTCTCTGCTCGACCGGCACTCTCATGATTCAGCCGTCCCTTCGAGTCACAGTCCATGCTCCCCCTTCCCGGGGACTCTGCAGTCCATTCTAGACCCCTTCCCATGGTGGCCACTGCAGTCCTGCCATCGCTCCTGTGGCAATCAAGGGCTGAGAGAGGGACCCAGGCTCATCCACTACTCCAAGTCCAGGCTCAGGGACCCTAGGTGTGGTAGTGTTTCACTACATTTCCCCCAAATCCTCCATAACTCTCACTGGGTCACTTCCCTCAGCCCCAGTACCTTCTCCAACCCTACCTGAGGGTCTTTGGCTCTGCTGATGCCCAGCAGCCAGCCACTGCTCTGTCCAGGGCTCTGACCATCCATCCCCTTCAAGCTCCAAGGAGGCACTGTCCTTGCGCTGCTCCTTCGCTCCTTATATGCTGGCCTCCTGGGCCCTGATTGGCTGCCACACAGCACCTTCCTATTGGCTGCCTTTCCAAGGGCCCTCTTAACCCTTTCCTGGCAGCAAGGGCAGGTGCCTCATCACACAGAGACAAACACAGTTCCTAGCCCAAAGAGCAGGAAGTCTAAAGGGCATCTCCCAGCTCAACAGATCTGCCCTCCTCTGCATGTGTTAAGACAGATATTTCGACTGCTCGTTTACTCCTGTGGGTAGTGAAGTCAACACAGCCAAGGGTGAACTGACTCGCCTTCTGTCTCAAGACTTGCTGGCAGTCAGTTACACCGGTCCGCTGAACACAGCAGGGTTGTGCACAGTTTGGAGACTCAGGGTTCTGCAGATGTCCCTGAGGCTCTAATGAACAAGGGAAGAACCAGCTTGATGCTCAGGCTGAGTTTCCAGCATCAACACTTACGGAAAAAACCCAAAACATTCCTCCACATGTAAAATGAGCATGTGTGAAACGCTGGAGAGACAATCCCCAGGGAACCATACAGTGGCTTGCTTACACAGAGTCATTCATTTATTAACGCCCGTATTCCAGAGGCACATGGAGATCCCAGCTGAGATCAGGGCCCTACCGTGCTAGTCACTGTTCCAAATACATAGCAAAAGACAGCCCCCACCCCCAAAGATCTTACAGTCCAAATAGACAGGACCAACAAAGGGCAGGAGGGGAATAAGAGGCAAAGTGACTTCCCCAAGGTCATTTAGCAGGTCAGTGGCAGAGCCAGGGAATGATTCCGAGGCTCCTAAGACTTAGTTAAGCGCTGACCACAATGCCTCATAGCCTAGGGCAAGGCTTTAGGGATGAACTGGAAAAAACCGGGGGTTGGGCCTTTGTTATTCTTTTAGGATGTAAAAAGACAACCCTTAAACCCCCACTCCCCAAAAGTGATTTTGTTTTTCCTGCGTGTTCATTGGTGTAGAAATGTCAGGAATAGGAGACATTTTTACTAGCGGGCACCAGCATGTTAGACCAAAACCTGAAGTAGATCTGTGCCCTTTCTCAAATGCACTGGAGGAGATGTTGATTCTTTCATGCAGAACTTTTCTCCTAGCTGTTTTCCATTTGAGCTAAACAGACGTATGCTCCTCATTACCCCAGCCTCCGAGCGCCTCGCCATTTGTAGCATGTTCATCTGAACACAACACGCCTGGGAGGGTGGGCAGGGCTATCATGACCATTTTATGGAGGGGAGAATCCAGACACAGAAGGGCTAGATGACTTGCCCAAGGTCACATAGAAATTCCAGGGCAGAGCAGATTATTGAAACTGGGGCTCCCAAGTGCCAGGCCAGGACCCAAACCATTGCACTATCTTTCTTTAGTATGGAACAGTGCTTGATTCATCTCTTTGGAGTACAGAAGAACTAATTTGCCTGCTAACACACACCCCCAGGGGGGGATTTTACCCCCAGGGAAACCAGTAGTGGTAACATCTCTTCCCTCTTTTGAGGGCTCCACCATGCTAGACTAGCTTTTAACACTAGCTGTTACTCCACAAGAAGCTGTTTGAATGCACCATAAGAGAAAGTTACAGGCACAGACACTATGTTTTGCTTTGCTCGACAATTCACCTTTCACCTCTCTAGGGGTCAGCTTAGCACAGCTGGCTCTAATAAGCTTCCCAGGGAGTTGGTAAGTCTTATTTAGTGTTTGTAAAAGCACTTGGAGCCATGTGCATGAAGGATGTTATAAAAGCACCAAGTGACATTTTCCTGTTCTGGCAGGCTGCAGGAAGTACTGGACCGAATTCAGCAAATACTGGGCCTGATCTTGAAAATCCTGAGTCTCACGGGAACCCTTCATCTCACAATTCCCATGCATGCAGGTGGAACATTGCTTGAGCATCATTTGTAGATGACAGCACATTGACTGCAAAATCAGAGGTGTCCTGGAAATCAAGTAAAAGATTTGCTTCCCCCCTCCTGCAGATGCATTAAAAGAGAAGAGTGGTGGGCAGATTGTGTGTGGGGGGATTAACCTTAATTATTACTTTAGAAATCAGGTGGTGTTATATTTTATGTTTCTACAATGGCTTTATACTGGTCTCCACATTGCAAATCCTGACACTGAGAATTAACTCAATTTCAATTATCTTTAGTGGTAAAGTAGAGGGATATTTAAAAATGCTCTCAAGCCATCTGCACGGTACTTCAGATGGTCTTGGCATCGCCTCCTGAGTCCTTGAAACATCTGGGTTGGGGGCAGGATCAGCAATGTCACAAATCCAAATGGTTTCTCCTTTGCTTTTGTGAACATTTGTCCTGTGTTTCTAGGAGGAGGAGAAAGTGGCTGTATTTTTAAGTCAGTGAAAATTTAAAAGCAGGGAAGGGCCAGCTCTCTCCAGAAGAATGAAAATGGCAATGAATTCCACAGTACAAGGGTAATAATTCAGCCAGGGCAAAATGATTTCAATGGCATTGTGCCATAGCTCTGACTTAGACAACCTTAGACCACCTTTATGGTGGTATGGACACCACTGACTTTCGTAGACACACACCCCATTTTCACCGGATTGAGTGAAGAGGGAATCAGGACTTTGTTCCAGCTCGTCAGCTATGGCCGGCATGCAGTTTTCCCTGACCTTGTGGCCAGCTGGAGTCCCATTCATGGCCTAGAGCAGGGGTGTCAAACTCACTTCCTATGGTGGGCCACATTTAAATTAAATTCAGTTCAAGGGGGCCACGCATACTAAACACCTAAAACACTAAACACTAAAACGCCTAAAACACCTCATACTCTACTCTCCACCGAGAAATCTCCCCGCAGGGTGAAATTCGGCGGCAGAGTAGGAGAGAGGGACTCACAGGTACTCGCAGACTCCACTCTCCACCGTGAAATCTCCCTGCAGGGTGAAATTCGGCAGCAGAGTAGGAGAGTCCGACGGCCTTTTCCTTTTTGAGATGAGATCTCGCGGTATCATGCGCTGACGCGAGATCTCACACACTTTTACTGAGCTCGGCTCAGAAAAAACTGCCGGCCTGGATAACACAAGGCGGCGGGCCGGATTCGGCCTGCGGGCCTTGTGTTTGACACCTGTGGCCTAGAGTAACTTAGAAGAGCCTCAGAATTGGGCCAGGATAGGCTCAGCAGCTCATGGCCATAAGGGGCTACTCTGGCAGCCAGGGCATAGGAACTCCAGAGTAAATCCTCTTTCTCCAGGAAATGCCTCTGGCTCTAGGGGCCTAGAGAGCAAAGTGGGTGGATGGAGCTGTTACAACATCTCTTTGCCATCTGGGGTGACATTCTCTGGATTTCCCATGGAGCCATCCCCCCAGGGGCAGGGCTCCGGTTTTACTGGTATTACTCTAGTGCATAGAGCATCCAGTCTGCATCAGGGCCCCTTTGTCCCAGGCGCTGCATAAAGACATGATTACTGCCCCAAGGAGTTTCCGAGAGTGAATCTCCATGGTGGGGGGTGGGGCGGAAGAAGGGATACTATGTGTCCCGTGGATGGCCCACTGCGCCCACCAAGGTCCTAGACCTGTTGGACACCATCCACTGCCGCCAGGCGGGAGTCAGGTACTTTGCCATGGAAGATGGCTGCTCCTCCCTTCCATTCAGGGGGAGAGAGATCTGTGAGCACAGCCCCCCCACCCTGCAAGCAGAGCAGGGGCGGAAAAAGTCAGTCTTGCAGCTAATAAAAAACCTGTGTCCTTGGAAACCATGTAGCGCCATCCCAAGGGTTTTAACAGCCTTTGCAAGCACGCGTTAGCCCTCAGCCCTGCATGAGTTTACTGCAGGTAAATTATTTATTAGTTATTTTTCAGTGCATAATAGGTGCCCACTGGTACCTCAGCCACATGCACAAAGAATCTGAGTTCACATATGCTAATACCCGGAATCACGCATTGAAGGAAAGCCTTCCTATCCCATAGCAGAAACTGAACCTACTTCGCTTCCCCAGCCAGGCAAAGGCACAGGGCTGACAGGTCAGCAAACTCCAGCTTTGTCAGACCTGAGGGGAAACAAAGGCCAAAGCTGTGGGCTGTAAGCAGAGAACCCCTTTCCTCTAATCTCTGGCGTACGGATCCAGGGACTGCCAGTGAGAGCCAGTTAGGACGGGACGTGAGGAGACAGGCAAGCCAGCACCCAGACCTTACAGGGATGTGTGGATTGAAACCATGCCCTCAAATTGCAGCTGAAAGCCAAGGAACACCCCTATTCTTCGCTAGCAGAAGATCTGGATAGCTTTCCAAGTGCAGCTGAAGCAGAGAGCATTGCAATAACCTAGTCTGGAGATGGCCATGGTATGCATAACTAAGGTTGCAAGGTCTTGCCCAATTGTGGGGGACCAGCACTCTTGGTGGCTGTTGCTGCGTAGAACTTCAGGTATAGCCCGAACTTTTTAACGAAGTATTATTACACCCATTTCAGGTACAAGTCCACCAAGATACAAGGGTTCAAATGATCTGCCTACAGCCATGCACAGTCAGCAGCAGATAGAGTTTAAAACCAGCAGACATCATTAGAACCATCTTCTCAGACCTCCAGTATAACACAGTCCAGAAAACTTAGATTCAGACTCATAGACTTTAAGGTCAGAAGGGACCATCACAATCATCTAGTCTGACTTCCTGGACATTGCAGGCCACAGGATCTCACCCACCCACTCTGTCTTACAGCTGTGTGAATTGTTGAGGCATATAACGTTAATCTTTTTAACTCTGACCAAGGAAAAACAGAAGAAAGATATAAATTGTCCAGAATTGCAATGTTTGTTTATTTCAATAATGTCCAAGATTCTGGAAAAAACAATGATTGTGAAATTTACAGATTTAAAAAAAAAGATCTGATCAAACTAAGAAATTGTGCAAACTAATGCCAATTTAATTTTATATATATATATTAGAGAGCTCGATTTTGATGGCATTAATCTTTGGGTCCTTCCTTCTTCCCCTACCTGCTCTGAGACAGCCTCCCACTTTCTTTCAGAATAAATAGACAGCAAAAAGGCCTTTATTGATGGCTACAGAGCTATTTGACTGAGCATTTTGAGTCCCTCGGGTGCTATTATGTAACAATGGGCTTGACCCTATTGATAAATGATCACGTCTGAATTCAAAAAATGTACATACTGCAGTTCTAGCAATAGAGTGACCCTGTATTTTCAATGTTCAATTATTTCATAGTGCAAATGACATTGAATAAATGAAGTCACTAGTTTACACACAGCATGACAATCTATACTAGAAGCCCATGGGCTTTATAAATAAATCAGTGACACAGACCTGCCTAAAGATTGTCCTGATCTGGTTGCATGGATTGGTCCTGAAAAAAAAGTATCAGGCAAGGTGTAAAGGGCACAGAAATAAATAGAGAAAGTAGCACACATAACTTTTTCTGAAAACATTATTTGCCCTCTTATGGATTTAGTGCGATGTATTCAAGTTATTGATTTCAGGCTTTCACAATGGTGCTTCATAACGTTAAACAACTGCTCTGTAGGGTCAGACATAGTGTTGTGGCAGAATTACTTTGCTGTCTTCATATGTGAGGCTTGTCATCTGGCCAGAAAGGCTTAGGAGATGATTAGCTCTGTACACTGTATATGGATAGCATGCCATACTTTACACTTTCATTTAGCAGAGTGAATGGCAGTTCTCTATAATTCAAGCTATTTGAGCAAATGCTTCCCTTCATGAGTGGACAGTCACTTGGTCTTATTCCATCTACAGCTGTGTCCTTGAGCGCTGAAGTCCCTCCTTTCTTTTCTTTTGTTTGAAAAATGTCTAGCTCCCCCATCCAATTGCAACAGATCAGTGCAAACAAGCGAGACAGGGTCACCATCCCATGCCAAGGATTACATACAGTCTCAGTGACCAATCACTTGAGCCAGCATTAGGCCATGCATCACTCTGCATCCATCCATGTACCTCTGACATCTCATCATGAATGACTTTGTCCTTCCGTCTCCCATTGATCTTAATACGTGGCAAAGTTGAGCAGACAGTGCAAAGAATGACTCTTCTGTACACTGCTCTCTCACTCTTTTACTCCTCAAATTCGTCAAAAGAGGGTGCAAGAGGCATAGCACCTGCTGTGTCTCGGGAGTAACCAACTGCCATGGGGTGCCATCGCTGTTTCATAAAAGGGAAGGTTTCTCTCTGTAAGCGGGTACGCATTTGTGCATGGTTTATCATTCAGTAAGACTTGGCAAGCGATGCATTATAGTACAATAACAGCTGTTAGCATTGCCAGGCTTTTTCAAGATGACACTGTAAATCTGGTAGTCCTCATGATCATTATCAGTTACCAGTCAAATATTACATGAAGTTTTCTATTTATAGTCAGAATGGGGGGGATTTTCAGAACTTGTTCTGATGCTGGCTCTTGGGCGAAAGTATATTTAGGTTTCAGTATCTGCTCCATAACATGAGCATAGGAGGCTTTTTTTGCAGAGTGAGCGTTTTACTTACAAATTGCAGGGGTTAACAATAACAATTTCCAAGGATAAAAAGGAGTTTTAAATGTCTCAATTAGAAAATGATCAGACATGCAAAATAAAATACTGTGTGTAACTGAAGTAACATGCATGTCGTATTTTCCATTAATTCACCCCAATATTCACAATAAACATAACGCATAAGCAGATATACAATTATCCCTCTACGTGATAGCTATGCCTTGATGGTCTGGGCTCCTTCACCATAAGTATTTCAAAATTACCAAATCCGCGCTTACATAATGCAACCGTATACAGTACCTGTGCATAAAGTTCAGTACAAGATTGATCTCCAAAAGTCTTTTATTTTATTTAAAGTGATTTTAGCAATGCCGTATTACACCATTGTGGGTTCGGCTCTGGTACTACTGTTTCAAACCTAAGTGAGTGAAAGTCACCTCTGATACTCCTTCAAACAGAGTCTCTAGGATAGTGGTTCTCAGCCTATTACCACAAGGTGTTATGTGGGCCTCATCCAATACTACCTGTATACCCTGAAGTTGTCACATGGCCTGCAGCCATGTGCTGATTGGGCTGCAGGTTGAGAACCACTGCTCTAGGAATACATAAAGACCAAGGATAGTGCCCACCCATACATTTACAAGGGTCAGGTCTAGTCTTTTTTACAAGTTTTATTCAAGTTACAATTAAGGTTATGTTTACTGAAGCATATAGAAATCCTACAAAACCTATGACAAGTTACCAATACAGTCATAGTCACATCCTTCATGATAGTCTTAGAGTCTCATGGCTGTCTTGCCAACTGAACATCAGTAGTGGGATGGTTCCTCTTAGAGTTTTCCCGTAGGGAATTCATTTTACCCAATCCAGGAGCCCTCTTGTATAATGTGATTCTGAACACACCTACTACTTTGTGCATGAAGGTGTACAGCCTCCTTTTCATGATTTGTATTGTGTCCCCAAGAATATTGGGGTATCCCATTTATCATAGGTTGTTTAAAGTTCCACTTATTCTCATTAGCATTTACTCACATTGGTTAAGGCATGTGCTAGAAAAAAATTGACTACCAGGCATCTTGTAATCCAAAATTAACCTTACAGTCACTTTTTCACAGTACTATCCATTGGTACCACTTTTTCTGTGACCTTGTGGCATCGGATCATTCTCTGGTCGCTCACTTATGTCAAGCATTTCTTAAGGCTCTGGCCTAGTATGGCTAAGCTAAAATCTTACAGGCCTCAGCCCGTAGGCCTTGCATTTCAGCCCTACTTACGTAGATACCTAATACGTAATTATCACTTCTAAATTCTTATCACTCTTATACTTCTATAATCCTACAATGTAAATCTATTTGGCATACAATAATTGTATGTGACATGATATGTTAGTTAATCAAAATATCACAAGATAAATTAATGATAAAACGAACCAATTGGCTACAACAGCCATGTTGCCAATGCAAAATTAAATTCTGTGGATCTGATTTTCTAAAAAGCAAGTGCAGCTGCATGCGTCATTTGTACAATTAGCACACTTGCCTGGTCAAAGTGGGTGCCTGGCATGTGCCGAAAGATGGATTTACCAAGCTGTCACTTAGCCCTGCAAAATACCTGATTTGTGGGTGTGCAAATAAGACATGCCATTGTGCTCACATTTTTGCACTCACAATTGCATGTATATATGCCCAGTTCAGAAAATTAGGCCTTCGGTGTCTAACAAAAGATGGTGCCAATCAACAATACATTTCTATCACTCTGAAATGTGAAAGCACCAACATTAACACCACTGGCTGCAGATGCAGTGGCAGCACCGGTATTACTCGTTGTCCAAGGAGAATGATGGGCAATGAATTAGAGAAGGGATTTTTCATAACATCAGAGCACTTCAGTTTGAATGGCTGGGTGGGAATTTCACACTGAACAGTGTCTGGGGGACAGCTCGATTGTGGCGTCATTTCTTGAGTATCTCTAACCAGAGCAGGGTGTCATCACCTAGCCCAACGGTTCCCAACCTGGGGGGTGAGCGCTTTGTGGGGGCACCAAAGATTACAGGGGACCCATGAGGCTTCACTAATGTTGAGGTCATTTATCTCCCTGAGATCCATGCTAGGCACAGCCGCCTCAAGGTCTGCGCCAGCTGGAGCGGAGGAGCAGCCCCCAACAGTGCACTGGCTGGGCACCCAGCCAGAGAGGAGCAGCCCCGGCTCCAGGGCCTGCCTCCATAGCCCTCAGTCCATGAGGGCGGGAAGAGGTGTGGCCACACATGGGGTGGGGTGGCAGCTGCGCCAGGAAAGGCTTAGCTTCTTACTCAGGTAAGAGTCATTTATTATTATTATTATTTATGTAATTTAGTGTTATTATTATTATCATTATTATGTGTGTTCATAGGGGTTATATGTGTTTGCAGCTGGTGGCAGGGCAGGGCAGCCGCATATTTTACCTATTGTTAACCAGTGGGGCTTTCATTCAAAAAGGTTGGGAACCACTGATGCCTGCCACCCAAAATTGGAAGCTACTGCCTGGAATTCAAATAGTGATGAGACAAAAAACCCAGGAGGCAAGTCTCACAGAGCTTGAGCCCAGGACTTGCTCAACCTAAGGGTTGCTGGACTCCTTCAATTTACAGCGAAATCCAGCACCTCTCAAGACTGAAATTCATATCTCTGAACTGTTACCCAAGGACCAGATGTAGAGCAACAGCACAAGCATGTGAATACAGCATGTACATAATCTGTGGTGTCTATGAGATCCTTCCTAATATATAGAACTAGAAGAGATGGAAGAGAGGAAAAGACCAAGAACAGCAAGATGTCTCTCTCAAAAGCTTTTCCGACGTTGTACCAGCTGTACCACTAAATGTATAGGTGAGGAACCAGGACAGACACCAATGAGAACTTACATTTATGAGCTTGTTTGAGCCACATCAAGTGTCTTCTGTTGGTCTAATCCACAATGTGTCTGTGAAGGACGTGTCCTTCTCAATCCCTTCCACGCCTGTGCCTGAAAGACACCATGAAAAGACGTGTACATATGTGCGTATGCAAACACCTCCTCTGAGTGTCAGATCTTTGAGGCACGGACTGTCTTCATGTGTGTGCGTTTGTACAGCACCTACCAGAGTCATGGCCTGCTCCTGACTGGGTGCTACTGCATATAAAATGTATAATGACATCATAACAGCCAGCCCTTAAGTACTCACGTATGCACAAAAGCAGATGACACATCAGGTATTTGCTCATACATTAGGAGCATTTAAACACATGCACTTCTCTTGGAAAAAGACAGCTCCTGGCCTTCAATGTAGCTGTAGTCATTTCCCCCAGAGAATCAGCATTGTTCACAGACACTTTGTTTCTTCTTCAAGTTTGCAAAATAGTCCCCAACAGGGCAAAGAGCCACAAGGGTTCTGCAATCCTTGTCTGGAGGCGTAAACACTTTCTCCAGTAACTGTAGGGGCAAAGGCTGCAATTCAGCAAGGCACTTAAGTATACATTTAACTCTAAACCCAAGTCATCCCATTTACTCCAATGGGCTTCAGCTAAATCACAGTTTAAGTGTCTTGCTGAGTCAGGGTTTAAAGGGAGTTGCAGTGTTGGATCACTAAATCTGACTCATGGTTGGAGCATCTTTTCCTTTAACCCCCTCTCTCCACCCCCAATTAATTTTAACACCAAACTCTCGATTTCTGGTGAATGGGTCTGAAGCTAAGAGGAAGGTGGAGAGCCAATTGGAGTGAGCTTTGCTGTGCGGTTATCATCCCATGAGCCCCAGCAAGACAATGGCTAATGAGGACTTAATGCATTTCTCATGAATTACGTAAATCGGTGGGCCCTGGCAATAATATTGCAGTGTGGTTGGCAGGAAATAATTTCTGCTGAAGTGAACTCATGGGTCAGTCATCTCTCAATCGCTTTTTTACTCCATTTTTTCTCTTTTTTTAAATATACCTCATGTTTACAACACAAAAATTAAAAAAAGAAAAATAGAGCCCCAGCCTTACTGTGTATCTTAACATCTATATCTCTGCAAATGTGGTGTGAAAGGAGGCTACATGTATGCACAAGGTGTTATTGCACTGGGATGTGTGGTATATTTGTCGTCTCTGATTCTCAACACTACAAACAAAAGCTTCATTCCAAGACTAAAGCATGCCACATGAATGCTAAACTTAAGGACAAAACCAAAGATACACCAATTAAAATAATATAGGCCACGGTATTTTCACCAGTCATAGCAGTTTCATGGAATCAGGCAAATGGATGAAAAATGCATTGCAGCAAAATGTGAAACATAGACTCATAGGTCAGAAGGGACCAACATGATCATCTAGTCTGACCTCCTGCACAAGGCAGGCCACAAAACCCTACCCATACACATTTATAACAACCCCGAACCCATGACTGAGTTATTGAAATCCTCAAAAGTGAGATTTGAAGACCTCAAGCTGCAGGGAATACACCAGCAAGCGACGCATGCCCCATGCTGCAGAGGAAGGCGAAAAACCGCCGGGGCCTCTGCCAATCTGCCCCGGAGGAAAATTCCTTCCCGACCCCAAATATGGCGATCAGCTAAACCCTGAGCATGTGATTTTTTTTTTAGTTAATGGAACACCTTCCAACTGATGAGTTCAAATTATATGATGAAAATTAGCTAATTCTTACATCATCACTCTGAACTATAGTAGCAAATCTTTATTTTATATGGTATTGTATTTTACACATGAATGGCCTGATATGTTTGGGGAGATCCTCAACTGTTGTGAATTGCCATAGCTCCACTAAAGTCAATAGAGCTATGGCAATTCATATCAACTGAGGCTCTGCTCCTAAGCTGCTGGAATCAACATTTTCAAACCTGGCAGCTTTATTTATATTTAGGCCCTTAAATATGTAGACTTATGACTTCAACACCCATTGAGTTCTGTGGCCAAACCTTCTATTTTACCTTTTAAAATAAGCCCTTTCTTTAGGTTGCTGGAGCTTGAATGTGAGAAATCACCATGCTAAGAGCTAAACTTGGTTATGGCTGGATATACTTTCTTTGGTCAAGATATGCACGAGGCATATGGTGACTCTTCGGAGGCTGTGCTAATTTTATTCTGGCACCTAAATCATTGTAATTAATGCAATGATTGAGGATGGAAGCATTAACAGCTCTTCAGAGGGAATAAACATGTATATGTTTAAATCAAAGTTGCATTAGAGCAGCAGATTTTATTGCTTCATCTACTACTGTGCAAATGGGGCTTTTGATGGAGAGCAGGTCAATTTTTTTCTCATCAATTGATCAAGAAATAGAGGAGATAATTACTAAGTCTCTGGAGAGCAAAAATAGATTTATTTTAATGAAAAAACATAAGTCTGGTTCTAAGGGCAGTCCTTATTTCCAGCAGTAATGTTGAAGGCTGCTTTCTCTCTACTCTCTTTTTTTTTCCCCCTCTCTTCTCTTACACAGCATGGATTGCTGTGAGCTAGTGATGGTAGAATTTTTTCTATCAACACTTTTTGACCAAATGGAAATTTTTGCCTCCCCCAGAAGACCATTTCCATCAAAGAAAAATAGTCTTTGGTGAAACTCTGAAAAATGTCAAAGACAAATTTCAACAAAAAGGAGGAAAAATAATTTTCATCAAAATTGTTCAGGGGGAGGATGGGCGGGGAACAGCTTCCTTCCCAGCTGTGCTATATCCCCTGTGTATGATGTTGTATTAAAGGTTTCAGTTAAAATTAGACTGACAAGAAAACAATTTAACTGAGGATTAAGTTAATCAGAGCAAAGGATACCACACATTTTAGGAGGTGCCCTGCCAACTCTACAGTGACGGTTAGGTAGAAATTTGCACTGAAAGTAGCATTAAAATCCCTCCGTTCCACACATTCAGGATTGGTTTTAGCTGTCAAATTCTGAGAGTCCTTCTCTCCTCTAACACCCCTAACCTGTGTCCCTGCTTCACGAGCACCAGAGAGCCCAGATATCTCCAGCCCTGGGAGCAGGTGAGGTGGGAGTGGATATGTGCTGTGAGGGATATTTTAACTTCCCTGATTTTACAGTGCTTAAATGTGAAACATGAATATTCCGTCACATCTTGTTCGAAATGGAATTCTTTAGTGTAGGCTTGTAATGGATGCACGGCTTGCTGCCAGTTTGGGTAGGAGGAAAACGGTCTCGCCAGTGAAATTCATAGACGATAATATGGCTGGTTTGGCTCCTGGCAAACGATACACCTGCCAGGCAAAAATGTTGCCATTAACTGTGTAATATTGCTCTGTGGGACAAGCTTCTCAGTCAGCGACAAATATGAAATACCAGGACTCTTCAGATGTGGCTACATGTGTCCACCTGGCAGGTAGCCGTCACTTATTGTGTATGGTATGGATGTGCTGCCCCGAAACTACATCCCTATTTCCATATCAAGGAACTCTGCTCTGGTGTGGACGCTTATGCTTCTGTTGCCAGAGAGGCCATCTAGCCTCAGAAGACTGTGGAATTACCATCAATAGCATTAGCTACCAGGGATATCGTAAGGAGTCCTTTCCCAGAAACAGAAAGGAGGCCAATTCTCCTAAGGCAGTGGTTCCGTACCTGTGGTCTGCAGAGCCCTCGTGGTCCGCGAGGCTACTACAGGAGGTCCGCGGAAAAGAAAAATAATAAGATCATCACGAAGGAAATGTACATTTTCAAATAAAACTCGTAGCCTCTGGTGGTCTGTGAAACGTTTGGCGGTTGAAAAGGGGTCCACCCACTCAAAAAGATTGGGAACCACTGTCCTAAGGGATTCTCCAGGCAGCTATATCTGCATCTCCCTTTTATTACAGCTGCAGGTGCTCAGCACCATCAGGATCAGACTCTAATTCAAGGTAGTAAGGACTGGAATGGCTACACCATTGCATCCCATTTATGTGGCAATTGTATCATTGTCCATCCTGTAGAATCTGGAGAAGGGCCTCACCTCCTCCACTCTGTTGAGTACAGAGAATATCTTCTAACAGTGGTGAGTGCTCTGTTTTTCCTGTATTCATGTAGGATGATTGGGATCAGAGGTTTGATGCTTGTAAGTAACCTCTATAATACAGTAGGGTGGAGAAGAGTTTGGCCAAGCAGGGTGTGGTTTTGGAGAAAGTGATGAATATTGCAAATAGGAGATTAATTTCTGCAAAAGAAAAAGTACTCTTGGGATGAAGTTCGTAGATGGGGAACTGCTGGGTGCTCTGCAGCTCTAAAAAGCAGGCCAGTTATGTAGGTGCCTAGATAAGGATTTTGGAGTATGCGATGCAAGAGTGGCAGCCAGCATCAAATTGTCAAACATTTCTAAGTGACTGAACAGCCAAAGGGCTAGATCCACAATGGAGACTTGTGCTCAGCATTGCAACATCTAATTTTAGGCACCCCACCACCTGGTACAATTCACAGCCCTGAGTTAGGCCCCCAGGGTCCCTATATGGTGCATGAGGAGAGTTAGGTGCCTAAGAATAGGATGCACAGAAACTAGCTCACTGAGCGAGGAGTCACCTAAGTTAGCCAATAGGAACTGCTGAGAAGAAGGGTGGGGCTTCTAAGGGACACAAATGCCTCGCTCTGGGCTGAAGGAAGGCACCTATCTCCACTCAGGATTGCCAGCCATGAACGCTTTCCTTGAGTTAGTTGCCTAAGTCCAGTCTTCTCTTTCCCACATAAAATAGTGGCAGTGGTGATCTTATACCTAACCATCTAGTGGTGAGCGCACCCTGCTGCGATGGGGAAGACCCATGTCCCACACCTACCAAGCCTCTTGAAGCTGTTCTACTTGGTATGAAATATTTAGCTACTCCTGGGGCCAAAGACAGAATGACTCTGTAGCCTACTGGTTAGGAGACATGGTTCAAGTCACTGTTCTGAAGCAGGCAGAGTGAGGAGTTGAACCTGGGTATCCTACACCCTAGCTGAATGCTGTAATCAGTGGGCCATTGCGTATGAAGGGGGACATATCCTCCGTTTTCTACAAGTGAGGCATTCTCTAGGCATGCCTACCAGATGGGCCATGCCACCAAGATGGGTGAAGGAACATGTAGACCGAGAATTCCACCACTGCTTAGGTGTGAGCTATGGGCCAAGAAGCTCGATAGCATTAGGATTTAGATGGCTCACTGTCCGAAATGTAGGTACCTAGGGGACTTTACCAGTGGAAACAGATGCCTAGGGAATTTAGGGGCCTACAGCATTAGGTGGCAACCGACCAGGAGTTTTGGGGATTTAAATTTTGGATTTAGCTCCCTAGTATGGCAGTTCAAAATCAAAATCCCTTTGTGGATCTAGCCCTCAGTGTTTACAGATATGATCTGGTATCTCAATCCCAAATTGTGGACTTGATGCAGGTATTACTAAATGAAATGTGATGGTCTATGTTTACACAGAAGGCCAGATTAGATGCTTTCAGTTGTCCTTCCTGTCTTTACATTCTCTTGATCTAACTTTTAAGATCCTAAGCTTTGAAAATGTTGGCGTTGGCGTGTATATGTGCTTGACGGTGCATGCTCTTGTTGGCTGGGTGAGATCCTGCATTCTTTTCCTCCCCTTCCAGTGAATACTGTGTGCTGTTGTTCTTGGTAGGTGTGTCTTCAGTGGCTCAACACTCTAGCTGAGTCACAGTGCTCTAAAACAAATGAACCCTTACTGGGCTTTTCAAGTCCCCCCAAAAAAACACAAGCAGGTGTCTTCAATTCCCCTGGCTCAGGCTGGACGCAGCCCCTCCTTCCTTTTGGGCATCTTCTCTCTTCAGCCCCCTTTGGGCTCCTCTAAGCCCAGCCCTCTGCTCAGGCTCCTAAAGGAAACTTCTCGCCTTCCCAGGGCTTAGTAAAGAGGCCGGCTGGAACTGTGGCTCCTTCTTCACCAACTTCAGCCATGCCTTTTAAATCTAGACCTTTTGGGGGACTTTTAAATGGTGTGCAGAGGGCTTTTAAACCAGTGCAGGGACCCTATGAACAGCAGCCATGCACTACTCCATCAATAAGATGCTATAATTTTCCCTGGGCTGCTTCCCACTTGGTCTCATTACCTTCACCTGTACTCTGCAGTCCTTGGGTTCTCTCCTATCCCTGCCTGAGCAAGGTCTCTCCCAGACCTCCTTGCCCAGAAAGTCCCTCCATCTTCCAGCCCTTTCTCACCCTTCTGGTCCCAGTCAACAACTGACTTGCTACACACCCCCTGCAGCTCCTTTTATCTGAGCCTGCAGCACTCTGATTGGCTGCTTCCCAGCAGCCTTTCTGGGTGAGCCTGGAGGACCCACGTTCACCGCTCCTTTCCTGGGGCAGGGTGTGGTCGGACTATGTGGCCTCCAGCAGGGTGCCCCAAAGGACCTGGTATGCCTCATCACAATGCACAATAATGAAACATCATCACAGTCTGACCATGGAAAAACATGGTTGCAGTGTGGCATATGTTAGATGTAAACCACATTGCAATGAGGGTGCAGATTATTCCCATAGTATCTTCTGCCTAATTTTTAAATTTATTTCCCTCAAATCTGAAGAAGGAGAAGTTCTACAGAGAACTGGAGAAATAAAAGTATAAATAACAGCAGTATAGATCTAAGGAGATAGGAGGAGGTAAGAAAAGGTGAAAAGGTTTAAATAAAGTAAAAACTGGCCCATGTAAAGCTCAGATCCAACCAATGTCCTAATGCCAAAAGTCTTACTTTTTCAGCAAGGGTGCTTAAACTTAGGCATGTGCTTAAGTGCGTGCCTGAATCAGGGTCAACATTTTAATCTTATGTACAGTTGGTAAATTTTAAAGCTTGTGCTCAGTTCTGCATTTCCTGCTTTAGCCTGGGTAAAGAAACAAAGATCAAAATTCTGAAGGGCTGATTTTTACAGTATTTCTGACCCACTTAAGTGCTGACTTCCGTAACTGCCTGAACTTCTGACATTCCTTCAAATGAGCCATTTACCTCACTCTGAAAAGATAAGTTGTACCACTCTGTCAATTATAGATTGCTGTATTTGTCATAAAATGCATCTTTACAACTAATTAATTAGTTGTACAGCCAACCTTGTAGTGTACATAAACATCGTTCTAGCTAGCATCATTTATAAATCAGACACCTGAAATCAATTTTAAAAATAGCCCATAGCCAGGAATAACAGAATTAGATCCTGCAAAGAGTTTCACATTTGAGTAGTCCCACTGCATGCAGAATAAAGTTCCTCGTGTTCGCAAGATTGAGACCATACTTATTGTAGGTCCAGAAGCTGATCGGAAAACATTAAAAGGCTCCTTTTGATCATCTAAAAAATCTTAAATGCTTTGTAGCTGTGAGTAACAGAAACTCTGCATTCATTTCATGATTGTTTTGAAAACTTGTCTCTGAACATTGAAGTTGGACATTTCAAAAAACAAATTGCCTATTTTGCAGCAGCACCAGCCAAGAATTCGGTGGAATCTCTTAAATTTCTCCTGCTTCAAAATGTCAGTTACTGAGCATAATTGACTGAGCATACGAAATCATCTCCTAATATGTACTAAAAGCAATGATGATAAAAATGTGTCTATAACTGGCATGTGAATACACTAGATGAGGATGGGGCAAGGCTGTGGTAACTTCAGAACTAGTGTTTGCTTGGTCTACTCAGGCATCTAAAAAAGGAAAGAGCTAATTGAGCAATAATTGCATTCGATGCAGAGTATATGGGGAAGGGGGGACAAGCAACATGTGAATTCATAAACAGGATGAGTTATCACTGACTGATGACCCATTTAGTTCCAACTTTACTCCAAACCTAATGCAATTATACCTACTGCATTATACCACTATATATTTTATTTTATTTTTATTTTATTTTGGGGGCAGGGGATTGGATCTTTTCAACTGAGGAAAAATGCTACCTGAATTAATAATAGCTTCCAGGACCCAACACTGTTGTGTTTCTGCATTTGTTTTGGTACCATGTGATATTCAGAATGCAATGTGCTTTCTGCTTGATTTCAGCATAAAATCCCAAATCAAGAAAGACAGCAAAAACCACACAAAATGAACCTATCCTAAGACCTGGAATTGCACTGAACCTTGACTATCTGTGGTTCGTATATCCTCATATTGCTTTGCATCAAAAGTATTGTGAACATCGCACTGCCTTAAATGGAAAATGTAACACTTTATTTTAACTTGAGGAAACTTATTTCTACCATAATGTAAGTCATCAAGATACAGTACAACTTAACTCCAGCAGGGGACCACTGATCTCAGAATGACTAATGGCCCTTTCAAACTGAGAGATGCAAAGGACAGGAGCGTAGCTTCCATAAAATAAAGATATTAACAGGACCTCCTCTAGCCATGGCTGCTGTATGGCTTAGATAACACACATGCAGCAGCTTCATGAATTTGCCATAGTTCATCGGTAAAATAAGTGTTCCAGATTGCTTTAAGAGACCTCTCCTCATTATTTACCCCTCTGCCAATTGCTGCGTCATCTGCACATTTTATCAGCTACAATTTTATATTTTCTTCCAGATGATTGATAAAGCTATTGAAAAGCATTGGTCCAAGAACAGATCTCTGCAGAATCCCATTAGAAACAGCTCCATTCAGTAACGATTCCCCATTAACAATTACATTTTGAGATCTATCAGATAGCCAGCTTTTAATCAATTTCATGTGTGCTTTATCAAAATTGTAGAGTGCTCTTTGTTAATGAGAATGCCGTGCGATGAAAAATCAAATGCCTTACAATAATCTAAGTATATTGCCTCTATGCCATTGCCTTTGTCAAAGAAACATGTTATCTCATCATATTGTTAATCAGTAGCTAGGTTATGCACAGGAGTTAACTCACTACATGTATTCCTCAGCTAGTTCAACAATGTGAAAGTCTGGGGGAACGTGTCTGTGTCTACTTATGAATCCAATTTACTTTTATGAAAACTAGTTCTAATTCACCATCCTTGCGGACTGGATCATCCATTCTGTACCAGGAACTGGGCCCATAATGGGGAAACTGTGTCTGAAGAGCTGTGACAAGCAATGCAGGGAATGCAGCACTGAATGGCTCTTCCATGGCAGAGCAATGGAGTTGCCACTGATGGGGCCATTGCCTTTCAGTGGACTCTTTTCACAGAAGCCTGCTTGGAAAGGAGGAGGAGGCTGTAATTCCAAGGTGCTTCCTTAAGTGCAGGAAGCAAGAAACAGAAAGCCCAGAAGCAGGCATTTGTAGTGTGAGGACCCAGACCCCAAGAGCCCAGCTTTAAGCAGCAACTACAGAGCTCCCTAACCAGGAAGTGCCTACGTTTATTAAGCTCCCTGTTGCAACATAGCCTGGTGCTCTCGGATAACTGTGGAAGACCAGGAATTCTATAACTACCTCACACATCCTTTTCTTTACAATAAATGATTAAAGCTTAAATTATAAACGAATGTCTATACACAAAATTCAAAATAAACTTCAGACTCCTCAAACCTATTTACACTGCTATGTCCTCTTATCAAATGCATTTAAATAGTCTTGACTAGTACTCTACTGAGCAGTTTGAGTGGATCTGATCAGGTCTTTGAAGGGATCTGATCAGGCTTTCAGACCATATCCCCACTTCTGTTGTGTTTGTGCGTGAAATTCCCTGTGGAGGGGGCTCTGCAGGTCCCAGATCCTCTCTTTGTTGGGTTGGGAAAGATTGAAGATGAACTGAGCTCCCCTGGATATGTCCTGTTGGATTTTCCACTTGGTAGGAGCTAAGAGTTTGTGCCAAGTTCCAAACACTTCCAAATGTCTGGAAGCTTTTGCACCAAACTTTAGTTCCCTGGTTTCAGTTCAGGTAGCCCTTTTGTTCTGTGACAAGCATTGAAGTTTTGTCGTTGCTGAATTTGTATTTCAGCATTCCATTTTTGAAGTTCCTTCAGATTAGGTAATTTAAGATTAAATTGTATCAGTGCCACAGGTAAAGACATCCTTAGTTGTTTTCCCATCAGAAATTATGCTGGAGATAGTCCACAAAGAAGTGGTGTTGATTGCTCTGCCACAAGCCCTTTCTATGCCTCTCGTGATTTTTTGCAGAAGTCTTTTTAAAGTTTGCATTGCTCTCCCCACTTCCCCATTGTTCTGGGCATAATGTGGACTACTTGTTCAGTGTTAAAAATCCTGTGTGAATGCTAGGAATGTTTTAGAGGCAAATTGAGGCCCACAATCAGATATAAGGATTTCAGGAACTCCACATCTTGCAAATATCGACTTTAATTTCTGGATGACCTGTGCCAATGAAGTCTGTGTAAGCATAGCCAAGTCTATACCTGGAGAAGTAACTGATTACTGTAATGCATGTGTTTCCTTTCCAGAAAAAACAAATCTGTGTCTACCTGCTGCCAAGGTCTGTCAGGTAGCTTTGTAGAGAGTAATAGTTCTGATTACTTGTTTTTGTTTTGTTTTCTTTGTTACATATCTTGCAACTCTCTAACAAGGTCTAAATTTGTCAACTTAGACCCATCACCATATGCATTTTGTTGTGCTCATGCACTGCTCTTGTTTATATTCTGGTGTCCCTCATGGATTTGGGAGAGCATCCCTTTCTGAAATACCATAGGGATAAGAATGTGCCATCCTTTCAGAAGCAGACCATTAGCTATGTGAAGGTCATTTTGGTCCTGCCAATATAGCAGTATGTCTATTGGAAGTTGCCTCCTTCAACCCCTGCATGCTTTGGCAGAGGTGAGTCAGTTTCTGACAAGTCTCATCCTTCAGTTGTTCTCTACCTTGCTGAAGTCAACTGACAGATCCTTGAATTTTTGCCAGACCAAGGTCAATGTAATGGTCTGGTGCTGAAGACATGCCATGATGAAATAGTACCTTCCAAATGGGGTGATGAATGTAGTTAATGGTGTAGATGTTTTAGCGAGGGGATTTGCCAGAAGCACGCTTTAACATTTAACTTTGAGAAGATGTTGGCTTTTGATAACTGAGCTAATGTGGGGTCTGCTGTGGGAAGCACATGTCTTCCTCTGCACACATTTCTAGTAAGTTATGTTAGGTCCATATAAATCTGGATTTTTGCCATTTAGGTTTGGTTCTACATCTATCCCCACATGGCAGTCAGTGGGTTCTTCTATCTGGAAATGACCACCATATCTTTCATTCTTTAATTCTCCTTTGACATTCCCTACCATGGGAATATGGATGTGGTGTGGGGTTGAGAGCACAAAGTCACTGATGGGCACCAATTTTATTTTGTTCTCCCTGACGGCTTTGCTAGCGCTGTGAAGAAAAAAGACAATACATCACCTGTATTGTTTGCCTTTCCCCATTAATGCATGCAAGTCTCTCTGCTAGATGTAGTCTGTATATTGCTGGCAACCCTACGTCCTAGTATTGGATATATTATTTGTTGAAGAACTTTCCATCCTTTCTCCAGTTTCCCAGGGAACTGGCCAGAAACATTCAATGCAGCGTTACCAGCCTCATGTGAAATTTTATTTGGTATTTGGAGCTCTCCATCCCAGAATCAGCCACAATCTCTTTCTGGAATTACACTTAATGCAGACCCAATATCAATTTTAAATTTAAGGTTTTGACCATTTAGATTCATGCTTGTGTATTGAAGTGTTGTCTGTTTTATTGAGATTATACTTCCTAGAATACGGACTCCTTGTCATCTGATAAGACTGCCTTTTGGATTTTTTTCCACTACACTTGGCAACCTGTATGCTATTGAAAAATTGCCATTGTCATTTTGTGGCATCCTCTGTTGCCAGCTGTGGCTTGGTGTCTTGCCACATCTTCTGCAGTTTTTCCAAACTTCTCTCTTATTAGGTTTCTTTGGTCTTCCACTCTATTTGTGCTCTCTGAGTCACAGCAGTTTATGCGTCACCCCTTGCTCATGGCTGGGATTACACACACAAATTACCCCTTAATGTTTGAGAAGCATTTTGAGATCCTTGGATCAAAGGCAATACGCAAGTGCAAGATTTAGTTTCATAACTCTCTTGGGTTACGTGAAGCACGGGTTCTATGCGGGTGTTTCTTTTGGTGTGGGGAAAATGATCATATTAGCAGCCTCACACTGGTCACCCTGACATAATGGTCACTGGGTCAGCTGGTATAAATCCACATCGCGATGGGGCTACACTGATTTACACCAGCTGGAGATCCAGATAGCTTTCCTTCCCTCACCCTCACCGGCCTGATTCAGTTAACTTGTGCTCAGGCCTACCAGGAACCCCCCCAGACACAACCTCTCTGTAAGGAACTTACTTTAATAATAAAATAACTCTGTCCCAGCAGACCCTCAGGTCATAGGTCAAATAATACAGCTTCAACAACAGCTTTATTGGAAAAGCCTACTGTAACAACCACCTTCCATGTCTCCTCTCTTTTAATTCGTTCCCTAAAGTTCAGAAAACCAATGCAAAATATTCAAAATGAACGAATCTCTCTGAATTTTTTTCTTACTAATATTTTAATAACAGGGTCTAACTTTTGGGACCAAGGTAAACAGTCCTGAGTCCCTCCTGGATAGGGTGAGAATTATTCTGCCTCATTGACCCGAATCCGTACTGTGTCTATACATCCCTCTTGAGGACAGGTTTCACTTCTCTGCCAGATCATGTAGTAATTCTACCTCCACAGGAAGTCCCAGTCAGTGTCATAATGAAGTTGGGTGTGCACCTACCACGCAGGCTCTCTTGGAGCTCTGCTTTCTTGTTCGGGCGTTATATTTGAGTTCACCTGTGGTGGTCTTGCCAGGGATTGTTTTGGTTTTTGGGAAAGAGTCTGCAGGTGTCTCCAATTCTCTTGGTAGAGTCTATTTCTCCACTCCGTACTATATAAGAACAGGGTGTATCACGGGCTTGCTGTACCAGAGGGGTGATACCCCATCTTGTTTCATTGTCTAATTTTACTATGTCCTGGTGACTTGTCTCTCAGGGCAGTAGAGGTCTAGTATATCTGTGGTTATAAAATTCCTTATAAGACTGTTTAGCCTGTGCAACATGTTTCTGGACCGCTTCTAAGTCTGGCCATTCTGGCGTCAGCAGATCCGGTAAAGAGGACAACACAGGACAGAGCTGTAGACTCATTAATAGCCAGGCAAGGCTTTCACCAGTTGACAGTAGGAGGTGTCCGATAGCTAAGTAAGGCTAACTGCTCTTTTTGCTTCAAAATCATTTTAGCCATTTTGACAGCACATTCTGTTATTCCATTAGCTTGTGGGTAATATGGGTGCATAATTAATTATGTGCTCACAATCACATTCATGTACAACCCCCCCCAATTGTTTTACAGTGGACTGTCACCCATTGTCAATGACTAAGGCTTGCAGTCAGCCAAACCTTGCAAAAATACTCCTCAATTTGTTTATAACTGTTGCAGTACATGATGTAGGAAGCTGTAAGATTTCAGTTCATCGTGAGTAGAAGTCAGCTATTATTAAGAGGTATTTTTCTAACACCTCATACACATCCTCTGCCAATCTTCGCCAGGAGAGTTTTGGCAGTTTAGTTGTCATAAAAGGTTCTCTTTTCTGGCTAGGTTTATTCTCATCACAGAACTGGCAGTGTAAGACTCTGTCCTGAATCTCTCTCCTAATGCCCAGCCAACATATTCAGGCTTTTGCTCTTTCCCAATACTTTGTCCTTGGTGCTTCAGGTGGACTCGAAGTTGGATTTTAGGAAAAACATTTTCCCTAGGCAGGTGGTGAAGCACTGGAATGGGTTACCTAAGGAGATGGTGGAATCTCCATCCTTAGAGGTTTTTAAGACCTGGCTTGACAAAGCCTTGGCCGGGATGATTTAGTCAGGGTTGATCCTGCGTTGATGACCTCCTGAGGTCTCTTCCAACCCTAAGCTTTTTTGATTTGGCTACTGAACCAGAAGAATTCTGAAACCAATTCATTTAGAACTAGGGTGACCAGATAACAAATGTGAAACATTGGGATGCGGGTGTGGGATAACAGGAGTCTATATAAGAAAAAGCTCCAAATATTGGGATTGTTCCTATCAAATCAGGACATCTGGTCACCCTATTTAGAACCAAAATTGAATCTCTTCCATTATCTCACCAATATGAAAAAAATGGGGAAAAAATTGTTCAGGACCAAATGAAATGTTTTGAATGCAAATTCAGAACATTTTCAAAATAAAACATCGAAATGGTTTATTTAGACGTTTATAAATGTTTTGTTTTTTCAGGCTTTTTTGTCAGATCGGGTAAAACCATTCACTGAATTTAACTTGACTTTGCAAATAGTTCTGGTGTCCTGAAAAATGCATTTTTTGGGAATTTACTATTCCATTGAGAAAAAAAATCACTCAGCTCTAACCATCACATGTAAGTGAGCTATAAATGTGTGGAACCAGAACAGTCATTATTTAAACAGCCATGCAGATGATAAACTGATATTTCCATTCACGACTTCCTTAATAATATTTATAAAGCAATCGATCCATTTCAAAATTGCATAATAAGAGAATAAGTGACTGGCAGTCTTTCCTACTAACACTATAATGGGAACCACCAGCACATCAGTTAATTCCGAAAAAATTTCTTCTTCCTCCTGATTTTTGCTGAGTAATACTGCCATCGTTATCTGAGGACATGAGAGAGGTGGAATTTCTTTTACATTTCAGACTGCAGATTTTTCTTTTTTCTGGAAAGTTGTTTAAAATGTATGGCTTCACTCCCTTGTCTGAGTCATTCCTTATATATTGTCATCAGGCTCCCAAGCAGTGAAGTCATTTCGAGAAATTGGATCCATCTAGTTCATTTTTTATGAATCAGGTAAAGGTTTTCTATCCTTGGGGCTACACAGGAAGATGGAAAACATTTTGTTCTTTGGCATGGCATAGCTGAGGCTATGTGCATTAACAGAAAGGCAATGGCACTGATGCTTTGCACTACAGCAATGCAGGGAAATTGGAGAGCCCACTACAGTCTCACTCCCTGATGTTCATTTACAATCTAATTGTGAGGCAACAGAGTAGGAACTATCAATTACATATATTGGTGCTAGAGAGTCTGTAAATTGATTCTGGTTTATTTTTCTTTTGTTACTTGTGTGTACAGGACAGAGAAAACATTATAGGGTAAGTTCTGACATGCTGACAGCAGACTATTACCCTACATTTTTAATATGACATAATTATCCTTAGCCAAGCGGTATTATTTTGGTTAAATTATTTAGTTTGATGCCTAAAGTCAACGTCGTCTATTTATTGCCATTAAAACTGAAGAGTAACTCAAAAACTGGCTTCCCAGTTCTACGAGTAAACAAAGCCATTTGCTACACACAGTTTCTCATCCCAGCAGCGACAGTCGTCGGAGAGCAGAAGATTTGTAGAGGGCAGTTGAAAAGTATGGAGATGAAAATGAATGTCATTGGGCTGAAAGAGTTATTGGCAGAAAATAATACAAGTCAGGGGAGAGGGAACTTTAATAAATGCATTCAACTTCCCTGCCTCCAGTCTGTGGATTCAGAGGACTTTTTGGTGTGCAAATCTGAAGGTCTGAAGGGATGCTGTGTGTCTTCAAACAAAGTGGGGGAATAGACTGGGGCAAAAATTCCATTTCATTGCTGTCTGCTGTGATTTCTTTTGTATAGATGAGGAGGGGGCCAGCCAGCTTGAAGATCTGAATGCAGCTTCACTGGAAGAAAAAGCCACAGAATTGCAAAAATAAGCCCTTTTAAAGGCAGCTTTAGCATACTTTTTGTTTCTTCTTTTGATCAGAATTAGGGAGATTAAGGAATAACCGCCTCATGAGAAGCTGGGAATATACATGACTTTGTGACTTGTGCTAGCTGCTGTAAACAGAGCAGAAGATTTTCAGCATTTTCAAAGGGCCCAAGTGATTTAGCAGTTTCTGAAAATGGAATGTAGGCTCCTACAGCACTTAGGCCTACATCCTTACAGGTATTGAAGTATTGATTTCTGTGGAAGTTAGAAGCCTACGTGTCTGAGAATCTGTGCTTTACACACTTTTTTTTTAACTCATCATCAGATTTCTTAGCAGCAGCAGCATTTCATGCTGAGCATGGGCTTGACCCAAAGCCTACAGAAGTCAGAGGAAGCCTTTTCACTGATTTCAATGGGTGTTGGATCAGGGACAGCATGCTGGGGACCATGCTTTTATTTCATCTGGCCATTGAAAGTTAGGGGAGATTGAGATACAGGCTGATGAAAGTGTGCATTATCTTTTAATGACAAGCTGCTGCTTGTTAGAAGGTGGTGGTGGGTGGTATTGCATACCGGTGATGTTATTTTCAATAACTGGAAGGGTGCTTAGAGCCTGTCTAGGGGCACTCTTCATTTCTTCTAAATTGAAATAGCATTACATAAATTTCTAAAGAAAAGAGAAATTAAGACAGTTCCTGGAGATCTTACAAGCTAACAATCAAACACTTGGGATGTTAACCTGGCTCCAGTGAAGACCATGGGCATTTTGCCATTGACTTCAATGAAGGTGGGATGGTCCAAAGTACTCTATGTTGACATGGCTCCTATCAAAGTCTATGTGAATTTTACTACTGACTTCATTGATAACCGACCCTTAAGAATATGCATAGCTTTGCTTACATGTACAAAATTAAACAGGTACATATCTTCTGCAGGATCGGGAGCCAAAAATAAAATGAGTCAGAAAGAAGACTGTACATACTGGAAAATCTCTTGTATTTTTATTTTAGTATTATTAGTAGTATTTATTATTTGACATTCATTTATCCTCAGAGCTATAAACACAATACTTGTGGGCATTGTGGAAGATTAAGGGTAAGGAATACATTGTGTGATTAGTGATCTTTGTTATCCCATAGGTTTCATCTGCCCAAAAGATTTAGACAGTTAAGGCCATATTCTGACCCTTTTACTCATACTGAGTAGTGCTTTAGTGATTAGCAGAGTAGCAATTAAACAGGTTGTATGCATTGTTTGCTTTGACGTAAGTGCCACACACCAATGGCAGGGGCTCTTCTGACCTGCACACATGCGCGCGCACACACACACACCCACCCCGCTCCAGCTTGGTCACATACAACTTTGCAGTATTGTTCTCTGACAGTACCCGTGTGCTCTGGGCAACACGTAAGGGGCTCAGGTCTTCTTTGTAGCAAGATGTCCACAGATGTTTACAGGGAGCGTGGGGACCCACCAAGAAGAGATTTCCCCTTTCACCACGTCCCATCCAGCCAGCCAGCCTGCCTGAGACAGATGAAGGCTTAACTTCCGACCGTCATCTTCATTCTTCACCTACTCCACTGTATCTTCCTGAGTCCCTTTAATGCTGAGCAGTCCTTGGGAATGCGGAAGCTGGGCTGCCAAGATCTCATGCATTTGGATGATGGCAGGCACTGAGGTTACTTTTTGGTACATGTCAGCAATAGACCAGAGGGTATCTAGGATAGGAAATGTAGCCCCTACTGTGAATCTATCGGCTTCTCTTTGTTCTTGATCCCTAGCCCGTGTTTACTGGGCCAGTGGGGCTGTAAACCAGGGAGGATTTAAAACAAGTAGTAGAATTCCCTAACTGGAGGCTGGGACTGCCATTCCTGAGCTGTGAATTAAACTTGTGAGCTCTGAACAGCAATTCGGGGGCAGTCCAAATGTCGTTCAGCCTGTCTCAGTCCACTGACATTCTTTAGGAATGTGGCAACGAACTTTCCTCTTTTATTACACAAACTAGTCATTTGGCTAACTGCATAAATCCAGGCCCATCCACACATACCATTACAGCCCCTATTCTTTATAGGGGGAATATAATTCTTTATATTCTTTAGCGCCTCCACCCCATTGCTCTTACCACCCAGTACGTAATTCACCTTTTCTCACTACAATGAGTTCTAGCTAACCCATTGTCCTACCACACTACTGATAGCCTTTGAGAGTGTTGTCAGTGTGTGATTTTGACCACTGCAAAGCTGGTTAGGATTATGAACAAACACTCTTTCTCTCAACACTAAGGACGGTGTGTTATTGTGTTGATAGATAGTTCCAAAGCATTTCTGGGCCACTTAGCCATGCTGGCTTGTGCAATGAAACTGTACATTAGAATCAGGTTTTGCATCACATTCTGCTTTCTGTTCAATCCAAATTCACGTCACTGAACTCCCCACGTCTGTATTAGTGAAAACAAGAGCAGGCATTTCTCCTTGTCAGTTCTCTTTGTCTTGATGGCGATTGTGGGAAGGTTGAGGATGAGGCTAGGCTAAGTAGTGTACAAGCTGTCTCCAGCTCTCACTGACAGCTCCTTTCTTTCTTGAGATAGAGCAGTTTCCCCCTTCTTTATTAATGCATTGGGGGAATGTATCAGTGATTGGATTGGAAGGCTCTGCACCTGATTGTCCCTCATCCCTTTGCCTTGTGCTGTCATTGACAGGGTGCAAGGCCTGTGTATAATGCTTCCAAAGCAGAACGGCTGTGTTGTGGTGTAAATAGATGCACAAGGTGTGAGAATCAGATCCTGAGTCTATAACCCCTGGGACAGTGCGTTATTATGGTTTATTTTTTGTATTGCAGTAGCACCTAGGAGCCCCAGCCGAGATGCCATTCTGCTGTACACACACAGAACAGAAAGACAGTCCCTGCACCAGAGAGCTTACATTGTGCTCTATTGTGAGTGCATTGGTGAGTGAGAGTGCCTGGGCTCTAGGCCCTCATATGATATATAAGTCTACTCTGTTGCTCCCAGCCTATTATGTTCACAGCATTCACAGAGAAGTAGAAGGAAAACGTGAATACTCTTTCTAGAAAGTTACAACATAACGCCACTTTATTCCTTACAATTCAGAGCCCTAACGTGGAAGAACCAAAACCAGACACACAAAGCAGGCTTCTCTCTAAGGCAGTGAGGCACAATTCACCCCACCTTGCTCCAGACTGGCTGTTTCAGGCTAATTGCCATGCTGAAGACCCAGAAGGCAGTTTTCCCTACAGAGCCCCCTAGCCTACAAACAGGAAACCCCTTACAAATTAAAGTGATAACTTCTAATTTTAATGGTGGTCAGCACACTACACCTCTCTTCTTTCAATTTAACTTAAATTGCTTTATTCTCCCCTGCTCTAGCTCATCTTATTTCCTGCTTTTGCTCTGTCCTTTTGCATTTTCTCTGCTTCTCGGTTTTCTTATTTTTCTCCCCTTTCCCTCACACTGACATCTGCTCATTCCTTATTACTTTTTGCCCCTTGGTCAATTCCTTCTGTCCCTATTCCCTCTCCTTCCTCCTCACTCATTCCTACATTCATTCTCTCTCTTCCTTACACACTCACTGACTCCTTCCTTCCCTCATCTATACCCCACCCACAGCCAGCCTCACACAGAGTCACTCAGCCAACCCAAACATTACACCTGCAGTCATCAGTTCCTGAGGAGAAGCTGCTCCAATGGCTTTTTGATCTGTGGGAGACGCTCGGGGCCACTGCTTCAGCAGCCCATCAGGGGTTGGGTCAGCAGGAGGAGATAGGGCTGCACCCCATAGGATAGACCCTCCAGCTGAGGAGAGAAGAGATGGGCGTGGAGACCTGCAGGGGAGTTAGTCCAGCAACCAGGCTAGAAGGAAAATGAGAAGGGGAAGGAACACAAACGCCTCAGAGAAGCCACCCCATCCGTCTGCCCAGGGAAGAGAGGGGCCCCTGAGCCCTGAAGAGATGTTCCTATGGTGTGGAGAAAGAGTACACCAGACTCTTCACAGTGATGAAGAGCCAGGAGCATGGGCTAATGGCAACCAGAACAGGTGGTACGTGCAGCAGCACCCTGAGGTAGGGGAGTCAAGCCCCTCGTTTGGGTTCTGGCCCCATGTAAGCGAATGTATGGCTGTTCAGAGGTCCAGCAAGCTCACGAGCCAGGGCATTCCCCAAGCCTACAGCAGTCAGCAGGGAGCTTTCCCTTGAATTCAGCAGGCTTTGGATCCAGCCGTTTCACTGGCTGCTAGAGCTTGCCAGGAAATGCCTTGTGCATCCCACTAAATAACTCAAGGTTTTGGAATAATTTTCCCATCCCAAATCAGGATGAAGAGTCTAAATCACCAACATTTTCACAAGCTGTACATTAAAATAAACAAGTGAGAATTCATTCAGGTCAGTCAAGCCGTTCCTTTTCAAGCTTCTAAAAGCATTTCATTTTGACAGATCGCTTTTTTTTTAAAAACACTTTTTACTATAAAGTAACCTAAATTGCTACATAAAAAAGTCATTTTGAACCAAAAAAGGGAAATTCAAAATGAGAAATTAAATTTCCCTTTCCCATGAAAAGTTCCACATCTATGATTGAGCCTTTTTGGATGAAAAACAGTCTGTCCAAAAATTCCTCATGCACTCTGTTGATTACAATATGGCGGCACATACAAGTTCTAGGGGATAATAGTAGGAATTGCTGCAAGGAGACCATCCACTGGAATATCCTTGGACTTTAAGTAAGTCATTGACACCATTCTGCATGTAATTTACATCTCAAAATCAAAAACAACGAGAGTTCTGTAGCATTTTAAAGACTAACATTTATTTTGGCAGGCATAAGCTTTCATGGACTTTAACCCACATCGTCAGATGCAGGGAATAGAAATCAGAGAGGTGGTACAACAATGGATGGGGTAGGTAATAGCGAAGTCCATACAGTTAGAGCAACTGAGGCCTATTCACAACCATTGATTAGAAGGTGAGAATGTGTGAACAGTGACAATTACTTCTTGTAATGAGATAACCATTCCAAGTCCCTATTCAGACCTAGTCTGATTGTGTCAAGTTTGCAGATCAGTTCCAGCTCTGCAGTTTCTCTTTGAAGTCTGTTTTTGGAAGTTTTTTTGTAGAAGTATGACAACTTTCAAGTTGGCTATGGAGTGTCCTGGAATATTGAAGTGCTCTCCGACTGGCTTATGGGTCAGTTTCTCTTAGTAACACTATCAGATGGATTGAGAATGGCTGAATGGTGGTACACAAAGGCTGCTGATAAATAAAAGGCAATCATGCTGTGGGGAAACACTCTAGTGAGAGACCACAGGGAACCAACCTGGGATCCAGTAATATTTAACAACTTCATTCATTACCTAATAGAGGGTGTAAACAGCGTGTTAATTAAACAGGAGGATGATGGTAAATGGAGAGTTGTTGCAAATACCAGCGAGAACTCATACAAAATGATCTATGCACAGGAATTTACCAAATGGGATTGTTTGTAAAAACACAAAATAATACCTGAGGACAAGGATCCCAGGGCAGGCTCTGGGAGAGGAGTTGGAACATAGGCTAGTGTAGTTGCAATACAAACCCTTATTACAGTATTTAGGGTTTATATTGTGATAGTGCCTAGAGGCTCCTGTGCTAGATGCAATACTTATTTATAGAAAATGACACTCCCAGCTCCAGAGAGCTGCCAGTCATAAAGGCAAGACTGAACAGATGGGACAGACAAAGAAGCAGGTTGGAGTGTGGGTGGGTGAGACAAGATAACAAAATAATAGGATCTGTGCAGTTCTAAGCCAGTAGGGAAGAGTGATTGCAAGTCTCCATCTGCCTAGCCAGTTTCAGACAGCAGGATGAGATGATTGCTTAATCTGGGCCAGGATTTCAACAACACTGTGGTAACTGTGTGCGGCACCAACCCTATTCCTCAGTCTGAAAGATTGAACCACGGGGGTGTGTGTGTCCCGCAATCTCAATGAAGAGTTCACCATGCCCAACCTTTTTCTTTTAGTTGTGAGTGCTGTCCCCAAAAGGCCATTAAAATTGCAAGGTGCCCTACTTAGAGTTTCCTTATCAATCACAAAAACACAGCTCACCCAATGTAAAATAAATAGAAAAATCCACACATCATTTTCCTGCTGGGGAGAAGAAGAGAGACAGAACAAGCCACACGTGACAGAGGCTCATCATATAACTTAGCATGCTCCTGGAAGGCACTCAGATATCATGGTGACGGGCATAGCATGAAAACCTGAACAGAACAAAAAAAACCCAGCCCACTCAGGGATTCAAGTTGTTTTCTGAGCACTAGAAAGCTAAGACAGAATGTATCTGTAGAGATAGCAGGCCATCACAACTCCAGCCTATCATAAGAGATTCCACTACATCAAGCCAGAGAGATGAAGTCAAGACAGTCGTGTAGGAGTTAGTTCCTAGCTAGGTTATTGCACAGAGAATCACTAGCTTGGTGACTGGTTGAGTCAATCTGGAGAATTTAACACCACACCTTAATAACTGGGGATGTCTAAATTGACAAGTACAAGGAGAGGAGTTTAGATGCATCTGGGCAGCAAAGGAAAAGCAGGAAGGCATGAGACGCTTTTGACAGATTAGCTGTAATTTTCCATTTTTTCAATTGAGATTTGTACCGCATTCACCATAGGCTGGGAGAAAAGTTGATAATCATGCCCCACTGGCGGAACATTAGCTTAAGAGAGAGTGAGGCCCAAAGAAACATGACAAAAATGTGTGAAGTGGGAACCAACCATTAATAGAAAATTGGTTACACAAATAATATGTTCAAGTGACATTAGGGTCTAATTTAATATGACAAAGGCAAGGAAAGCTGAAAAACTGCAGGATGACATTGTTCCCTGGTTAAACTCAAGTACTGCAGAGGTTTCATAACAGAATGTGGTGGTTGAAAAAGGGCCCAAATCCCTTTCCATTGGTATTGGAATGATAACGTGAAGGTATTTCCAGTTTACAAGAGGATAACCATGTATTGGGCTTTAAAAAGCAGAGGCTGAAGGCCAGGGAGTAATAAGAATTAATAACAGATTTGATTTTAAATGACAGGGAAGAACCTTCAAAAAGCTAACTGGGTTATGAAACTACCGGATGATGAAGAATTTTGCTCATTCTCACCCTTCCCTTTTTTCTTAGGTACCATGGTATCTAAGCACCTGATCATCTGTAACGTATTTGTCTTCAGACACTTCTGCAAGGTAGGGAATTGCTCTTATCCCATTTTACAGTCGGAGAACTGAGGCACACAGACTAAAGAACTTGTCCAAGGTCTCATAGGAAATCTGGGGTGGAGTAGGGAATTGAACCCAAGTGGCCCAAATGATGTAAAATGTCCCATTACCTTCATGAGGAGAAAATACCAGGTACTCCTGGGCTCTTTAGTCTAGCAAAGAAAGACAGAACAGGAATCAGTGGCTCAACGTTAAAGCCAGACACATTCAAATTAGAAATAAGGCAGAGTTTTGGTTTTTCTTAAACAGTGAGCATGATTAACCATGGGAACAAACTATGCCAGTGTGGGGGATATGACTATGTCAACTGAGAGTTCTATTTTCTTTAAAGAACACTATGTTATATTTCAACACACATTTTGAATGATTAGATGTTCATTGGAACAGGGACTTGAACCTGATTTTTCCATATTCCACATGAACGCCCTTCCAGCCAGGCTATACAGTCAACCTCTCTAGGTTTTCCTCTGGCCCAATGAATATTTAATTATTTCTGTGACGTGGGACACTTCTGATAGGTGAGGCTGAGAGAGCTGCACCCCCGAATAGCCAATCGCCTGTGTGTGAGGGCCCCCACATTCAAGGCCTTGGGCTGAATCAGGCAGGGTACCCCACCTCTCCACAACTAACTGGCAAAGAGATAGTCATTAACATGTATGAAGCTCTCTGGTAGGATGATAATATGTGTCATAGAAAGGCCATTAGGAAATGGCTAATTCTGATTTCAGTGCAGGGTTTGGATGGGGGTGGTAAATAAGACCAGGGACCACACACAGTCTGAGGATGTTACAAAGAAAGATTGAATAGCTAGTAAGAGTCCTGTAGAAAAAACATATGTGATCATATAATTAAAGACTATCACAAGGGTGCCAAATGAAGGTTGCATGGGTAACCTTAATTCGGGAATTTCCTAACTTTTGAATGCTTGACTTTGCAACGAAAAATTCTTTTAACATAGGGTTTTGGGGGGATATGCATTGAAAGTAACGGCATACAACAACTTCTGTATAACACAGAGGGGAGGAAGGAATTTAGTTCTTGGAGGTCACATCTGCCCGTGGAAATATACAAAAGGCAGCTGAAGAAGCTGTCTTTGTAATCACAAACAATCAGAGACAGATCACAACTGAGGTGTCATTGCTGATACTAGTCAAAAAATAAATTTTTGACCCACCTAAGAGCATCACCATGAGATGGAATCCATTAAAAGGCACATCTAGCCACAGGATACACTACACAACATGAAGAGGCCTTTGTGCCCAAAGTCTTTTGCACCAGGGTGTCATTTTAAGATTCTTTTCCATCGAGAGCAATAAAGGCCTCTCAATAAAGAAAGGAGGGCAGAGAGCAGAATACCAAGTGGTTCTCTCCGACATGTCTCACACCCTAGAAGAACAAGGTCCTGACTAGTTTATCAAGCATGGAGCTAAGCTGTGTTTATTAGGGGTGATTCTTCCATTTACACCACTTCACAGCAACTCCAAAACTACATCTAAAATGTTGCCAGGTCAGGATGGTGGTTTTATACCCTCTTTGTTTAGTTTATTTCTTATAGACAAGTGGAAGTGTTCTCTCTTTATGGTTTTCTATTGAGATATACAGCTGTAGCCCCTCCTTCTTTTTTCTCTTCAGTTACTAAGGCGTGAACCAAACCTATTGGTTCTTCTGTTCTCTGAATGACACCATTTGCTGTCATGTTTTGCAGATCTTCTAACATTCTTAAGCCTTGTGGAACCTTTTATGTAGCATACACCACTGATTCTGTATCTTCTCTTAACCGTATCTTGTATGTTACTGGGAGGTGCCCAGTCCCTATGAACACATCTTCATAAGATGCCATTAATATTTTCATAGCTGGTTCTGTGCTGGCCTTCTGATTTTCTATGCTACACATCCTCTTAAGACGACCAAGCATCTTACAAATGTGTATGCCCAAGCCTGGTTGCTTGCCTCCGTGCCGCACCACTAACTCTTCTTTTATAATTCTCCCTTTGTATTTAAGTGTCAATGTGTGATCTCCCACCACTGGAATTGTTCTTCCATTACAGCCTTTCACAGACACTTTTGATTTTTCCATCACAGCTTTCTATTTCAGTTTTTGTTATTACATTTACTTGTGCCCCAGTGTCTATCTTGCATGTTGGATCATTGTAATTTGTGTACAATTTTAATTACCCAGTCTTTTGAGTTTTCAGCTTTCTCCATCACTGGGCTTAAGAAAAACTCTCTTCACCTGAGGAATACATTTTTGCATTTAATACATGCACTTTCCTGCCTTCTCTGTGCATTTTAGCATAAAGGTTGGGTTTATCTACATATTTGTCTGAATACTGGGCATTTCTTATACGCATGCTGGGATCATTTCCTACTTTCTATGTTTCTGTCCCTGGACATTTCTGTGAACTTTTGCATTGCTGAATTAGTTATAGTACTTCCAATCATATGCTCTCTGCCTTTTTCTAGGTCTTTTATTTGTTTTTCAAGTTGTTCTACTGCTTGGCATATAGATATTGCCTGTCCTAGTGTCAGATCCATCTCCCTTAGTAACCATTCAGTGATATTTTTATTGTTACACCCCAGAACAATCTGGTCTTTAATGGGACAGTCTTTTAATATTCCATATTCACAGGACTGATTTTTTTACTTTTAAGTGTGTAACCAACTCCTCTGGTGTTTTGCCTTTGTTCTACGTTCCCATCCTGAGCATGTATCTTTCATGAGGAATAGTTCTCTAGGGACATAATGATCATCAAACATTGTCATTATATCTGTAAAGTTTTCCTCTTTCCCCACAACCATCTCCATAGAATGCTTTATACACATCTAGAGCTTTTATAATTGCCACTGTTAAAAAGCAGAGCAATTTCATTCATCTTTCAATTTATTTGCACTAGAGCTTTCATATGCAGCTCAAATTGCTGTCTGAACCTTTTCCAGGCACATTCAGCATTTTCCCTGATTCTTGGGGCCAGTGGCAGAGCTACAACTCCATAGCAGCCATTTTGTTACTTCTCTCCCTGGATGTCCCAGAATGCTGTGCCTTCCACTGTTGGTATCATGTACTATCTTACTGAGGAGCAGAGCGAGGTTGAAATGAATCTTTTATTATGAACAGGAAAGATGTTCAGGAATTAAATACATTTTTATTGCTGTGTCTGACCCGTCCTTGACTTCTTTGCAGGAGGAAGTGTGTCACAGGAAACTCAAAATCTGCAGGAACCGTATACAGGACGTATAGATCTTTGCTAAGTACTTAACTGTATAGCACAATTAGTCAACAGGTCATCAACCACACTGTGGCAGAGAGAGCTAGTCAAAACATTTCCAAAATGAAACTTTTAGGTCAGTATGAGGGCTGCGCTGAACACGTCTTCATTTTCAGAATTTTTTAAAGTGTAAGACTTTGGAAAAGAAAAGAACCCAAATCTAAAATTTTGAAAGTTTGTTTCAAAATGATGGGCCCCTTCTTTAAAAAAACAAAACAGAACACCACTATGTTTTCCAATTTTTGCCAGGTGGAAAAGAATCACAGAGCACCAGAAGTCACACTTTCACTTTCAAAAGTAGCACTTTCAACATTTAGCATTGGCATGTTCCTTTTAGAAGTGAAAGCATTCGTGTTAAATTAACACTTAAAAAAGAAAGTGTTAATTTCTTGTTACAGTTTTCCAACTGACAAACATGAAGAGATTTTTAGGGTAATCCCTTTGCACCCTAATCACTGGATCATCCTTCCTTCTATGGAAGTGTCAAGTTATTTCCAATACTTTTCCTGCAATGATATTCTGATGAGAAGGAAAAAGCACAGCACCATAAACATGAGAATTTAAAAACATACTGTATGAAAAACACAAAATAATTTTACAAATGAAGTTTCCTGTGCAGGAGAGCTGAAGACGAGAGGTACTCCTGATTATTTGACAACATTTTTGTCACTGGAGAATTCTGATTCATAAGAACTGAAACTTTAAGCAGGAAAGAGTCAGTTTTTAACAAAGCTTTCATTGAGAAGGAACTTTCTGGTCAGGTCACAGCCCCCCTACAACAGCCATTACCCAGCAGCTAGTGCACTGATAGGGGATAGAAAAGAAGCAAGTTCAGTTCCCTACTTTTAGGCCTAGTCTACACTTACCATGAAATTCGGTGGCAGTCGACGGGAGATACACAAACTACATAGAGTAGCTTGCGTGTCTCCCACTGACTTCCTAAATTTTAATGAGCATGGCGTCCCTGCTATGCTGCGCCAATGGGAAATGCCATCCCATCAATGCAGTGTTAATCTTTTTCTGGGAGTGGATTTGTTAAGTCGATTTCCGGATCAATTGAGCGGGTCTCCACTTCTGCTCAATCGATCCAAAAGAATCAATGCAACAGCGGTGAATTTGCTGCTGTCCGTGAAGACATATCCTGAATCTGAAAGACTATCTGCTTGAACCTAGTCTCCCATATCCTCAGTCAGTGCTCTCCCAACTTGGGTGTTCGACAGTGGATCTTTTCACAAAAAGTCTGCAAGGGGTCAGTTTCATCCTGATGTGGAACAGGAAAACTTTTTGAAATCTTGAACATTTTTGCAGGACGGACAAACCGTTTTGTAGGGTCGGTACTAAATTACTATCAATCACTGTGGTTGGCATAAGTCTCGTGAGGCTTAGTAAGTCTGAGTGCTAAAGGATTCTGGGAGCAAGGCCTCTTAGTAGTGGACAGATTATATGGCAAATCATTCAGAATACAGAACTTGCACTTGGCACTGACATAAGCCATGAATGCTTATCCAGGCCGTATGTTTAGCTGTGCTGATGTGAGAGACTAACAATCATAGTCAGTCAATGGCCAGTTTGCCTAGTGTATACACATGGGTGTGTGTAATGGTGAATCTGGGACTAACTGACCTGGGTCAACTGACCCTATAGAACAGCACAGCATCAGATGCCCAAGTGAATATTTGACAAGATGGACATGTCAGCCAATCCCTGTTGTCCCTCCCAGAATTAATTAGAAAGCAAGTCAAAGCAAGTTTTCGCAGAGCATATTTTGGGCACATGTGACTCCTTTGGGAAAAGGGTATAAATATTGGGGAATATAATGTGCCATATGGAGAATGAGAGAGAAACATCCCAATTAATATCAGAAGAAGGACTTTAGAACCAAGGGTCTCAGGGTAGCCAACACCCTACCACAAGGGAACATTAAATAGATCAGGTATGTAAGAAGAGGAAGAACCAGAGAGCCAAGGTAGCCAAGACCCTGCTATGGGAGACTCACAACAGACCAAGTACCTAAAGAAAGTAAAAGGAAGGAAGGAAACAATCTCCATTTAGAATTGGTATCGGTACCTGCTTTGTTTGCTAATCAGGATACTATGTGAGGCCAGCATACTTACTGATGGTTTATGCTTGGGAAATTGAGGCTTACTAACAAGAGGCATTGTATAGTCCTTTCTCTTTGTCTGTGATGCCTGCTTTCAATAAATAGCTCTGCATGGAAGAGATTGACTCTTGGTATTCACTGGTATGTTAGTGGGTGCCCATCTGAGGGCACATGAATTGAGCTGAATTGATCTTCTGCCCAACACCTTTCCCTCCCGGTCTAACTCAGGACTCCGTGCTCAAACACCAACTGGAGCAGGATGTTCTTTGTCCTCTTTCATCACCTATCAATGCCTTTAAAACTCACCCCTATCACTAGTCAGACATAGAATCATAGAAGATTAGGGTTGGAAGAGATCTCAGGAGGTCACCTAGTCCACCAGTGATACGGACATGCTTTGTATTCCTTAGGCTCAGTGGGCAGGTAACAATAGTGAGGGTCAGGTGGGAACAGTCCTCTCTTTCAGTCTCCTAAGATTTCAGGACCAGCCCTAACTATCACAATGCAGGATCAAGAGGTAGAGCCCGTCAGCCATACTTGCAGGATGGGGGACTCTATCCCGGGAAGCAATGACTCTGAGAAAGATTTGGGGGGCGTGGTGGATAATCAGCTGAACATGAGCTCCTGGTGTGACACTGTGGCCAAAAGGTGCTAATGTGATCCTGGGATGCATAAACAGGGGAATGCTGAATGGCTGTAAAGAGGTTATTTTATCTCTGTACTTGGCACTGGTGTGACCTCTGCTGGAATCCTGTATCCAGTTCTGGTGCCACCAATTCAAGAAGGATGTTGATTAATTGGAGACAGGTCAGAGAAGATCCATAAGAATAATTAAAGGATTAGAAAACATGTCTTATAGTGAGAGCCTCAAAGAGCTCAATCTTTAAGCTTAAAGAGAAAGCTAAGGGGTGTCTATAAGTCCCTACCCGGGGAACAAATATTTGATAATGGGCTCTTCAATCTAGCAGAGAAAGGTCTAATTGATTGAAATTGAAACTAGACAAATCCACACTGGAAATAAGGTGTGAATTTTCAACAGAGAGAGTAATTAATCATTGAAATGAAGGTTGTGTTGGACTCTCCACCATAGATCATTTTTAAATCAAGATGGGATGTTTTTCTAAAAAACCTTCTCTAAGAGTAATTTTGGGGAAGTTATCTGGCCTGTGATATACAAGAGATTGGACTAAATTATCACAATGGTCCCTTTCAGCCTTGGCATCTAGGAATCTATGAAAACTGGAGAGAAGATATAAACAAGACTTCAAGGACTCTTATTGGAGCTGTAATACATGCACATTTAGATTCTCTTTGAAACTCAACATCATTTTGTCTTTTCAGCGTCGTTTGCCTTTATTTTGCTTCAAAATGATTTATGCAGAATAAGGCGAGAGAACATTTCCAATGAATTGTAATGGATATAGGCCATGAGCGCAAATGACCTCTGTTCTACTTGCATTATCACTGGAAAGAATCCAAAAATTCTTGCTTGATAAACAACCATGCAGTGCGCTGTGGAAGCGAGCCTTTGCAGCCAAGGCTTGCAATTCAGATGCAGCCGAATAAGTAAATGTTTAAGGTGTCTGAAACACGACAGCTAGATTTTAAATAAGGCTCTGTGCCTAGCAGCCCCCTTTGTTCTCACTGGGAAGGAGCACCCGGGGGAGGAACTGAGGTTTCTCCATTATTTTCCGGGGGACCTAAGCTCTTTTGAAAATCTGACCACCTGCTTACTTCTCAGCAGCCAAGGAAGCGTCAGCAGTTGTACAAACCACCCCCCCTCCCAGCCCTAATGCTTAATAAAGATTTACAACCCAGCGGAGTCTCCTCCTTAAGGAAACGCTGCAATCATAAAAAATCTTGTCTTTGCTTATTGGGGGAAAAGGGCAGACACTGGTTCTCATTCACAAAGAAAGCTGTAGGCGATGCCGTTCTTTCTGTTATTGTCTTTCCCATGTTGGGAGAAAGCTGTAAAATTCAGATGAATTGTGTCCCCAAGAAGGGGACCTTGCTAAATACTGACTATATTAACAGTAGTTTCTAAATAGGTGCAGAGCATATGTCTACACTGCCGGCTCTCTGGAGATCAATCTAGTGGGATCAAATGAGCAGGTTGTGAAGACCTGTCCAATCGATCCCAGAATCCAGTCTATGAGATTAATCCAGATCAGTTATGGCTTTATTTTTGTTCTAGGCTTGCTGTGCTAGTGTGTTGACTAACAAGTTAGCCCAGAAATGCAGGGTATGTCTACACTGCTGGCGACTTGGGATCAATGCAGCGGAATCGATTGAACGGGTTCTGTAGACCTGCTCAATCAATCCTGGAAGTGCTCTCCAGTTGACACAATTAAACCACCTCCCCGAAAGTATTAAGGCTGCATCGACTGGAGCATGTCTCCCATCCAAACAGCACAGTGAAGACACTGCAGTATGGCAACACAAGTCAATCAATAGGAAATACGCAAGCTAAAATATGTATCTCCCGTTGACAGCAGTGTAGACCAGGCCAGAGAATTGAAGTGCCCAAGGGAAAGTCAATGGCACTTAGTACTTCCTCAGTCCGTAATGAACTGATAAAGAACTGCTATGGAAATGCTTCTTGCTATTAGGAGATCACCATGGTAGGGTTGGTTTGTTTCTGATATATAGGTATTGCAGTAGAAATCAGGAAACCAGCGGTGTCATAAGAAATAAGCAGGCTCCTGGAACTCTAGCGTAGTATGCTTTTATGGTTCAGTGAAACAACGTACTAGGAGGGAGCGTAATTTTAAGAAGTATTTAGATGGCTAAAAATGCAGATAGTTGCCTACAGGGGTTTTCAAAAGGGTGTAGATGCCTAATTCTCATAGGCACCTACTGGGATTTTCAAAAGTGCCAAAGGCCCAGACCTCAAAAGGTATTTAGGCACCTAATTCCTATTGATTTCAATGGAAGTCAGGTGCCTACATACCCTTTAAATGTCCGGGCCTAGATGCCTATCTGCATTTTTAGCCATCTAACTACCTTCGAAAATCTGGCCCTCAGTGCCAAACAATAGCTGGAGAATCCTAAGCATGACTTGTGTGTGTATTTCTTTAAAGAACAATTTTTTAAAATAATTCCCTAGAGAACTACGTCTCTAGTATTCCTGTTACATCTGCAATGCTAGAAAAAGTGCAGCCCGTTAGGTGTGCCTGAGCACTGATTTTCAACTGTTGGGGGCCGAACCGGGGACTCCCAAGTGCTAAGAAATGAAACTAATGTTTTTAAAACCTATTTGTCAACATTTTGTGTTCCTGATTGTAACTGCCATCACACCTAGTTAAAGCATGCAGGCAGAATATGGCGTTTCATCTGCATCTAGTGGCTAGACCATGTAGAGAGAAATGTGAGTGTTGATTAGCAGGTCACACCGAAAAGCTGTGGTCCCTCAGTTCAGTTATTAGAGATTCAGACTTTAAAAATCAGAGAGAGTGGGTTCAATCCCCGCCAAAAGCAATCCACCAGCTGCACCATTAAAATCAGAAATCTTTGATCTCATAGGTAATTTTTAACATTTGAAAATGCAATTAAAATAATGGAACTTTTTGCTTCAGATACAAAGATTACACTCAATGCTGATTGCCAGGAATGCCTCATATTACCCAATACTTCCAATGCCTTCGTACAAAGTAAAATCATTCCAAGTTTAGATCACTATGAATGTGTTCAAATATTTATGTACACAGATGCACGTTCCCATATTTATGTGGTGACAGACATTTTCCCAGTCTGAAGAATTCACTGTGACTATGACATTGACTATAACAGCTGTCATACAATTAAAATAAACGCTTCAGGGAATCAGGCATCTTTTAACACCCTATGATTGTCAAGTTGTAATAGTAGAGAGAAGGTAGAATAAAAGTTAAAGAAATTTTAAAATAACTAAAATTGGAATAAAAGTGCAACCTGATAACAAGGAGTGAAAATTAATCTGACATTGTTCTGCTCTATACTGTCAACAAAGCATTGCTAGTTTGGGGGATCAACAATAGCTGTAATCAGAACCATGAAACCAAAGGGAATGGAACAAGGATATTATGTCATTATGTAGCTGGGATTCTCATCTTTCTAATGGCATAAAACATTCATTTCTATAATTTCTAGGTCATTACACTAGAGGTTAAGACTGATACTCTGATTTCTTTCCTTAATTTCCTTTCATCTACAACATGATTGTAGCAGCCAGTATCTTGAGAACCATTTGAGCTAGCAATGAATGTTGTGCACTTTCTGAAAGCAGGTAATTCCAGCTTTTGTGGAGCAAATTGCATGAATGTCCAAGGGCCTGTATACACAGCAGCTTGGCACGTGTGTCCCATCATGGGTGGAGAGAGACACATCTAGCTCTACTCGACCTAGTGCTTAAAAATAGCAAGGGGGTTGCCACAGCAGGGGTAGGTCATGGTGGATTCTCCATCACCGACCATTTTTAAATTAGGAGGGAATGTTATTTTGTAAAAGTTTTGCACTAGGAATTATTTTGGGGATGCTCTCTGGCCTCTGTCATAGAGGAGGTCAGGTAAGGTCACCACAATGGTCTTTCTAGCCTTGGAATCTATGAGCCTGTGTACAATCTCCCATGCCTTCTGGGACAGGTACTCGAGCTGCTAGCCCAAGCTGCAGTTCATGCCACCGCCTGCTACTTTTAACACGCTAGCACAACCCGATCCAATGCGAGTCTACCCACCTATGGCAGGAAGCATCCTCCCCCTAGCTGCCGCGTAGACATTCCTGGAAAGGCCCTACCATGGAGTCCCCACAGATCCCATTGATTTCAGCTAGAGGTCAGCATTTCTCAAAAACAGCCCTTCAATATTTGATCTCCCACTGATTTATCACCAGCATTATGGCTTTAAAGTCAATGGAGCTACTGATTTGCGCCATGTAAGTGAGATTAGAATCAGCCCAAAAGCAATCAGATGAGAATTTCATTATGCAACTAGTCTGAAAAAAAAAAAGCTGTATTTTCAGCAAGCCGCATTTAAGGGTTGATCGTTAATAAGTGCAATACGTATTAGTTTAGCACACTGCATGAATTTACCCAGAATGTCTCTAAACATATGCAGTTAGTGGAACTTTCCCACGTAATTAATTGTGCCAGTTTAACACATACATTGCCCACAGCATACTGCCAACGAGCCTGCCTGCAGGAAACAGATCTAATAATTTACAGAGCATGCCACAGGCTACCGGAAATTGTCAGTGAATCAGCTGAAATTTCCCAGCTCCTTGCACCAACAAATCCCTCCATGATGGGACCCTGCCCCCGAGGACAGGAACGTCTGCTGGTTTGGTGGCTCTGCTGCTCCCTACCTGGAATGCAGAGGATATTTCATCTGCGTGTGAGGAAAGACAGGCTGGCGGTGAGAAGACTAGCACCAAGGTGAGGTGCAGGGCTGGATTGAGCCAAACAGCCTCTGGTCCCTTGACATACTGGTCCGCTTTGCAACAGGTGTCTTGCTCTCTAGGATCTCAGCTTCTGTTTGGTCAAAAAGCAAGTCTCTAAACCAATCTGGCCTCAGAGAAAGCCTCAAAAGTGTGAGCTGAGTGGAACCGATGCAGGGCGTTTGCAGAGACCCTGGATCCATACCTCTGAGAGGCAGGATCTAAGTGCCCCATTCACCCCAGTCAGGGATTGACTCAGAGTATTTGCAGCTGTTTCACTGCTATGTAGATGTCCATGCCCTGCTGTGGTGGGGAAGGTGATCAGATCAGGACCAAAGTTTTAACAAGTTAGTGACCCTTTTAAGACTTAATGGACCAATCCTTCCTCACAGGACTACTCCGTGCTCCCATGAGGAACTCTGGAGTTAATAAGGCCTCTAGGCCTGGTACCTTGGGCCAGCTGAACAAAGTGCAGATGTACAGCATCGACGTCCCCATCCCAATCAAGCTGGATTCAATCGAGCTACACCCAAGTTCCTTAATTCAATTCTTTGCTTAGTCCTTCTGCCACACTCACTGTTTTTAGGGCCTTATTCAATATTTCAGAGCTTTGTCTTTTCCTCCTCCCACCCCTTCCCGTGTGTTCCCATTGCTCTGTCTCTCGCCTTTATCCCTCCTGGCACTGCAAGAGATTTAGGACTAAGTGCTCATTACTAGTCTCTCAGATCCTGCCTGTAGGATCTGTTAATAGGCCCAAAGAGTCAAAGGTGTTAACAAAACCCAGTTACTGTCCAACAGCAAGCAGCATTAAACAAGGTTTAAGGTTTGCTATATAAAGTTCTCAGTCAATTTAGTACCATGATAAACACAGCATTAATCATCATATTAACCTTTTATTAAAGAGTCAGAAAAAGGGAAACAGTCAAAGCATCTGAAATAGAAAGTATTAAATAAGGCTGTTGTTTTTAACAACACCCATTGTTCCCTGTAGCTGTAAAGAGTTTTTAGAAGGAATCCCATCCCCTTCTCTCCCTATTTGACAGCCTGTTCATTGGTATAAAAGACGGTAATGATTGTCCTTTTTAGGGAAAAAGAAGTTAGCTGAGATGGGCTGGAACTGTTGTTACTGCTGCTGCTGTTAAAATCCAAGCTCCTTTCCTAAAATGACAAAACGAGACAAGCACAAAATGGGAGAGGGAAAAGAGCAGCAAAGAAAAAATGCAGCTTCTGTCTTTGGTGAACCAGTTAAACCAGACCCCAATTAGACAGAAGGAAAAAGGAGAGAGAGAGGAAAAAAAAGTACAAAAGGTAGACAAGGAAAAGGACTTTCTGCAGGGTGAGGGTGTGGGGACAGAGTCTCATATGCCAGGAGGTGTTTGGGAATTCATCCAGAGCTGGTTGAGGTTTTGATGTGATCTTTGTCTGGACCGGTCTGGTCTGGACTTCTCTTAGGGTTAGGATGAAGAAGGTCCAGAGTCCCAGGAGACAATGAAGGTGGCAGTCATGATGGTGACGTTCACTCCACTAGCCAATTTGCCTCACAAAGTCTCTTTAAGGACCCTTGAAGGGAGTGAAAGGTGGAATAGTTCATTATATATTTATTTTTACACCTGTTGCCTAATTTACAGCAATTGTAAATTAATTTCCGGTCTCACGCTGATCTTGTTTCCCAGGCAGGATCTTAACACTGTCCTGCAATGAACAGGAGGCCTTTTTGTTTGGACTAATTTAGCCTCTCCCACTTCCACACCTTTTCCATCAGCAGTTATTGTACCTGGTTGTTGTGACATCTTCCCTCACTGCTGACAGTTAAATTCACAATTAGGGTAAATTCGTAGGCCCAGTTTCACACCAGAGCTCATCTCTTTCCATCCGCAATTCGCCTCTCAGCATCCCCTACTGCTCGTGCAGAGCAGACACATTTAATCTTAAAGGTGCCTTGGTGCACACAGCTACTGAATAGCATACCTACGGCAAAGCCTTAATGGCAGGCCTCGTACCACACCTTTGCTAAGGGAGCTTCTGCCTTCATACAAGTTCCATGCTTTCACTGCAGCTGCCATGGAAACTGGTATATGCACAGACCCCACCCTAGAAGTGGGGCTGCTGCTAACAGGGCCAGTCCACAGGGTCCTTGCTTCCTTCCTCTGAGGAGTTGCTCTCTCCTTTTCCTTTCACATCCCTAATGCTCACTGTGGTCAGGAAATGGTCCCCAACCACACCTTTGAATTACTCTTGCTTAGGGGGGTGGGGAGCAGGCAGATTCCACCTCCCTCCCACCTCCCTCATGAACTCACCTGCCCTACTGGGGATTGCCCCATCCTCTGAACTCCTTCCTGGAATAGGAAGGGATCTTCTCCAACCGCAAAGCAAAACCATGAACCAGATACTCAGTTGGTGTAAGCCAGCATACCCGGTTCACTTCAATGGAGCAACTTGCGACTTGTGTCACAGTTCAGAGCAACCGCACTGGTAGTCCCCTCTACGGTCTCTCGAGGGCTCCCACTCTAGGCTCCATAGTTCCCTGTCGACATTGTGATATCCCCAGCAAGCCAGGCTGCCTGAGCAGGCGAGAGTCTGCATTTTGCTTTCTCCCCACGGGCTCTGAACAGCTGTCATTGCCAGGAGTCACTGGCCACCACATCTCTTGCAACTGCAGCTCTGAAGTGAAATGGGCGCCTGGAAAAATTGTCAAATGCACGGGACCTGTTTCATTCATGGTAAAACTATCCAATGGTATTTTATGGAAAACAATATAGGGACCAGTCGCAACCTTGACAGCTGGAGTCCAGGCAGGCTCCAGTGGTGCTGTGTGTTCTTCCTTCTCGAAGCTGGTCTGTAACGCCCAGCCTTCTTAGCCACACCAGCAGAGCACAAACCTAGCCCCAGCTACTGAGTGCAAAGAGTCAGGAGTGCTGCCTGCGTGGAAATACTCATATTTTATACTATCCAAAACTTTGGGGCACTAGGCATATGACTGGGTAGAATATGTCTACACTGTAGCTGGGAGCGTACCTCCCAGCCCAATTCACACCAGCAGAGCTTTTGCTAGCACGCTAAGGTGAGCAGTGTGGATGCAGCATCTTGGGCTCTCCTCTCCTACCCAGGAGGGAGCCCAGGGACCTGTTTGTTAATGAGGATGCACCTTGTCCCAAAGCAAGCACCACGGATAGTGTGGCCTGCCTGGTCTCCTCCTTCCTGTTCATGCAGGGAAGGATTGTCCCTTCAGCAGGACCCCACCTTTGGAAAGGTGCAACATTGCATCATTCATCATTCAGGAGATGAAGATGGTTTTTAGTTTGCCAAAATAATGGAGATGAAGCTAAAGGATGGTGGTAACTGCAGAAGAGCCTCTTCACAAGTATCTGACAGGCTCTCTGGATTCCTAGATTCTACTTCCAGCTCTGCCACTGACTTGCTGGATGACTTTGAGTAAGTCACTTCCTCATGCTGTGCCTCAGTTTTTCCATTTGTAGAACAGGAATAATGATACTGACCTGCTTCGTAAAATGCTTTGAATTCTGTGGGTGAAAAGCGCTACGTAAGAGCTACATTCTTATTTATTGCTATTAGGAAAAATAAAGGGAAACAAAATTGTTCTCTTTGAAATGTTTTATGATTTCACTAACACAGAAAATTAGAAGTTTCAGTTTTCTACAAAAGCCTGAAACATAGATGAGAAGTTCCATTTTTGTCAAAAACTCAGTTACTAGTGACTAGCTCTCAAGATGACTGTGTCCTCACAAATTTTTCTTTGTATTAGGGTAGCAGCTGCGGGGCCCAATCAGGGATCAAGGCCCAATTGCGCCAAGCGCTGTACAAAGCCAGTACAAACAAAGATTGTAAGCTCTTCGGGTCACAGACTAACAAAACCCAAAGTGGTAGCATCACACAAACTTAAACAAATCATTCTTACAGTCCTTGGGCATTGCTAAGCTGCATTTCTTGTTTAAAGGGCCAGCAGACATGATGCTAGACTGTAAATCCATTTTTAGAAAGCCTTTACTTCAGGAGGAGAAGGTCTGAACCTAAGCAGAGTTTAAAGAGTGCAAAGCCAGGCTACTATAGCTGCCCTCTGCCCGTTTCTGTCTGCAATACACACACACAGTGCCTGAACAAAAACTAAGATCCTGGTTCCCCCAAAGACATACGCCTCGTCACGATCAACAGATGAAAATTCCACCTAAGTTTATGAACTCAGCAGGACCATCTGCTGACCCATCTGTGGGACAACTCACTAAAATGATACCCCATCTGTTGTTTCACTGCCACGACATGTGCCAGCCTTGTCCTCACTCCATTATTGGAGTGTTTTTCTTTCCCTCGGGTCTCCTCTGTACTCTTTATTTTGTCACTGCCTTCTTAATCTGGAAAGGAGATGCACAGCTCTATTGACTTCAGAGGAGCTAGGCTGATTCACGTCAGCCTGGGGTGGGTTTTGTTTGACTCATTACTAAGAATGTGAGGCTTTATGCCATCTCTCTGCCCCTAATCAGCTTGAAATTACTGTCTTTCTGGATGTTTTCAACCAGCCAACTGCTGGCGTACCATATCGGATGCTCCACTGCCTGCCCCAGAAAGTGTACGTAGCACTGTCGAGGGCCCTGTGAGGAAGGCAAGGTAGCTGACCTCATTAGGCTGTCCCCACATTCCATGCCAGGAGCTCGGGAGTGGAAGACCGGGAGTGTTGCTTGTGGCCCAGAGTACAGACTCAGCCAACCCTCCAACCCTGGGTCCAGCTCCTTTCTCTGCCCAGGTCATGGTGCTGGTGTGCTCTGGTCAGCTGCTAAATTGTGATCAGAAGATGAATAGGGGTGTTGTGCTTGAACCAGCTCAGGATACCAGAAAGTTGGGGTCAGCTTCCAGATCACAGACAGATCGAAGAGCAGAATCAAGGACAAACCAGGGTCAGAAGCTGGATCTAGGGTCTATGGCAAGCAGAGTCTGGAGCAGAGCCAAGCAGGCAGTCTATGTAGTTGCTCAGACAGCTCCTTTTGCTGGCTTCCTGGTTTAAATACTAGTATCAGCCAATCAGTGGGCTTCAAGAGGCCGCCACTTAGGCCCTCCTGGGCGGTACATCCTGCCAAGCCTAGGCTCACAGCACCCTCCAGTGGAAGCCAAGCAGAGATGCATAAGTGGTATCAGTAGACCAGGCCCCCAAAGTCTTGCAGGTTCTTACGGGCCAGCCCCAATTCAACCGGGGCTGGTGGGGAGAGGAATGGACTGAGCTCTGCTCCAGCAAGGGCAGGAATCTGGGCCCCAGTCCTTGCCCTGGGAGGAAGTAAACGTTACCGCCGCCCCTTCCTAGGCCCAGCTTCCTTCCTCCCAAGGCTCTGCTGGCTGGTGTCTTGACAAGGCCCAGCCAAACCTCTGCCCATCTCACCCATCTTCCCCTGTACTGTGGCCACATGGCAGGGGGGGAGGCAGGTCTCACTCCCGTGCCCAGTCACATTCAGACTAGTTATAAAAGGGCCCTGGTGTGTGGGTTAACAGGTTAACATAGCCCGGGAACAGGGCCCTCAGTTGCCATCAATGCCATGAAAGGAAGCTCTAACTCACCGTGCATCCATACCTAACAAAAGGGAGTAGGGATACTGTTCACGTGCATACAGCTCTTGCCTTCTCCACTATCAGAATATTTTCCTTCTCCTCACCCACTTCACCCCCTGGGCCTCTTCTGGACTCTTGTCCCTGCCTCCCCAATCTGCAAAGAAACAGGCTTGGAATTTGGGAGTCCATTTAATGAACCAGGTACTCCTCCCTGCCAGCGTCCTATCCAGCCAAAATGCTATCTATGCTCACTGGCGCTGACAGCCTTAGAGCATCCGGGGTGACGGCCCTGCAGCTGGCTGTTGGAAAGCAGCCAAGGCGGTGGCTTCAGGCTGATTTGAGGGGAGGGATAAAGCCTAAAATTCTTACAACAAATAATGAATCACACAAAACCCACCCTGGAGCACCAGCTGGTATAAATCAGCAGGGCCACATGGACGTCGATACCGTTGGTGTAAAGTAGCATAGCTAAGAAGCTCTGCCTCAGACACGCAACAGCTACGTTAGGCTAAGCGTTAACCTTTCTTCACTCTTCAGTTCAAAGAATTTTCTTGTTCAAATCACCTACATTTTTAGTTTCTTCTGAGAGCTGAATCTAGTGTTTAACCTAATCATCAAGACACAGGAATGGGAGAGAAAAAGTCCACCCCTCTTCCCTATCTATCATCTGATGATCTAGAAGTCCTAGCCACTGGTGTCAGTGTGGGACTAGTGCTCAGTGGGTTTTGTATACCTACTGCCTAAAACCATCCCTGATACAATGCTGGGATGTCAGACAGGCATGGCTAGTGATCTTATCCAGCAGATCTGGATGGCCTTCCTGCTGGAAGTCCTAGGAGTGGAAAGGAAGAATTCCCTTTGATTTAATTAATTGATACTCTCCCCCAGGGAAGGACAGTTGCTCCAGGGACTATAGCAGCATGACCAGATAATATCTGTCCAGGGTATGGCAAGGAATCCTTCCCTGCTGGGAACTGAACTGAGGTTTCATGGATTCAAACGTGCCAGCTCTTCTACTTCGCTATAGGAGAATTGCCATTATGTACTGGTTGCTGTAGAAGAGAAGCAGATCCTTAGCTTATTTGTGTCGCCTCATTGACCATAAATGAGTGATGCCAGATCACCTTAGCTGAAGACCCAGCCTCCAGTGTTTATCCTGTTTTCATGCCTTCATCTCTCAAGGGAAAATCCCACACAGCCTCCGTCCCCTCTAGGAACAGCAGGCCCTTTTCGGACACAATTGACTCTCATGGATGTGAAGCTTTACTGAATGGCCATCTTCCTTGTGACCACAGCCAATCAGTGACTGTCTCAGCCTCTCATTGCACAGCCATTGGAGACCAAATAATAGCACTTCTTATAATCACATTTTATGGGCTATTTTGTTCCTAATGCTGGTTTCCTGAGTTATTCTGTAAATGTGACGATGCATTGTGAAGACAGTTCTTCGGCGCTCCTTTTGTTTTCACAGCTACAGTGTTATTAGTGTGGGCTCTGCAGAGCTAATGCATTTTCCTAATGGCATCACAATGAGAGAAGGAAAGATGCTATTGAAAATGTTATACAGCATGGCCCAGAGAAACCCCTAATACGTGCCTATGATAATAACGTGCCTATCTGAGACAGTCACGTACGCTCAGGGACAGATACCGAGCACACAAGGGGCAGGGAGTAGGAGCAAAGACGTTTCCCCATTTACAACTTTGAGAAAGGATGCATCACAATCCAAGCCCTTGCCTGGAACAAAGGGTATGGTCAGGCCTGGACCTCTGGCTTCTCTAGCTCACCCACCATTGCTCAGCCAGTGCAGGGCTTCCAGTCCAGATATACCCCTCCAGGTCCCCCATAGGATTGCTGAGTCAACCAGAATCTCTGTCTGAGCCTACCATTGCTAAGGGCCAAGGTGGCCTGCAGTTCAAAAGCCACAATATAGCCCCGTTTGCTGCCATTGCACAGCCTTTGTGTCTGTAAAAAGACGCCTGCACTCCCAAGATATTTCTGCACACCACAGAAGATTGAGAGGCGCTCTGGCACAGTAATGCAAAACTCCCTTCTGTTTACACCATCCCAGTGAAATCAAATGGGTGCAGCAGTCTAGCTCAGAAGATCTGGATCAAATTTATTTTTAAAGGCAGTCTGTACAGATTTCAGTTAATGGCTGTGAGAAGAAATCATGTGGCTCAGTCCTGCTGTACTGGAGATTTTAGCACCAGAAACTGCAGAGAAATATTAAACCCACGCAGAGAATTTAAAGAGAAAGAAAAAATTAAAGATGTTAAGGTCAGAAGGGACCATTATCACCTACTCTGACCTCCTGCATAACAAGCCAAAGGATTGCAGCCATCAATACAATATGGTAGAAGTAGAACATGATAGCAGAGTTCTAGCTTTGCTGCCATTGAGGTTAAGACCAGCTTTCTGTTTAGCTCTAAGTGCTGTAAACTCCTCCCCGGCCCTCCAATTGCCTTGAAATTGGGTGAGCCTCATGGGAGTGCAGAGTTCAGTAAACGATCCGCATTTGGGGCCATTCGACCAAGAGGTTCCTGGAACATTGCCACCTCCCAAGGCAAGCTGTGGGGTTTTTGAAAGTTGACATGTTCTGGCAATGTGTTTTTTGCACACACAGAGGTCAAACCAGAGCTGAGATCATCACACCAGGGTCTCACATGATTGATGCCTACCCCACCAAAGTGCTCGTCACCCACTAGTCCTATGCGGGAAATCAAGTCACAACATCATCTGCCAAAGAGTCCGGTTAAATCCAGGAGCAAAGTGATGGAGAGTCTACTACACTTTAACTTCTAGTCTCTGGAACATGTTAGAGGCTTGTTTCCTTAATTAAATAACTCTATATTGTCAGATAGCTTCTTGTGTAAATATCTATGTTCTTAGGGACACGGATTTAAGACAGTAGCATGATGGGCAACAAAGGCTATTGAACTTTGTTGCCCGGATGGTGTTCTAGTAGGAGGTCAGGTTCATTAAATGCTTGGGCTGGTGAGATCACTTTTCACAGTGAAAGACGGTAAGCAACAGCAATGTGCTTCACAGGCAAACTAGCTTAGAGATATAGCAGCAGTAGCCCCCGGGGATTTGTTATGGGACTGGAGCATTGCCCTGGTCATGCAGTATTTAGCTGAAAGACACAGCTTGTTTAGTAGTACATGCTTTCAGGCAATCAGTGCCTTTTAGACCAGAGTTAATGGAAATGAACAGAATTGCTGTGAAATGTAATAAAACAACCAGTTGAGGAGCCCAGGCTCTAGTTTAACACAGTGGTGAAAGGATAAAAGTAATCTGGTACTCCAAAACATGCCTGGAGCGCAAAATACAGTCAGATTTTCCAGAGCGCATATGCTGAAGGGTGCTCATGTGTACTTCCAATTTCTCTGCACAGACACACTTGTGTATGTGAAGGGGTGAACGTGTGCCCCACAATGTAAGTGCGAAGGCTGGGCATGGAAAAACTCCAATGCATGTGAATACCCCATGCTTATTATAATTCATCTTATAGCAGTCCGTCGCTGCTATCAGCACCCCATTGTTCTAGGCACTGCTCATAAAACAAGAGATTGTCCTTGCCCCAAAGATGGGGAGGGAGGAAAAAGAAATGTTTGCCCTGGGTTTGCCCAGCAGATTATTGGCAAATCTAGGAACAGAACCTACATCTCCTGATTCCCATCCAGTGCGCTACTCTTTGAAAACCTGCCTAACATACACTGATTACCATGGTATTTTGTTCCTTGAGAGGATGGAGCTTTTATGTTCTATTGAAGCATGAAGAAGGTGACTGCCAGGAAAGCTACCTACTTACAGGGCCACTGAGTGCTTTTTTCATAGGAATAACATTAAAAAGTTGTTCCGCCTCTACCAGCAAAACTGAAGTGGCTACGTGAGCTTCATGATGCACCAAACTATCCACAAAGCTGGCAGGAAATTTGCTTAAGACATGGAAAGAAAAAAGCACCTGTGCCCAGATGTGGAATGGCATATGGCACGCTTTACCTTTAACCTCAGCCGCCTTGGTTTGAAAGCTAGAATGAGGTGAAAGAACAATGCAGGCAACGCAAGATCACACCACAGCATAGGTTCAGCTGGCACAAAGTTGGGTACCCATTGTAAGAAGGGGCCATCTCCCTCAGCAAAAGGAAGGGGAACTTATGGGAAAACAGGGTAGGCAGCCAGGAGCTGCCAACTGCAAAACGTCCCCTTCGACCTGCATGGCTCTGCCAAGAGTACTCTAAGCCTGCACTCTGAGCTGGGGGTGTGTACGCAAGCTGGGGAATCACAGACTGGTGCGGTCTTGACGAGAGCTTGCACAAGCATAAATAGCAGAGCAGCCACAGTAGCAGCAATGGGGGCACGGTCTGAGCTCCTGGATAAAACATATCTTTTAGAAAGCCATCCAATCCTGATCCAAGGCCTTCAAGTGAGGGAGAGGCCACCACATCCTTCAGCAAGTTGTTCCAATAATTATGACCTCTATTTTTAAAATTTTGCAGCTTATTTCTAGCAAGAATTTATTGAACTTCAGCTTCCAAGCACTGGATGTTGTTATGCCTTTGCCTGCCAGATTTAGGAGCCATCAGAAATCTTTTCTTCAGAGAGGTATTTCTACATGGTGATCAAGTCACTTCTTAATCTTCTCTGATAAGCTAAATAGTTTAACATTCTTAAATTTTAAGTCTTTCACCATAAAAAAGATACAGTGGTATAAAGGTTGTAGCTCAACTAGAAGATAGGGGCTTGATGCAGGAAGGAGCGAGCTAAATTCTCTTGCTTGTGTCATACATGAGGCCAGACTAGATCCTAATGGACCTTTCTGGCCTTAAAATTAATTGAATAAACAACAAACCACAGTTGTATATAATGCTTTAGTTGAGCCAGAAAACAAGACGAACATAATAGTCCCTTCTGGACTTAAGAATCTAAATAAAGTATATGTAGATAATATGAAGAGGGCCATCCACTGGCACAGAAGAATATGTAACTTTTTTAGCTCCTAAAAACTTATAAACTAAGTGTTCGTTGTGCTTTCTAATGACTTTCAGATTTCACCACTCTAAAAAGCAGGAGCCAGTAAATTGATAGGAAAGATGCACTTGTGAAAAGGAATGTTTTTACATAGTCTATCACATCTTGATGTCACATGTAGGATTCCAGAACAGTGCCAATGTATTATATAAAATATGAAAAATGTGCACATTTAAGATCCAAGGCATCCTTTTACTCTAGCAGATTTCCAGTCCAGAATTTCAAGCAGCAAATAGACTATAGATTATTATAACTATTAGTAGAGTAATTATATAGTTTTAGAAAAAAGCCAAACAAAAAGTTTAAAAGTTATCAAAATGAAATATTTCCATTGACCTGACACAAATTATTTTCAGATTTTTGGTTTGCAAAATTTCAGGAGTTCAAATTTCAGCCCCAATTTGGGATTAGGAAAACTTTTTGAAATCTTGCATTTTTTTGTGGGATGGGAAAGCTATCTAGTGCTAATCATCAGTGGACATGAAAGGCAAGATTTTCAAAAGTGGGTGTCTAAAGTAAGGGTCCTAAATCCACACTTAGGCAAGTAAATAAATGACCAGATTTTCAAAGCTGCTGAGCACCCAGAAGCACTCATTAAAATAAAGGGCTGTTTAGATCAGTGCCTAAATTGAACTTAAGAGCCTAACATGAATCCATTTTAGAAATTCTTGGTCTTCATTTTTTTGTTGTTGACAATATCTAGGATTTGCATACTGCTCTTGTATGTGAGTACTGGGAAAACATCATGTGTTCAGCTATCGCGATGTAATAATTACTTATACCAACAACATCAATGGAGGCTGATTCCCTACCACTAGGTGCTGCATGGGCCACATTTTTAAGAGGGGTCAGCGACCAGCAGATGTTTGTTAGGGTCCTACAAAAGTTGCTGTATTTTAACAGAGAAAATAGGGAAAGCCCAGAAAATCTGGCATCTTCTTTTCTGTGCCTTAACAGGAGCTTTGCTGTTTTGAAAATCCAGCTCCACCTGTGAGAAGCTGTTCCTTAATGCCATAGGGAGAGACAAAGAGGTAACTCTGACTTAGGTTCATGTCATAAATGGAGGGTAAGTTGGAGAGGCTGGGCAAAGTTAGGGTCTGTGTGTATGGAGATTTGAACACTTCCTGGAACAAGAAGGGTCTCCAAGAGGGCAGTTCCCCTCTGGCTTTTTTTAATAACAAAATGCCATTATTTTCTTCTTGGGTGTATCAGTATTAGCTGGGTGGAAAACTCCCCTCCTCTGACACAGTGGAACTCTACCACAAGGGCCAAGCTCCGGTGCTGGCCCCAGACTGTGGAACAAACCCTGCCAGGAATGAATGGCTAACAAAGGTTGCACAGATTCCACTCTAAGTGCAAGGTGCACTTCTGACTGGCCTTCTCAAACATAAATACACTGCGGCATGAACATTGAAAACCCTACCAAAAACAACATGCTCCACTGCCTACCTAACCCTCCCACGGGCACGGGATGAGAGAAAGAACCAACCTCACATGCCAGGTTAGTTACAGTGCTATTGTAACCGTGTCAGTCCCAGGATATTAGAGTAATAAGGTGAGTGAGGTAATTTTTTATTGGACAAGCTTCTGTTGGTTAAAATGACAAGCTTACACCAAGTTCTTCTTCAGCTTCATGTTGGCTCAGAAACTAGTCTCTCTCACCAACAGAAGTTAGCCCAATAAAAGCTATTACCTCACTCACCTCACCTCTAAGATGTTAGTAATGTCTCTGGGCGAGACTGGACATCACTCAGGGTATGTCTTCACCCACGGTGACAGATTCGGTGCCACCGGATCAATTCTTTGGGATCAATTGAGCAGAAGTGAAGAGCCACTCAAAATTGATCTGGAACTTGAATTCAATAAATACACCCCCGGAAAAAGATGAGCGCTGCGTCGACAGGAGGTCATTTCCCATCGGCACAGCATGGTGGGGATTCCGCCAAATTTCCCCCCAAGTGTAGACCAGGCCTCAGATACCATGCCAATGAAATTGCCAATGAAACTGGAAGAAGATTCAGAATAGAAATCTCATGAGACGCAGATGGAGTGTTATTGCAAAACCTATAGCATGACTACAAAATATTTCTGGCCTGGATCCTGCAAAAACATATCTATGGCCTTAACTTTTCCTCACAGCCCCAATCCTAGCGCTAGGGCTTTTATTTGTGTAAGTTCCAGAATTCAATGCAATGAGCACTGCAGGGGTAGAGATCCATGAGTCTCCATGAGCGTGCAAGTGCCTGCCCACATAGCACTCCACAGGGCTCTGGAAGGGAAAGGGTCTCTAATAAAAATACAGAGCCCTTATACAGTTCTTTTCATCAATAGAGCTAAACGTGCTTTGAAGGAGATTGATAACGTCATCCCAATTTTACATATGGGGAAACTGAGGCACATGGAGATGTGTCCAAGGTCACCACCAGTGGACAAATCTAGAATGGAATGCAGGACTCGTGAGTCCTGATCCACTGCACTATTGATTTCAATAATACACAGAACTATCTGAGACCTGAAAATTGCTTATTTTAAACAGCATGGAGGGGAAAAAATTCTTCAATCGTTATTTGGCCCTCAACAATAAAACCAATTCACAAATTATTCATTCATCAGAAAGGGAGATTCAGATAATATACCATTCCACTGCCACTGAAAACAAATTTCCCTAATCGAGTATGACAGGGATTGCTTTGGGAAAATGTATTTCTATACCTTGAGCATGTATATTTTGAAAAGAACTGGCATTGAGAACAGACACCCTTCAAGCACTTAGTAAAATAGGTTTTTCTTTATGACTTTCATTTAAAATACATTACAAAAAATCTCTTGATTCTGCTAAGCTGCTGCCAGATTTTGAGTAACTGACTTTCAGGGCCTCACCAGTGAAAGAACGAATTTAATATTTAAAGGGAAAATATTGTCGGAGCAGCATGTTGTAATAAGCACACTGGTTTGGAACTTCACCTCTCTTTGAAGAGTTCCACTTCATCAGACCAGGGCATTATGAACTAATTGCACAGCAAAGTGACCTTCTTTGGTCTTCTTTTCAGAAATGTAAACGAGCTATCTTTCTTAGTGCTGGTGATGGGTGAAAGCCTCTCCAAATCTCACAGAATGTTTAGCTTAGAGTCTGCAGTATGAATCAAAGTGAGCTGTACCCAAAGAAAAAAATGCCTATTTTAAAAGTTCAGATTTTGATCTCACTGAGATCAGTGGGAATTTTGTCTTTGACTCCCATGGGAGCTAAGCTAGGCCAATGCTGAGTTTTTGAAAATCCCACTCTATTAAAGCATGGATCAAGATGTTCACAATGTTTGATAAGGACTATACCTGTCATAGCTCTTTTTAGGCTTCCCTGAAAGAAAAACATAAAAGAGATTATACCTCCACGGCAAGCATTGAAGACCTGTATAGCATTTAGTATAATTCGTTGATAACCATCTTATCAAAGAGGCAGAACAAGTGTAACCCCCTTCAGCGGCAATAAAAAGCAGGTCAGAATGAGGGAACAATTTTCCCCCCTATTATCTGTCCAAAAAACAAACCCTCAAACCTGAATTAGAGTTTCATTCAACTGTCGTGCCAGTGTTATGACAAAAGCCAAGAGATGTCTATTGGTGGAAATCCTGCTAGGCTCATTTCTGATGCATAGTGCTTTGCTCCAGGAGTAAAGCCAGTTATATGCCCTCCACAATACGGTGCTAAGCAGGGAGAGTGGCAGAATCCAGATTTGTTCCAGAGAGGTAGCCATGTTAATCCATATACAGGAAAAACAATGAGAGTCCTGTAGCACCTTAAAGACTAACAAATTTCCATGGTCATAAGCTTTCGTGGCCTGCAACCTGACGATAATTAAAGAAGCATTGTTAGTCTGAATGTTATATTTTCTTTAAAGACCATGTTGATTTTGGGGCCTATTCAAAATAGATTGAAAAGTGGCTAAAGTCTCAAGAGGCTAGATTCACAAAGGGAACTTGGGAGTGTGAAAATGCTGAGCATCACAGCACCCAACTTTTAAGTGCTAAAAAAATCACTGTCATTCACAAAGCCTGAGTTTGGTGCCTCGGCTCCCTGTACAATGCCCACGGAGAAAGATGCACTTTGCCTGGTATTTGCAAAAGCCAGCACTGTATCATGGAAATGTGGGGCTGGAAGAGAATTTGAGAAATCATCAAGTCTTGCCCCCTACACTGAGGCTAGACCAAGTAAACTTAGACCATCTCTGACAGGGATTTATCCAACCTGCTCTTAAACCTCTCATGAGGGGGGATTCTTCAACCTCCCTTGGAAGCCTTTTACAGTGCTTAACTATCCTTAGAGATGGAAATATTTTCCTCCTATGTAACCTGAATCTCCCTTGCTGCAGATTAAGCCCATGACTTCTTGTCCTACCTTCAGTGGACATGGAGAACAGTTGATCACCGTCCTCTTTATGACAACCAGTAGCATTTTTTAAGATTGTTCTCACTTCCCCCGGTCTACTTATCTCCAGACTAAACATGCCCTGTTTTATCTAACCTTTCCTCATTGTACTGAAACTCTAAACATCTTATTTAAACTAACCTCAACCATACTTGTCAGTATACTCAAGGATCTTATCGAAAACACATCTTGTGTGCCTCTGAGAAGGAAACTGTAGTACACGACATTACTTCTGCCAGATTAAGTGCCCCAGGAGAACAAACAGAAGGAAGAACAGTAACAAAGGTTGCAGCAGACAAAAAGAATAGTGCAATAAAAGTTTCAGGATCTCATGAGACTCTTCAGTGACCCCAGAGAACTTCAGTTTTGATAGACCAACAGAATGGACAGCTTGGAAGCAATATTTTGCAAGATTTCAAATTACTACAAAACTCCATAATGAAACTGAACACAATACCTGTATATCTTCAGTTTATGTCATGGGAAAGCAGGCATAGCACACCTTTAAATCCTTTGGCCTTACCGAATATGGTAAAAAAGATAGCTGTGAAAGGGTTCCGCTATGTTTGACACATACTTATTACCTCAAAGAAATGTGGTTTATGAAAGAGCAGGTTTTAACCAGAAAATTCAAGGACCAGGGGAAAACACTGACTGTTTCATAAGAGCTCTGCATGCATTGACTGAAAATTGATTTGAGGAATTCAAAACATGAAAGTACCAAAGACAAGCTGGATATTGGTTAACATAACATTTTTCACCATAGTTACAATGAAATACAGATGTAACCTTAGACACATATATACAGATACCAAAACTGTCTGAATTAATCAAACAGAAGAACAAAATGAAGCAGTGACTTGAAAAACAAAAAATTAGCTTAGAAACTGTAAACAGTATGATTGCTAAAAGTCATAATCAAAAGTTGAGGTAATGAGAGAGAATTCCCAGGCTAAGAGGGACAATTCCAATCAAACATCAAAGACTTTCTGCCTAAATGCGCAACGTGTGGAAAAATTGCTAACACAAGACATGATATATGTCTAGTCAAATGGTCAAAGTATAATAAATGCCCAAGATATGGACATTTTGGAGCTGTTTGCCATACCACAGCTCTCAAGGGGTTGATTCATATTGCAGACAATAAAGAGCCATTGTTTCTGGGATCTAATGTGTGTGATGGCAGAACCTGCCTGAAAAGTGAAACTGAATATTCGTGGACAGACTATTGACTTTAAAATTGACGCAGGAGCAGACAGTCTCACAAAGGGATTACAATCACCGTTAACCCTGCCGGGAGGTTACGCCACTGTGACAGCTCTGGCTAGCCCTGGAGATATTCTGAACTGGATGGGCCAGTTCAGAGAAACAACTTACAAAAGCTTTGCATTCGGAGTATATGTGATCAAAGTCTCATAGACCTCAGCCGGAGCCATGATGGGCTTAGCAAGAAAGATGGAAGAACTCAATGGAATGTTTGAATTTGGACTTTTGAAAGGAGATCCAGCACACGTCAGCTCAAGACCATGCTGAACCATATAAAATATGACCTCTATCCGAAAGACCTTGGAAGAGACTAGCTGCAGATTTCTCATAGTAGACTATTTTTCCAGTTATATAGAAATAAATGTCCTTGAAAGACAGCACATGTTGCAATATTATCAGGAAACTGAGGTGCCCTTTTGCTCATTTTGGCATTCTAAATCAACTAGCGATGGACCATGGACTACCATTCTCTGCAGCAGAATTTAAGGCATTCTGAATGAAATATGATTTTGATCAAATATTACTAACAGCCCACATTACCCGCAAGCAAAAGGAGAGGCTGAGAGCTGTAAAGTCAGCCAAGAAAATCCTACAAACAGGAAGATCCATTCCTTGCTTTTGCGAGTTACAGATCAACACCAATAGCAGCTATGGGAGAGCCCAGCACAGCTCCTGACCTTTACGGTTCATTCCTCAGAGTCAACAGAGCAAACTCTACAGATGGCAAATGCAGAACAAGAGAACAACAGATTCTGAACTGACAAAAGCCAGTCGTTGCAACTAAGGGACAGTCAGATGACCAAGTTGTTATGTGTTCGGGTTGTGTAATTAGAAAACCAGTATGGTATGTATGGTGCTATCATGTTGTCTCTGTAAATTTTGTGAAGAGGAGAGGTCATGGAATGCTAAAGTGTATTACTGTTCAGCTAGTAGGGGAATTGTATGCAACATACTTTATTTAAGCTAACCTCAGCCTTAGTCGGCAGAGGATTAAAGGATTTTACAGTGAATACATCTGGTGTGTCTCTGAGAAGGAAACTGTGGCCAATCCATATCTGGTACAGGAGACTGAGCTGAAGGGCACGTACCATGTACAAGGTGGACATGACACTCACATGTCCAGTTTTCTAAACCTTTATCATTTTTCTTGCTCTCCTCTGACTTGTCTCCAATTTGCCCACATCTTTCCTAAAGAGGTGGTCACCGTGCAGCAGCTGCATAGGGATTTGCCACCTCTAAGATGCGTGCTCTAACCAGGGAACTATGAGTGGTTATGAGGTAGGGGCTCCCGTGGCATCTCCTGTTGGAGCTCTTCCACAGAGGATAAAATTTAAAAAAACCCAAAACCAAGCATTGGAGCAGAGGTGATTGGCTTTCCCACTTCCCACACAAGGGCTCTAACCACTAGGGAAGTCACACCCATACTTGCTTTTGCTTTGTCCCAATAACTTTATTATTTAGCGAAAATGAAACAGCTTCAAGAGGAGAGACTGAGTTTTATCTCAGAATAACCCATAGCCCAATGGTTTGGGCATGCACCCAAAAGGTAATAGCTTTCACGTCATATCCCATCTCCCTTTCAGGCAGCTGGAGAGGGTTGAATCACAGTACTCCCGCAGCCCCGAGGAGTACCTTAACCACTGAGGTGAAAGTGAGGTCCTGCCCTCCCCTGGCTGTTTTGCATGAGCTCTCCTTTGGGGCCTGGTCTAGCAGACGACCTCTGGACACTTACTGGATCAGGCCTTGCTGGCAAGGTAGTTGGGGGAGCACCCATCTTCCCCTGGTTCATGCATTGCTCTGTGGCTTAAACATCCAGATGCCTAGCAGGGAGCTGCACTGCACAAGCTCTGATGCAGAAACCTGGGTGCCTAGGGAACCTTTGCACAACAATGAAGGTACCGAGTGAGGTTGGCACCAACAGGGTTTGGAGGCAGCTGTGTGGGAGTTTTGTGCATCCCAGTGAGGTCTCATTCTGGGATTTAGGTGCCTAAGTCTCTTTCCTTTCCTACCTCTTATGGCAGAGCCAGTTGTATGGATGAAGAGAGAGATCATGTTCACGTAACCTAACCAGATCACGCAGATGCAACTCATTCTGAGGCTGAATTAGGCAGTGTGAGTTAGTGGTAACCCACTAATCTTCACCAATCCATGTTCTCTTCCTGGCTTATGCTGCTATGTGACACTTCAGTGAAAGCATTTCTGTGGGGATGAGAACAGAATCTGTCCTGTTGTGTGTGTCTGCATAGAGCAAGAAGTCAAAGAAAAAAACCCACCAAAATTAAGCTAAAAAGTTTCTCCTTTATTTCTTAGGCAATTGCTCAGTATTTCTCTAGAAAGTCCTTCCCACTGACATTTATTATTCCTTCATTTTAGCTTCTAAGATTCCTTATAAAATAATGTTCAATTCTCAAACTCTTCTTTCTCAACCACCAAATGTTTTTTCCTTCCATCCAAATAATTTGTATGGCCTCACTTCTAGCCTTGACTCAATTGTCAATTACAGCCGTAGGATTCTGATACAGCAACAGGTAGTTTCAGCCCAGTTTACTAACCCAAGGCAGTGTTACTTGTACAGTTACAGGCGCAAGATGTTTTTGTCTTATTGCAATACACATATCCTCTAGGATACAAGTCTTTGAGACTCTTCTTTAAAGCTATAGCCATCTCACATAGTGCAGAGAGATTGCACACAGCATGACTGTAATGGAGAACTGTGAATCAATATAAAGCTTTTAAAAAAAAATCTGATGTAATCAAAAGGTTTTATAAAGGGATGAATGAAAACAGCATATTTTATTAGACATAAACGGTGAGAGTTAGTCCTTACTATCCACACATATTTATACAATTTGTACTACAGCTACAAAGGGAGATCACAGCAGCTTGACAGTGATGGAAGGCTAAGGGTCTGGGCACAAGTATTTGCCATGGGAAAATAAATCCTAAGGTTTTAAATAAATGACATTGTAGAAACACAAGTAGTAGGAAAAAGTTTTTTAAAAAGTTTGTTTTTAGTCAGAGGGTTTTTAATATGCAAATCCATCCACCACCCTTTCAGTAAGTCCTTCTGCTCAAATGCAAAGCCAGGCTGTTAGAAGCAAAGAAACAGAGTTCACTGAAAGAAGTTAATATGTTAGCGCTATTCCGTCGGAAGGCTCTTAAAAAATTGCATACGTTCAGGAAGGTCAGTAGCAAAATCGTTTATTGGGTGGGAGGGGTCGTTGCCATGTGAAAGAGCATCGGCTTTCAGCTCTACTAAAGAGAATAATTTGAAAATCTGTGGCTATGATTTTTAAAAATGGGAGCCGAAAGTTGGGAACAAAAATTCATATTGCAGCACCTAAGTGTCAATGATTTCAATGGGAACTGTTGGGTACTCAGTATTGTTGAAAATTTATTTGGAAGCCTAAATAGATTGAGGGTAAGCATTTCAAGAGCCCCTATGTCACTTAGGAGCCTTTGAAAGTGTATCCTAAAAAGAACTTGAGGCTCCAATTTTTGTAAAAGGATGGCCAAGGTATGTTTCTGTTTGAAATATGAGCAACACAATTTACATCATACAGCATTCCTGCCTCCTAGCCCAGTGCGCATATGCCTAGATTGAGAGCATATTGATAAACACAACAGGAGCAGAAGGTAGATTATTGTTTTTAGCACATCCTCTGTTTCCCTAAACAATATAGAAAAGTCCCCTAAAATTTATTATGGTTAAAACCAAATAGGGGATCTATAGAAAGGTAATTGGGTTCTAATCAATTTTACTCCAAGCCTTAAGAATTCAATAAAGGAAGAAACACTTACTATAAATTTTGTTTAGCCATTCCTATGTAATTCTACAAAAGCAAAGAATTATCTATTAAATCCTGCAGAACAGTTTAAAGGAAAAATCCTATAGAAAAGTTATATTTTCTACTAAATCCAGTAGTGCTTTTCTGTAACTCTATTCACTAAGAAGTTTAATTCACAGTTCACTATTGTAACAGTCTAATACACTGTCTTTTACCCTCTCTCCCATGCCCCATCCTTACAGTGGAAAATCCCCATTGAGAGGTGACTGAGACGGACCTTAAAAAACCCCACCAAGCTCCTTAGCTTCTATTCTGTAGCAGACTCAAACTAGCCCCTGGAGAGAGGCTGAGTTACACTACACAACTATGTTTATTTCTGATGCCTTTAGAAGTGTATTTTAAAAGCTGAGTAAAAAATCATGAAGTACATGCTCAGTAGAAGATTTTCAAAAGCAGGTGACTTTAAGTCTCATGACTACAGCCAGCTAGGAATATTCCAATCACCATTTTTATTTGCAGAGCACCATGTGGCAGAGTTCTCCAAATGATTTTTACCCCAGAACATCAGCTTCATTTGAAGTTTCTTTAAAAAAAAAATTTGGTTTAGATCCAAATTGAAATAAACTCCAGTTTTGGAGTGTCAATGTTTCCTTTAAACTGGAAGTTCTCAATTTTGGCAGCTCTGCTCATGACCATTTTCCTCTGGAAGAAGATAACCCCCTCCTCAGTTAGGGCTGTGTCTGTGGCAAATTTTAGCTTTCTTCCTCATCTATTTTGGCTGTACGGTACTTCGAAAAAAGTTGTAAGATTTTTTTTTAGTGGGAAAAATGTAATTTGTTTAATTTCTTCAAGTTTAGAGAGAAGGCTAAACTGTTTTGGGATTAAGCTTTATACAACGTGTCACCTTTGCCAAGAAGCCAAACCTGAAAATTTCATCCCAGAAGACAACCATTTCTGAAAGCTGTGCATGACAGAAAATAGGATATAAGAGCAACATAAAACCTTGACTGTATTAGTTCAGAAGCAGTACCCTACTATTCTACAATTTATTGGAAGAGACAGCATGGACTAGTGGATAGAGTTCTGAAGAAGCACTCAGGAAAATACCTTCAATTGCTGGCTCTGCCACTCACCTACTTTGTGATCTTGGGCAAGTCACTTCCCCTCCCACCCTTCATTGGTCTTGTCTGTTTAGATGGTAAATGCTTCAGGGCATAGACTACTTCTTGAGGTGTGTTTGTACAGTGCCTAGCACAATACTCTCTTCCCCCCCCCATCTTGCTTTGGACTTTTATAAGCTGTCTATACTGCCATGGTCATTTCCTGCCTCTCAAGTACTACCTCATAGCCCTGCCTCTGTGGCCATCCTGCCTCTTCAGGGCTCCTTTGAATGCCTCACAGTTCAAAAAAATAATCCAAATAATTGTTACAAAGGATCCCATGTAAATGAGCCTGAGGTGCACATAGACCCTCCAGACCCTAACCTTAGTTCCCTCTCCCAGCCAGCACAAATTCTTTCTAAAGACAACGCAAGCTCACAGTCTTCATCCTCATTTCAGGACCACACAATGTCCTCCTCCTTGGGAATCTGTCTGCTTCTCAGAAATATCCACCAGACGTTTGTCCTCCTAGATAGGCCATTAAAATAGACCTTCACAGTCTATCCCCTACTTCTTAGAGAGGTAGCCCCTAGCCTAGAAAGTGCTCTCCCAACCAGCCCCTACTTCCCCAAACATCTTAGCTCTAACTACCTCAATTATTCCCTCCCTCAATCATTGCTGCTTTATAGCTTCCTGCAGCTTTCTGTATTGGAATCACCTCATTCTTTTCAGATGGGGCTCATCTTATAATCAGTGCTAGCTCAGTCTTACACTTTGTAGTGCAGAGCAAGCCATTCTGCTAAGCTGCCAGAACACAAATAATTGTTATTTAATAGCTATGAAAGTCTTATGGCAAAATCTTTATTTTAGTTTCTTTTATTTCACCATCACAGAATTTAAAACATGGTGGAATAACTTTGCTGCAATTTCCCAAAATATTTCTACACAGGTCAGGCATAGGGGGTGAGAATCACCCTAGAAAAAATTTGTTTCAGAAAGTTAGGAGTAACTAAGAAAGAAAAATGGAAGTGAGAACTCAACATTAACTATGTAGCTTATGTTGCCTCAAAAAGTTAGTGCCTGTGTGTTTCTATAGTACAGTATATATTATTTCAGAAAGGACACAATGAGTCAAATTCTCTCTAAGGTTGTGTTTAGCCTTGAATATCTTATTCAAAATAGCTTTCTAGGGAAATGGTTATAATTAATTGCCTTTGCTTCTACTCTTGGCAATTACTCAAAAGTGGAATCAAATGGAATCTTTCTTTATGTGAAAGAGTCACCGGTCAGGCAGAAAATATTTTTTTTTTAAAAGCCTTGAGGTTTGTACTATTCCTTCAACAAACAAACAAATGGAAAGAGAGCAAAGAAATGTCAAGCACAAAACTCAGAAAACAACTACTTCAACTTTAAGTGAGGTTGGTGTAAGGGATCTCAACTCCCACCCCCTCCTTCTCCCATTCTAGTCACATAATGTGCATGTTTGTTCTCCACAAGGCATGGTGAGGAGATGAACAGGGAGTGTGTGGAACCAAACACTTATGGTTGAAAAGCCAGTTTGGAAATTCTTGCCAGACCATGTGAAAATGACAGAAAAAAGTGTCCTAATGGCACAGGCTAAGGATCAAACCCTCCCTGAGTGTAAATCAGCGCAGTTCCCTTGACTTCAGCAGAGCTAAGCTAATTTGCGTCAGCTGGTAATCTGATCCTCCAGTCTCGCAACTCAGTGCATACTTGTGGTTGCCAGCTGACACCAATGCAGCTCTGAGCAAATGCAAACGTCCAGCCCATATGTTTCTGAATGCAAGGTTTGGGCCATATTTTGCAACTACATTGTTACAATGAGCTCGTAGACCAACAGACTTTAAGGCCAGCAGAGACCATCATGATCATCTTGTCTGCCCTGCTGCACGCTGCAGGCCACAGAACCTCACTCACCCACTCCTGTCATAGACTCCTAAATGTAATCTGTGTTACTGATTTAAAGATTTCAAGTTATGGAGAATGCACCATTTTCTCTTGTTGAAACTGGCAAGTGAGTATGCCCCATGCTGCAGAGGAAGGTGGAAAAATATCCTAGGGTCTCTGTCAATCTGGGGCAACTTCCATCCCAGCCCCAAATTAGTGATAAGTTTGATCATTGAGACCCTGAATAGATGGCCAAGACCCCCCAGCCAGACACCTCGGAAAGCTTTTTCTGTAGTAACTCAGAGCCTTCCCCATCTAGAGTCCTATATCCAGCCGCTGGAGATCTTGGCTAATAGCAGTCAAGATGGGTCCTATGCCATTGTAAGCAACTTCATCATACCATCCCCTTCATAAACTCATCAAACTCAGTCTTGAAACAAGTTTGGTTTTTGGACCTACTGCTCCCCTTGGAAGGCTGTTTCAAAACTTCATGCCTTTGATGATTAGAAACCTTTGTCTAATTTCATGCCTAATCTCATTGAGGCCAGTTTATATCCATTTGGACTTGTGCGAGCACTGGCTCTTAATTGAAATAACTCCTCTCCCACCCTGGTGCTTGTCCCTTTCTTTGCATCTGTGTTTATACAAATGAACTGCTTAAACTATTTGGAAATCAATGTCTCACCATGCACGTAGGGATTCAGAAAGTTATCAGAAAGAAGTGAGAAGTGATTTGCCTTAGAAGCTTTGGAACATTTAATTGTACAACAGCTTGCCAAGAGACTCATCTTACCAGACACTGTAAGGGAAATTCTGGTTTTATCAATTTCAGTGGTAAAACTCCCATGGACTTTAGTAGCGACAGGATTTCATCCTATATTTCTATTCTACTGATGACTTTTTCTATTGCATGGAAAGTAAATCCAGGCACACCCAGAAGAACATTCCCAATGCTGCTTTGTTGGCAGATCCCTCGCAGTTCATTTCCCAGAGTCTGTAACAATTTATTTCCGGGGGCTTAAGTAGGGCTCAGGGCCAAGAATTTCAAAACTGGGGACCTAAACTCAGGCTTCCAGTACCACATTTGTAATTTAATTAAGTGGTCTGGTTTTCTAAGTCCTGAGCACCCAGTAGCTTCAATAGGGGCTGCTTTTTAAGAATAATAAGGTCATTTATTTAAGAGCTGAAATTAGGCTGAGATTTCTGAAGGACCTTAAGGGCTCCCAAACCCATTGAAATGCGGGTGTTAAGGGCCAGACTTTCAAAAGTTCTTAGCATTCAGCAGCTGGTTGTTTTGGCCCTCCTGGTGGGGGCTGATCGTGTTTGAAAGTCTGGCTTTGAAAGGATAAGGCCCATTCCTGTTTTTGTTAAAGGAGTTGACGGTGTAAACTCAGGCCCAAAGCCCTCACCGACAGCCAAAAGCAGGATTAGGCTCAGCTGTCGTTAGCAGAGCCAGGCTAATCACGTTAAAAATTATTAGCTGAGTGTTTTGATTCAAAGCATTGTGTGAAATTTGTCAAATAATTTAATCAAACACTATAGAAGTGAATTGTCTGTTAGCTTGGCACATAGTGCAAAGATCCCCAAACCATCACTGAATAAATTATTCAACCAATAACACTTGGCCAGCTCTTACTGGTAATTTACAGTAATTGAGGGAAGCCTGTAACAGAAGGAGTGAAATGAAACTATTCCTCAAATGAAGCCGGCTATTCTAGAATATTCCAGGAAGAATTAAACAACTTTCTTATACCATATTCTTGCTTATTTACCAATATGGAGGTAAATGACTGTTTGTTGGAGCCAATGCTAAGAAAATTGGCAAGCAAAGTCCAAGATGTTTTTCTCTAGGTACTAAGGAACTTCAGAGCAAACTAATTCCCTGTGTTCTTTTCTTTTGTAATTACAGTCACAGCTCAGGGCAACTCCAAACCCCCTCTGTGGTCTACCAAGGGCTCCCTACTCTAGGCTTCAGTTTCCTCAACCATCACCCTCCTGGGTGGGGACTTGCATTGCTCTCCCTCATGAAAGGGGTTTCTCCAGGCTGTACAGTTCCCTGCCTAAACTGTGATATCTCCAGCAAGCTAGGTGGCCCAGTGTTTCTGCTCTGCTTTCTCTTCAGAGGCTTTCGGCAGCGTAACTGCCCACTGCTAGAACTCACCAGTCAGCAATGCTTATGAGAGCACATTCGTTCTTCTGGCGAAAGCATTATGGAGAAAACATTAAAACCCACAAATGAATTTACACATCTGCTAATCCGGCCACCTAAGATCACCCCAAATCCAACAAAGGCTCTGGCCAGGGCACTGTTCTTCAGTCCCGACCAATGGCTTTTCTGGGCTTACAAGTTCATGCCAGCTTTTGCTCAGAACGAGAACACGTGAGAAAATGAAGTCCTTCCACCCCTTCCCAGGAAGAATTGGGCCTCCCCAGGACAGAAGGTCCCATCCATTTGCTGGAGCAGAAAGCAGGCCCTGAGTCAGTTTTCACTCCGGCATTATACGAAAATCCTTCCTTTGTTGGTTGGTCCCTGGAGAATCCAGTCTGACCCATTATATACATACCTCCAGGTGGTGACACGTCTCTGGGGAGGTGTTTTGAGAGAATTTGCCTCATCACCTGCCACCCTGTTGTTCATAGTTCCTGTAAGGCTGTGGTCACCTTCTCCCATGGAATTACATACAATTCCTGCCCCACAATGATGCATAAATTGAATATCTCCCAAAGATATTGTAGGAAATTGCCATATATCACAATTACTAATTTACAGGAAAAATAATCTGACAGTTACTGTGCAGTGGCAGTAAAAATGAAAAAAGGAAAAACTGAGTAAAAGGTTTTTAAGGCCCAGCTTGACAAAGCCCTGGCTGGAATGATTTGGTTAGGGCTGGTCCTGCTTTGAGCAGGGGGTTGGACTAGATGATCTCCTGAGGTCCCTTCCAACCCACATATTCTATGATTCTCAATCTGTGTCAGGCACAGAACCCAATGTGACTGACTTTCCAACTTACTTGGCCCTAGACTCTCCAGGGCCAAAATACTTCAAAAACAACAGCAAACGTTACTGCTGATCAACTTTCTTTTAAAGCCTTTGTGGAATCATGGCAGCAACCTGTAAATATTGACTGTAAAATGAAGAAACCTCTGGTGCTCCTACTGCACAAAAAGCATAGGCTGGTTTGAAATCATTGCAGTCCAGTCCAGTTAGTTAGCTAGCTCAGAGTACACCAGAAAAACCTGCCATGCATACAAAATTCAACCATGAAAATAGCTGGTCCAAAAACAAGCTCCCCTCTGCCATGGCCTGCTCCTATCTGGAGCTCTGTGGAGACAGGTAATTGAGTTCTGATATTCAGAAAATTGGTTTCATTCCAATTTCAACTGAAACCCAAAAGGTTTGAAATTCTCTGGGAAAGGGAATGGACCAACAGCACCAGGATAGGCTGCTTGGTGAGCTGGGAGCCTGCAAGTTCCAGATGAGCCAGAAGCAACAGAGGTTGGGAGCTGCAGCTCTCTGAGCATCCGCTGAGCGGCTGAGGTGGCTGAGAGCCAGGCGGGCTGCCAAAGAGCAGGGCAAGCGAGCTCCTATTTGTAAACCGGGAGGCGTACTCCCTGCCTCACGCTGTGCAGCAAGAGCCTTCTCACATTCACTCACGCTACATCATACTTCCTCATCAGATGTGACCTCAGGCCCATCACCGTGTCTCAGTATCTCCTTCATCATGCTTTCAGGGGCCTTTGGGGCCTGAACGGATCACCCCTCACCACCTCTCTCTCTCCGTCACCTTCACCAGGCCACACAACCGCTGAGCAATGCCAGCTGAGCGGAGCACTATAGGCGCAGAGTCTGCACTTTATTCTCATGGCCGTGATGACACCACAGCATCCCGGCTAGCTGCTCCCCCAGAGGAAACCGACTGGGGATCTCACAGCAGTCCCCATTCCAGCTGGGAATCAGCCACCTCCCCTATGTTCCCTGGGCCCCCATGCCTCACTTGAACACTGACAAATCCACAGCTGGACTCAGCCTGGCCCTGCCTGTGTGTTAGTATTACTACAATGGGACTTGGAATTATAAAGCTGTGCTTAGTGGTTAGACTTTATTGAATGCTTACAAATGCATCAAATCTCACGTATAGCATCTGTATCCCATGTCATATAGTCATAGGGTAGTATTTGCACCTTGAGCCTCTGTAACTGTAAATCACTGGGCAGGAGAGAAGCCTAAATTAGTGTAAAAGATTGGTCTCTAAAAGTAGGTGTTACTACAGAAGGCCCGTCAACAGCAGCAAACTATTGTGGAACAGCAGAGGGCAAAACTCCTTGTTGATTGTTCTCCCCTTGTTCCTGAAGAGGAGACTCGCAAGTAAATTCCTCCCATCAGCTGAACTGGCAGAGAAAGGGGAAAGGGAATAAAAACCTCTGACAGGGAGAGACTGTATCTCTGTATATTGGACTCTCGGGGACATGGTTTTCTAGGCATAAGCAAGAGATCCCCAGTGGTTAGCCTGGGTTAACCCTAAAAGACATCCAGAGCTTGCTTATTATATAGAAGCTTCTACTACCTTTTGAAATTTAAGACTGTAACTCATTTTTGTGTGTGCTTACCTGCTTTATCCTTGTAAATAACTGTTTCCTTTTCCTAGTTAATAAATCTTTAGATACGTCTATTATAGGATCGACTATAAGCATTGTCTTTGGTATGCGATCTAGGGTGCAGTTGACCTGGAGTAAATGATTGGTCCTTTGGGATTAGGAGTAACCTGCATATTACTGTGATCTATGGGGAGGGGTATCCATCACAAAGAGAAGGTTATCTGAGTGGCGAGATGGAGTGGAGTAGCTCAGGGGAGTGTCTGTGACTCCAGGTTTGGACTGGTGTAGTGCCTGAGGCGTTGGCACTTGATGATTGCTTGGTGAAATCTAATTGTAGAACCCACAGCCAATTTGGGGTGGTTGCCCCGCTTCTTAAGGCTGAGAACTTTCTGCTCTCAAGTTGGTGCCAGTACTCTTGAGCCATGGCAGGGCAGCTTCACAGTCCCCTCTCCAGGAGAGTTGGTCTTTTCTCTTCTTCTCCTAGCAACTCAAAGGAGCAATGCTGAGCCGCAGGCCTGTAGCTCAGTAAAGTGTAAACCCTAGGGGGAATTCCCAGTTTGTGTAGAGCTACCTCCTAGGCCATCCACCCCCAGTTCATGGGTGTGGCAGGGATAAGGTGATCATCGCTGCGATGCATCTGCACGATGGCTATTCAGTCCGCGTGCTTTAGAGCAGCCCCAAAGCTGCTCTCAACCACAGCAGGGCAGCCTAGTACTGCTGCAGGAGGAAAGTGTCACGAGCAGCATCTTTTGGGGCCCCTTCTACTCTCAGCTAAAAATCTAGCTAGAATAGGCCTTCTCTGCACTAAGTTTTACTTGCAAAACTCATCTTTTGTCAGCACAGCCTACTATGCGCACATATTGGACTTTGTATCCTATTGAGAAAACGACACACCCTTCCTGACATAATTATTCTCCGTGTGGGATGAACATAAGCTACCTGGTGGTATAGTTGTTGGCACAGCACCAAGGTAGATGTACATGTACCTATGCTGCTATAACCAGTCCTCCTGCTAGAATCCCACAATGCAGTATTCCCTTTAGCACAGACCTGTCTCATAAAAATTTTGAACTATGCTGCTCAGTCACAATGACCAGACCTATTTAAAATGACTAATGCAATGTTAAGTTACCTGAGAGAGGGAATTCATCGTTAATTCACCAGAGAGTACAACTTTCACAATGCATTTTTGTTTTTCTTTCACTTATAGGAGTGGGATTTAACTCTCTACCTCTACTATGCTGAGGAAATTGCATGATGAATGCCTTTTCTGTATCCTAAACCAAGATAACTGGCTTTTCAGGATGGTTACTGAAATATGTTTCAAATTTATAAGCTGATCTGTGACATTTATTTCAATCTTAAATTGGCAGTCACCTACCAGTGAGGTGAAAGAAGTTTACTTCTGTAATAGAGGCTTCTCTTTTTTGGTTAGGTAGTTTTTCTTCTTCTGAACAAGAAATTGCTTGGCAGTATTTCTCAGGGGAGAAAGAAAACATCTTCCTTGCATGAAGGCAAAAAAACAAAAAGAAAAACAGTGTATTGTTTCACAGGTTTTTACTTCCCTGAAACTGTAAGGCCATAATTTATTACAAGTGTGAACCATGTTAAAAAACAATTTAAAATAATAATTGATCCATATTCCCTTAGGGAAAATATCAGAGATCTTTAACCGAAAAGATTATTATTCTGTATGAGTTAAACCAGTGCCTAACACATTCATATTCCAGTAAAAATGAATTAGGAATCAGTAGGGTTGTATGATGCTACGGTCCGATAGTGTGTCCCAGGTACTATTGTGATGAGAATAGTATAAGGAGTGATCATGCTAGAGGTGTTTTTGCCATTATTTCCATTTCTTTAAGAACCACCATCAACTTCATGAAATCTAGTTACAGCCAATCAGAAAATGGCAAACATTTTTGGTGAAAATTTTTGAAATTCTTCTTGGAAAACGGTCATTGAAATTTTGCGTTTTCTGAAAAAATTGTTGAAGTCTTTCACAAAAATGCTGTGTGACTTTTTTGACTAGTTACAGATCATGTTTCAGAATTTCTGAGTTCAAAATTTGACAAACTTTCATCAAAAGAAAAAAATGTGAATTATTATACAAAAAATATACCCCATTTTGAACAAACCTTTATTCCCAAACACCGTCATCACTACAAACCTGTATGAGCCACAGCTCTAAAACATTTGAAAGGAGTGTATCTTATTGGAATTATGTTAGGAAAACTCTTGGGTTTCCCATTGTCTGCTTAAGTTCAATACAGCATCCACATATTCCACTGGCCCATGCACATTATGAAATCCTTCGCTCCTGCTTGGGACCTCTCCTTCCTGCGAGGCATTTATTTTTTCTAGAAATGAGAAATTGAACTAAGGCGTTTCCAAGCTGGGCGTGTCAAGGTTGCCAGACATAGGACCCTGACTATACCTCTGGGTTTCTTCTCATGATGGTTTGAAAGAAGGCTACAAATGCTGTTCATCAGTTCCCCTTCCAGTTACGTGCGAGCCCAGCGTTTACGTTGGAGACTGTGGTTACCCTCATGAAAGTAACTGATTCAGTCATGGCCTTCCCCAGATAACTTCACTCTAGCCATGAGTCCAGGGGATTGATTACATGGTAGCCAAAGCGGAGCTGCTGGCTGCAGAAGACACGTCTGAAGAGGGGTCCCCTGGGATGTTGGCTCAGATCGTTCCAGAGGCATGAGGGTGGAGTGGGAGGTGGATACTCAGGGTGAGGGAGAATTATGTCCCTTTTTCCCTTCAGCCTTTAGTCACTCTGTGTGACTCCTGCCAGAGTCCAGAAATAGCAAACTTTACCTGAGAGCTGGTCCCGGGTCCCATGGAGGATAGGTCCATCAATGGCTATTAGCCAGGATAGGCAGAGATTATTGAATTTCTTTGAGACAAATGGAACCAGTTTCACTATATCCAGGAAGTTAGTGAAATCACATGATCAAGGGAGTTGCTTCCAGATCGAGTAGGGGATTTTTATTACTCTAAATTCCTCCTCCAAGTCCAGACAGATACCAGACTGCTGGTACGCAGACTGCGATTGCTATGTGCCCAGTGTATTATGGGATCAGAACTTCTGCAGTCCATTTCAGCAGTTTTGGATCCATCAGTTACGCAAAACATCGACTGCTGCGTCTGGAAATAAAGCTACACAGGCTTTAGCTTTAAAAGACTGGCTGCTAAATAAGAATAATTGCCTTGTTAACTACAGATAATGTGAGATAGCTGAGCTCTGTAGAAATCCCAAAGACGTAATGATGCAAAAATCCATCAAGCGTGTATGTGCAAAGAAAACACATTTCCAAGCCCTGCCAGTAGATCTGAGAGGGAAAGTTCATCAAGATATTGAGAAGCAAGGCTTTGTTTCTTCTGTTCAGGCATTGCTGCACTTCTTTAACATCTCTGTGAATTATGTATAGAGGCCCTGATTCAGCAAATGTTTAACTGTATTTTAAATTTAAGCACCTGGTTAAATGCTTTGCTGAATCAACTCCTAGTTCTTACACTGAACATTTCTTTACTTGTCAGCAAGATGTTTTATTCTTCATTTTGGCAGGTCAAGGCAATGAATTCTTAAAATTATGTATCTTTTTTTCTTCCAGATAATCAATATGAAATAACATTGGCATCTTCTCCCCACCCACTATGTTAAATAATAACAACATAAATGCTAGGACATTTTTTGTTTCTTTTAAAATTTAAGGTGCTAGGTACTTCTTTATACATGGAGAAAACACAAATCAAATTTGCTGTCCACCAAAACCCTTAAGCACATGCTCAACTTTAAGCATGGGAGTAGTCTCATGGGTGTCAGAGGGAATATTCACTTGTTTAAAGTTAAGCACATGCTTACGTGCTTTGCTAGAGGTGGATCTTAGATTTTCAAAAGAGTTCTTCATCTAATAGCACCCATTTAGGTACCTAAATGAAGTGTCCAGTACACAGCTGCTGCCATTAGGAGAAGCTGAGCTCTTGAAATTATGGATGCTGAACATTTTTTAAATTCTGGCCCTTAGTTTTAAGTCCATCTTGTGAGAAATATATAATGCTTTCATTTTGGTGATTCATAGTCTACACCTCTCACCAACTAAACTGAGTATTTAATACTGAAATCTCATGTCCCCGCAAAGGTGTTTTTCTTTTTTTAATATGATTTTCTCTTCCTGATATTTTCTCACTTAAGATACTTCCTCAAAAAGCAATAATAATAATGAATTGAGTGGCAGGCCTAAATTAATGTTCATAGTAAATCCAATTAAAACCTTTTTTATGTAGCTTCTGTGCTGAGATCCTGGCATTCTTGTCTGGCAAACTGACATTGGGATTGATTTTTGGGAACAGCAAGATTAGAAAAAATAGAGCTCCATACCATCTATGAAAACTGGAGACCGGGTGGCTTCTAGCACTGGTAATAGGATATTCAGCCCAATTCTGCTGCCGTGGAAGAAGGTGGAAAACCTCACATGGACTAAAGTGATACAGGATCATTAAAGTGGTACAGGATCACGCCCATAATGTCATTCTCGATAGCCAGGGCCAGTCCAGCCCAGATTGGTAGGGACTGGAATTGTTGCAACATCATGGGCATTTGATAGTCCTGTGTGTGTGTGTTGTGTATTTCCAAGGTTAATGCTACAACTCATTTTAAAAAGATCATCATCCCTTTCCTATTGGCCAGTTTGTAGCAGTTGGTAATCTTACTGTCAAGTTTCCTTTCAACTGGAATAATTAGATGAAGGTTTGGATTCTTATCCAAGGCTTATTCAAACATCTTGGGTCTGCAAATTGGCTTGGAAATGTTGTGAGGTGAAGGTTCCTTGTAGCTTTTCAACACTTCTAGCCAATGCCAGGAACTGAAAAAATAAAGTGAGTGTTTTGCCCTGTTCTCCAGAGATTAGTCTCCAAAGAAGAAGCCTCCCCTTCTTTTTCCTCAACTTTCTTGTTCCAACAACACTCAGAGGATGAAACTTCTGGTATAAGAATATATGGATGATTTTACTTAAAGATGCTTACCTAGCTTCAAGAGTAATTATTAATCATGTATTAGTTAATTACCAACAAAGTGCAAGGCACAAAATAAAGATGATCATTGCTCTGAGAAACTTATAGTCTAATAGACAGACAGGGAGCAGATTGCAGACATGGTGGGGAGCTGTGAGAGGAAGAAGTAATCTAATATCCCAACTGGTTCATTTATTTTATTCAACATGGATCATTCTTAACATTTGAGCAGCTCTGTTTACTGCACTGCAGGTTAAATCCTGCTCTCATTTACCCCATTGCAGACTCGTCAGTTCAGTAGATTCCTAAAAGTGTAAGTGAGGGCAGAATTTGGTTATCTACCATATCTTCTTTCCTGCTTTTTGAAATCTTTTTAACCTCCACTGCTTTGTGCTGGCTGAACAGTTACCTGTTGTTAGTGGCACAACTGATCAAAACCATGTCCTTGCTAAAGTCAGCCAACAAGCTGTTTATGACTTTTGGTTTTTTGTGTTAACTGAAGCCATATGGACCATCTACCTCCTAAGAGAAAATGGGAATGAGTTGGAGAAACAGCCAGCCTCTCCCTAACAAGGAAGTGAAAGAGTTGACCTAATTGGAATAGAAACTGGTTTGGCCAAAGTTGTGTGTCTTGGTTGGTGGTTTTTCAGTGCTTTGTACAACTAGACTCAGGTAAGAAGAAAAGATAATGAAAAGTGAAATTCTTTTGACATGATTTAGCAGAGTGACAGAAATGCTGTAATGAGCAGAGGGCCAGACTGGTGCCTGGGTATGTACCATCGTGGGTTGATTTGGCATAGTGTATATTGTAGTAGAAAGAGGGTGCCTGAGATATAAGCCTGGTATAAGAGACTTAGTATAAGGCCTAAGGCCCAAACAGAGCCAAGCCCTGCTAATATAAAGCAGAGTTAGCAAGAGTCAGGCTAAGTGAGGCCCTGCCCCGTTACAAATCAGATGTCTGCTTGCAAGTTCATGATCTGGTGTAAAGACGCTCCCTGAAGATGATACAAGTACACGCTGTCTCCTCTTAAAGGGAAGGTCGGAATGACAGGGTTATGTTTTGTCCAAAAGGTGAGAAAACATGTTTATGTAGGGACAGCTTTTGAAAATATTTCAGGAGCTCCGGTTGTTCTCAACGTGGGGTGAAGAGGAGGACTCTTCATCATTCTCCCTGGGAGCTGTCAGGTCCTGAGCCTTTTTGAAAATCTGGGCATTTCATTTTTGATGCTGAGCACTTGAAAACCTGACCCCAGTTGTTGGTACTGAGTACTTTTGAATGAACTTTAATGCTTTCAAATGTAAACTGGGGTTAGCAGCTCAAAAAATAGCCCTCCGCTATGGCTGCACTTATGGAAACACTTCTACCTACATTACTAAAACTTGCCATAAGGAGAAGCCTAGATCATTTCCTGAGACCAGTAAAATTTGTTAAGAAAAATGCTGTGCTCGAAGGAGACAAAGTGCTCTTCTTTCTCAACTTGAGCCTAAGCCCCCAAAACCAACAATGTGAAAGCTACATTTTCATCAGAAAAATGGAAATGTTCAAAAAACCACATCTCTGGGACGGGTCCTTCAGCATTCCCCCCTTCCAGGGGCATCAGTCTTCCCTTCTCCTTCACTGCCACAGCTGCCTCTTCCAGTAGCAGGTAGGGGAGCCTGGGTTTGCCCTCAACGCCAGGTTTCAGGCCAGGAACCCTCAGCTCAGCACTACTGGGCTTTCCTCTCACAGCTCCTTCCCTGGACTGCTTCCTGGTCCTGGTCCCACTTTTCCTGGGTGTGCCAACTCCAAACCCCCCTCCTCCTTCCCCTGGAGTGACTGCCAGTTTCCTGGCTTTATAGGCCCCACTTCTTCCTTCCCAGATGAGCCTGCTTGCAGTCAATCCTTGCTCCCTGGCGTTTCCTCCAGGTGATGTCTGTAGAGTGGACACCCCATCAGTCTCATTTAAAAAAATCACTTGAAAAAATTGGACCAGCTCTCAAAATCACAAAGGTTAGAGAGGAAAAGTCCTGTCAAGCCTTGTCCACACTTCACACTAAGCCCAGGCGGTGACCAAGTTTGAACCCGAGCCCCTGCACAGTCCATCACAAATCAGTCTGACTCCGGTCAGCAAACATTCATTGAGGCTGGCAGATTTCCCGTTCCATGCTCAGGGGAGGAGCTCCCTCCCTGAGCCTCCTGTTTTTCCTGGCACCCCAAAGGGGGATGCCAAACATGCAGGCCCAAACTTCTATCTTCACTATGCATTAGACAGTGTTTCTGGCCAGCCATACAGGGGAGTGGGGCACACTTGGGAGCTGCGGGGAAACAGCCTTCTTCGCTGAGGGAAAGTGCCTCCCAGTGCTTCCTCTCTGACCCAGGCAGCTCCGCACCAGCTCTCACTATTCCTCCCAGAACAACAGAGCCCCAAACTGGGAGCCCTCCAATATCAACCAATAAACTGCTGGGCATTAGGAGAAAGAAGAAGTCTGACAAATCCAGGTAAACAAAAATCCAAATGTGTCATTCTCATGCCTCACAATTCTAAAACTCTAGCTCAGCAACAAGATACAGGCTTGATGCAGGAGCTACTGAGTGAAATTCTATGACCTCTATTCAGTGACCATCCTGTTCCAAGACTTGCTGTACAACCAACAAACATACAAGCTTTTTCTAGCATTGTGTATAAAAATATTGACTAGTTATAAGTACCCAAGTGGCATGCATCTTTAGCCATTACAAGATTATTAATGCTTATTATGGCAATTTAATAACGTCCTGAAATGACTAATCCAGTTATCTTTCACTGAGCATGATAAATGAAAGCTTCTTCTAAAATGTATTTGCACTGGTAAATGGCACCTTGATACAGAATGGCATAGGATGGGATGTCTTTAGAGTCTGATGGACTCCCCTAATGATTTCATCTTTTAAACCTGTCCTTTGATTTTCTACTACACCATCTCATTTAGAAAAAACAGCCATAAAGTGCATGTAGTAATATGCAATCAGCTGGCACAGATTAACAAAGTTTGTTCCATAGCCAGATCCTCTGGTCTGAGAACGTTTTAGTCTTCAGCTCTCACAAATTCATCCTTGGCTTTGTGATCTGGATTGTCCCAAAGGAATGCAGGGATTCATAAATTCACAGGGATTCATAAATCGAAGTTTGGTCTCTGATGTAGCTGGGACTTGATCCATTGATCACTTTGACATCTGAGACTCTTTCCCTCCCATAGTGGGGAAGACAAGCCCGTGAAGCCCAGCAGAGCCCAGAGGTGAAGGAGAGGAGAACCCAGTAAGCAGACAGTAATACTTTGAACATCTGCAGAATCTACTGTCAGCGATGCCTTCTGTGTGAGGAATTTATTGTGTGGGCAGAGGTTGGCTTGCCAGCTGTCTGGACAAGTGTTACTGTTTTTCTTTTGCAGTTGGAACCATGCTGAGTCCACTGCAGGATCGATCCTAGCACGTCATTGTTGTCCTAAACGACAATGGAATATACATGTAACCCACTTCAGCTAATTACAGAAGCATAGCATGCTAGGTTTTCTTTTGTTGCTTCCTTTCTTATTTGGTTAAGGATTCCTTAAAACACTGAAAATAAACAAAAGAACCTGAAACCTTTTAAACACACTTCAACTCATCACTGAAACTTGGTTTTGATCTAAGCTGGATTCTAGAAATTCAAAACATCCAGTAGGAGGATCCATCAAATGGCTAAATGTTTATTCATTCTTGAATGGCAGTGTAGGCACATTTATGTCTGATTCAAACCAGAGATAATTACTGTATTTAAATAACTTTCAGGGACAGCCTTTCACAGTACTCGTAAATAGGATTTTTTTAACACTTTATTTTTATTGTTTTTATATAAAATATAAACACAAACCAAAACATGTACAAGATGAAAATAGCATATAAATAACAAAATTCAACATTCATTATTTGCAAAACCTAGGGGGGAAAAAAACCCCAAAAAGCACCTGAACTCATAGACGTCATGCAGGGCTTCAATTGTCAAAGTGGCTCAATAGATAAATAAGTGAGAACATAACCTTTTGAATTCTGGGACCAATATATATTAAACTGCAAAACTGTGCAATAATTTCATGTGTGACCAGAGCTCCTCATATTTTTCAAAGCATTTCTATTAGATATAGTCAATTTTTCCATTAATGCAGTAATAGAGAGCTCACTAAGCCAGCCTCTGTATGAGAGAGTAAATGCATATTTCCATTTTCTCAAAATAACTCTTCTGGTCAGTAAAAGACTTACTGCAGGCCATTTCTTAATGTTAATTGGGAAAACCAACTCACCCCTAAAATACACAAGCTTGGAGAAGGAAATATAGTGACATTTAAGGTTTTTGAGAAAGCACTGAATATGGTGTTCCAGAACACATGATTTTTGAGAGGTATCAGGGATGTGTGAAAGGTTGGCATGGAGCTGTTTGCATCTTGAACATTCTCAGTGTGTTGCCAATCTTGCCTTAAACAAATATTCTAGAGTCCAGGAACAACTGTTATTATCTTGTTCTGGAAGAACCACAAGGATAAAGAATTTGAACTCTCTCTCCCATTAAGTCAGATACCCTTCCAGGTTTCTGTTATGATAATAAGGGTAGGTTCTTTTCCCCATTTTTCTTTGTGCCTGAGACCGAGAGGGTAATGCAAAGCATTAAGCCACCAATAAGTAATTCCTACAAAGTGACTTTGTTTCCATCTTTTTTCATATGTTTTTCTAGAGGTGAGAAACAGACCAGTTGTCCTCTGTCTTTGCATGAATCCTTAATCATAGCAGCTGAAAGAAGACACTGTCAGACACTGGTGGCTGATATTTGTTACCCATGTAATTGAGGGAGGCCAGTCTACCATCTTGTATTATATCTTTAATTTTTTGTTAATCCTGTCTCTATCCAAATTGTCTTAAGTATGGAGTTGGCCTTGATTATGAGACACAGTTAATCTCATAGTGGTATGAGAAGATAATTATTAAGAACAGATGCTGAAAAATTCTTAATGCATTGCAGGATACCCCATTAGATGCAAAGACTGGATTTTTCCTTAAGGATTTGGGTAGCCTCTTAAGGTGTATTGTAGGAAGGTGCAGGGACCTTCCACAGCGGCTGGGCCCCTGGAAGGGCTGCCGCCCCAAACACAGGCCAGCAGGGAGTTAAAAATCCCACCTGCCCGTCAACCCAGGAGGCAGACTGGGGTAGGCCCAGTGGGCTGGCCAATCCCCTCCACGGAGGGCGGGACTTCCCCCGGGGAGAAGGGGATAAAAGGCAGGGCCCGCCGCTCAGTCAGAGGCAGACTGCTAGCGGGCACTGACGTGTCTCCCCGCTGGCTGCAGCACCAGCCTGGGCCTAGCCGGGCTGAAGCCCCGCATAGGGCCTTCTCTGAACCAAAGAGCTAGGAGCGGCCATACCACCTGACGACTGGATCGGGCCCCCAGACACCAGGGAGTGGGCCAAGCCCCTGGACCCTCTGTGGTGGGAAACCCCTCCCGAAGCAGGTCCGGACCTCGACGAGCTACCAGCCGCAGCGCCCCCGGAGACAGGGCTTGACCTGGAGGAGCTGCCCGAAGCAGAAGCAACCCCCGGACCCTGCGACCTGGAGGAGCTGCCCCTCGCCGAGGAGTTCCCTGACCTGCGAGCTGTCAACGAGGAGGGCCTGTTGCGTCTGACCCGGAAGAAGGAGGTACCTGGGACTGGAGGGGAGGAAGTGGCCCGGGGCAGCCCGGGTTGTGGCTGCGGCTAAAGGCTCGCCACCGTCGGCGTGTTGCAGTGGGACCCCGCTGGCACAGTGGCAACGCCTCTGCCACTACTAGGGCCCTGGGCTGGGACGCAGTGGAGTCGGGTGGGCCTGCGTCCCCCTCTCCCTCCCCTTTTTTCCTGGAGAACCTGGCAAATCCTCCTTCACCCCTGGCTCTAATATAGACTGCGTGCCTGCCCGCCCTGCCAAGGGCCGGGGCAGTAGACTGCGTGCCTGCCCGCCCTGCCAAGGGCCAGGGCCTACGAACTACTTGTTGGTGACTAATTCCCCGTTTATCTACGGAAGGTGCAGGGACCTTCCACAGCGGCTGGGCCCCTGGAAGGGCCGTCGCGACCGGCGCGGTACACAAGCCGGCCTACATGTGTGTGTATATATAAGAAGAGAGGGAACCAAAGGGCACACCCAAGTTATTTTCTATCTCACACTTGGGCAGAGTGTATACAGATCTACTGGAGGGGAACCAGCTTACAGTAGGATGCATTTGGAATGCTATATAATATAGATACAAAATGGTAACTTCCAGAGGAAGTTTTTAGGAGTTTTGTTTAACAAGGAAGGCTGTATTTTATCCCATATAAATTGCAGGAGAAATCTATTTATTTGAGCAAAGAGTGAAGGAGCCATCATTACAGGGTTACGTGAACCCAAAACTATGATAACCTCTCCAGGTGGTATTGGGGAATAAATCAATCGGGGGGACAGCTCCTCTTTCTGATAAATGATTGGTACAAACAAGAGTGCTTTCACTCACAGATCTTTTCTATTGAGTCAAAAGCACACATCGAAAATAGCAATAGTTTTGAGCAACCCAGATATAGTTACCCAAAGTCAGGGATGGTGTTGAGTGGTCAGCTGCAGATTTCTGATGGCCAACCTTCCTCCTAGCCATGGCAAGTTTGATGTCAGCATGCTAGTTTGTACAAAAAGCTTTTTGAACTTCTCCACATTACACACTCTAACTGATCTTTTTTATAGGTTGCTCAAAACAAAGCAAATAACTCATGATAACCCCTTGCAAATTAACAGTGGTCCTAATATCTGCAGTAGCTCTTAGTCATAACATCAACAAAAACTCAAATCAGGAACCCAGATCCAAGGTCAACTATCCACACTTCTGCTTATTTTCACGATTCTTCCCATTTTACTTTCCAACTTTATCAGCGCTGTAGCTATTTTCTCTGCTTATGAAAAGCTCAAGTTATTTCTAACTACGTTGTGTTCTCATGTCCAGTTAATGGTGGCGGAGTGCACAAAATAGTTGTGCTTGTTCAAATCAATTTCTCTCATAACAACTCCTTGAAAGACAGTCATTCTTGGGCAGATATTCATTTCGATTATTTCTGTTCTCCACAGTAAGGATAGAAGGAGTTGATGCCACCTCTCTACATCCTTGGAAATTTATTTTAATATATAGTTTATATATAAAAAAAAAATTTTGGGAAGACTAAAACAATTTTTAACATGTGAATAAGTTATTTCCTTGCATATTTGAAATGGAAAATGCTGAAAGTGATACGGGTCTGGTCTTTTGGATATATCCATTGCTTGTGATTTTCTCCAATTAATTTAAAAAAATAAATATTTCCAAAAATATCAACTACATTTAATAGTGATGGGATTGATGACAATGTACACTTCAACAGTACAAAAATTTCATTGGCATATAAACTGATTTTGTTTACAGTCACACCTTCAGTGGCTGAGTGCTGAGTTATGTGCATTGCCAGGGGCACACGAGAGAGATTAAAAAGGAAGGGTGAGAGGAGATAGCCTTGTCATGTCCTTTCTACTTGAAATGTGGGAGAAATAATTCTATTAGTTGACAGAAAGGCAAGGGGAGACTTGTATAACATCTTGACCTAAATCAGGAAAATTGATCCAAATTGTTTTAGGACAGCCATGAGATAAGACCATTCAACCCTATCAAAAGTTTTCTCTGCATCTAGAGAGAAGGCTATGGAGAGAACATCTGACATATCATCTTGCTGGATCAAGTGAGTGATTTTTCTCGTATTATCAGCAGCCAATCTTCCTTTACAGAAGACAACCTGGTCTGCATGTATAATTGATGTGTTCAGTCATGTCATTAAAGTTTTTGCAATTATTTTGCAATTTGTGTTCAAAAGAGATATGGGGTAGATGCTGCCACAGTTGCAACCATCTTTGTTCTTTTTTAACATTAGAGTAATTAAAGGAGTTCTCATGTCACAAGACACGGTTCATTTTTGGAATGCTTCAGTGAAGACCTTTGAAAGAATGGAAGACAGCTGATTACAAAATGTGTTGTAGAAATCTGCCAGAAAGCCACCCATCCAGGGGCCTTGCCAGTATTCAGATTTTTATAGCCTGTTTGATCTCTTGTATTGTGAAAGCTTTGTCCATAAATAACACTTGTTCTGAAGTTAGGGTATTAGAAGGTAGGCTTTCAGAGTAATGGTCAAATTTATTAGAGTGAAATTAGCTGTCTTATATAAAGTTTGATATAAATAATCAAGTTAAGTAATTCTATCTATTGGTTCACAGATGGCATTCCTGTCTACTTGTAATAAGTAAGAAATACGGTTATTGGCTAGTTCCATCTTAAGTCTTCTGGCAAGTAGTTTACCTGGTTTATCTCCTCATTCTTAATATCTTTATGTGACTCTGTTGAGTGTAATTTCGAGTTGACTGGATAAGCATTCATTGTATTTATATTGGTAAACGAGGGAAGAGATTTTCATTATCTGTTTCCATTTTGTGTGTTCTTTGCAACTGATCTATTTCCTTGGCCAGAGAGTTTAGTAACTTGAGTCTTTCTCTCTTTTGGGAGGCATATATTTTGCAACTCACCCCTTACAGTAGTTTTCAGAGTTTCTCAAAAGATGGTTGATGAGATAACTGAATGATTATTTTCTTGTATGAAGTGAGAGATGTCTGAATCAACTGTGGAACGAAACTTTGCATCTTTTTGTAGTAGAGTGTTCCACTTCCACCTAGAAAATTTTAACGATGTGTAACTGGCATCTCTGAGCATGATCTGAAGCAAATATAATATCAATAGTTGCTTCTAGCATGCTGGAATCAGTTCTGAAGACACACAAGAAAAAAGTTAGTTCTGTAATAAGATGAATGTACTATACACAAATAGGTATAGTCAGTCTCCATGTATCTGTTAAATCAAATTTATTGATTAATAATAAGCATTGACTTATTGTGCTTTGAGACCTGAGTCTCAGTAATTGGATTTGTCCAGCTGTCTGTCCAGCGTAGTATTCTAATTACCTCCTAGGATTACAGGAATGTCTTTTTTATCAGAAAGAATGTCTGCAATGTCCTTGAAAAATTCAGAATTGCCTCCATTTGGATTGTAAATGCTTCCTAGAAGTAACTACTTTTGAGTTGAAACTGCCTTCAAAAAGATCATATTTTCCTTCAGGATGAGACTAAGACTGTACAGGCTGAAAAGTTACACTTTTATGAATTAAGATGGATGTGCCTCTGCTCTTAGAATTCAATGATGAATGATACTCAATACATACCCACATCTTCTGATTCTATTGACATTTATTTCTGCTAGATGAGGTGCCTGAAAAAGCTATTTGGCACTTTCTGGATCTGAGGTGTCTCAGGATTTTAATTCCTTTAGACAGGTGATTAAGCTCCCTCACATTCCAGGAGCTAATAAAATTCTTGGAATAGTTTTAAAAGCTACATTAAGACATGTAGCCTTATTCTAAAGATAGACATTTCCCCCTGGATATTGCAAAATCCTATTTCTAGGATATGGTCTGTATTTATACATGTTAGATACTGGCTGCTTTGAATGAATTTATGCCTTCAACTGAGCCTGTAAAAGTGTCTATACAAAAAAAAATCTATAATTAAGTATCGTGTCTCCTAAAGTATAGCTATAACAGAAAATAAAAATTAATAGACTTAAAACAAGCCAGTTTGGACACATTCATAACCCTGATGGCTTCAGTTCCTCTGCTCCTCCCATCCCTATATTATTTAATGATATTCTAAGCATCTCTAAATGCAAACATATTAAGTCAAATAGTACCCTGTAAGTACTATTGGGTATTCTAGAATATGCATAACATATATTCCTACCTACAGGAGCTTTTATGTGTGTACACACACACACACACACACACACACACACACACACACACACACACA